>OY998181.1:46435039-47035039 GCA_963921935.1 Galeruca laticollis | reverse complement strand
TTTTCAAACTTTATACAGTAAGTTAACCGCTTTCAGGGAAAGTAACAATTTTTCAACGTCACAGTTTTCTCCGATAATGTCTGATATTTGGTAAATTATACCGCGATCTTTGATGAGCAAAACGGGTACACCCCACTAACACATGCACTACGGACACTGGAACCTGACATGTTTCACATATGGGTGCCGCAGAATGAGTCATTAGGTGGCCGTGGGAGAAACGAGTGTGTCCAATTCTAAGTCGAGTTATTATTATTTGATCTCTTCTTTTGGCTGGAAGGAATTTCCAGGCAGCTACACTTTTTTTCACTATCCTCGATATTGATTGAGATCTAGACCAGCAGTTTTGCCAGTGACTGATGACTAACTGTTTAAAAAAGTTTTTACAGTCTGTCACTGTAGTTCTTGAAAGTAAAGTGCAATTTGGATCTTGAGCTGCATTTTTGGCATCGAGATCTGCCTTTTCGTTTCCGATAATTCCTATGTGTGACGAAACCCATAAAAAACGAATATCCTTATGAGCTTCTTGTAGATTGAACAGCTCTCTTCTGATAATTTGTACTAATGGATTCGAGGAGTACATTTGGTGAATGCTCTCAACAGAGCTTAGACAGTCCGTAATGATCAAAAAATGACTTGGTTATTCAGAAATTTCGTCGGTATATTTCTGCATTTTTGTAATATAACTGTTAGTATTGTTACTTGTTGAATTCTTCTATTTTTGAGATATACATTTTTAAAGTTAGTGCCAATCAAGATTTTATTCACGTCAATAATTACGGTGTAATACAAAATAGATAATATACTTATCTTCTTGTATATTACACAACTGTATATATAAATAAAAAGAGGCAGGTATTTAATTGATATTTTTAAAATAAAATGCTAAATATGTACATACAGTGGCTTTTTAATTTTTTTTATACTATATAAGTGATATTCAATGGCTATGTGTAAAGCAATTCTGCGGGGTTTTTCATTTACGATTTTAGCCACAATTCTTAAATATTTTAGTTTTTGACAAAGGAGCAATTGTTCATGACTTTAAAAATGTATAGTTTAAAAACTGATCATAGGCAAATCTTGAGAATTCAACACTTTCATTGAGTACTAAAACTAATAACAAAAACTTACAGATATTAACCACCAGTCTTAGAATTGAGCTGAGCCTATCAGCAATTTAAGTAACTAGATCGAGTACAAATGCATATCAAGTTTTCAAAGAAAGATACCAGTCGCCACTTTCCATGAAAAGTGCAGGGTCCTTATTCGGATCAACTATTAATACAAAAAGAATTAGGTGTGCATAAAATGGGAAGGAGAAGGTAGCATATTCATGTAAATGCATGAATCAATGATGTGAATGTATATTTCCATAAAAATATATAATATAAGCTAGACTATTGAGCTTATTTTCGTCAACAGGTTTTTATATGATATGCAAATATTATAATTTATAGGTATCATTACTTTTTCACTCTCTCATGTTATAAACAATCTCAGTCTCTTTAATATAAGTTAATTGTGTTTAATTTATAATTTTTATTTCTCATAGTTGTTTCAAATTAACAATTGCAGTCTCAGATTAAAATTTCTTACGAAGAAAGCTGATTGCAATCGTTTTATAGAATGTCAATACCTAACTGGCAATTATACTTTTGATTGTATGTATTAACTGGTCGATAGTATATGTGGCATCGCCGCCAGGAGTCCATATTACCTGAAATGTATCATATACGGAGCCTACCTTGCTTTTGAAGTATGGAAATATACACCAACGGAGCCTACCGTAACCGATACATATAACGGATCCCAATACGACGTCAACTTATATAGTGGTATACATGAAATATACGCTAGGAGCCCAAACTAGACTACAGGTATAACGGAGTTCACAATAGCCTGCAACAGTATATATATATATATATATATATAGTTGGAATCAAGTGGAAAACTTTTTTATTATCATTTTTGAGAATAAATTATAAAATTATACTTTATAAAAAGTTCTGGATCATCTAAAACCTACAATACAGTCATCAAATATCAAACTTTTAAGTCGTATACGAGGTTTGTCAAAAAATTTGAGTTTCAGTCAAGAGTAAAATACCTTTAAATTTGACGATATCGAAAATTTACGTTCAAATATGTAGTTACATTCATTAACATTAGTAAAATTATTTTTAAAACGTATGTCCACAATAATGCAAATTTAACTGTAGTTACGTGTAATCTATGATGCACTAGCTGTCTTATTTTCACGGGATTCGCTCGAGCAGATCAGCTGCTCTGTTCATTCAAATGGGTTTGCGTTTTATTTTTAAACGCTCGCTTTGAAGAGAGCTGAACTATCGCTTCCCCCCTTGCCCCTAACTGCTCTACCTGTAGTGGGGGCTCGTTTCCGATCACCTGCTCCATTTAGTTAATCATAACCTCAAACCTCAAAAGAATCATCGTTATGGAGTGTGGAGCAAGTCCTACAGTCATAATTCTACTATTGATATAGTGTAAATTTAAAATTATATACTTACCATAACGATATCCTCCAAATGATCTTTTAATTGCAAATTTTTTAAAAAAACCAAATAATAAACAATACGCTAACCTAAAATTTTATAATGTACCACTTTCAGCTTTCCTCCACTTCTATTTTTGCGCATTCTTTTTTCAATTTCCTGCTCACTTTGGTCACCCGCTCAGGTTTAAAATGAACTCAACAGAGCTGAACAGAATGATGTAAAAATAACACAACAACTGACAAACAAATAATTTGTTGATAGAAGGAAATGTTGACAGTAAATTTTAAACCGCGTTATAATTTGAAAGACACATAAAAATGGTGGCGGTATTAACTGACGAAGAGAAAATAGAAATTATTTGATTGTGGGAAAATAAGTCGGACGACTAAGAGGTACGAGTAAATAATGCTAAGGTTATCAGTTCTGGCATTCATAGCATTATGTTCTTTAAAAATGTGAGACATCTCCAAAAATGATCTCTCATAGTGAGATTAAACTCACGATCCGACACAGTAACACCATAGTAATCAGGTGTGTGATCCATAGACAAAGTGTGACATGCCAACGTGCAAGTTTCTCTGAAATTTCTAATATCATCCTTATGTGAGCAAAAATGGTCCTTAAGCCTGCGTTTAGTTTGACCGATGTATTTCTCATCACATTGCCAACGTGAAATGCAGTATATCACATTGGATTATTCCAACAAGGGGTCTTTGTCTTTGATTTTGAAATTTGTTCTGAATTGTGAGTATATTTTTACTAGCTAAAGTGAAAAACAACCTTAGACAGAACCTAACAAGCAAACCAAGATCAATAAAATAACGTAACGCTACACGGAATTTCAGACACCTGAATCATCTGCTTATATTTAAAGAATAAATAGGATGGCAATAATAAAATCAACAGTGCTACGTTGATTGATCAATAAATGACATTTGGATTAAGTAAAAACATATATAAGATATGTTAGTTAATATTTAATCACAGGAGTTAATAGGAATCATAATACTATAAGTAGAAAACTGTAATTACAGGAAATGTCAAAAACCAATACAAAATATAACAGTTGACGACAAGTATACCAACATAAAATGTATTTGAATATGAAATATAAGAATAAAAATAAATGATTACCGACCTAATTTATATGTATAGATGTAATATCAAACAAAATAAGAAATGAACTGTATCCATGTATATTATGTAAATATTAAGGTTGTAGGAAGTATAAAAATTATATATTTGCATTGACCAATCGGAAGATTCCAAATAATCAATAACATGAAAAAACAATAATAATAAAATGTTAGTGAATTAAATCAATGACGATAAGGTTATAGTGAATAAAAAACAATATTTGATAGCAAGTTTAAGTCAGAAAAACAATAAAACAATAATAAACAAAGTGACAGGTGAACAATAATTTTTCTAGAACATTGCAAGCTTCCGGTTATAAACAATAGAAAGGGTTTTGGCGGATAAAAAGACCCGCGTTGGTAACTGAAGAAGCAAGAAGTAAATTGAATGTGATCCAGTTCTTTGTTGTAAAATTTTCAAGTAATAAGTGTGAATTTGTATAAATCAGAAATATAAAAAGTAACTTATAATTAAAATGAGTTCAAAGACAAATCTGTTTGAAACAAAGTCAAGCCAAGTAATAAAATTATCGCCTAATAGTTATAAGAAGGGAGATTGCCACCGGCAGCGGGAAAGCGTCATGGATGGATCCAACTGAAGGCGTCGTTAGGCGAAAAGAACAAGGTCTGTGGTGTGTTTTGATTAGTAATATTGGTACCAAATAATAAAAAAGTGAAATTTGAAATCATGAACACCTGGTAGTAAAAGTTTGAAAATGAATATAATGTACCAGGAAACGCAAAAAAAATTACCATTATCAGATGTGTAGATAGATGTATTAATTTCTGTCATGTTGAATTTTCTCCAGTCACATATATATAAAACTTTCCACAAAACAAGAAACCACAACTAATTTCAGTTTTTATCACATGCACAATTGTTATAATACGTTAAAATAATGAAAGAAAAAGATCGAAATTAAGTAGATAAATATTTCAGATATTCTTTCCATTTCACGAACCGGATAAAACTAAAGCAGTGTTTAAATATTTTCAATAATCCTATTTATAAGAACAAGAAAAAAAGTTTACAAAATAGTTAACAACTTTAAACGCAGGTGTTCATATTTTTTTCAAAGAAATATAATGTTTACAAACGCTTAGCCAAGTTTATGCAAATGAGTCTGCGAAAGCCATCTCAAAAAGAATAAATAGTTTTTCAAAACTAGACAGAGACATTATGAAAACGAATAAAAATATGCAAAGTATGGAGGCAGATATTAATAAAGGAATAAAAATGAATTTTCAAATAGCAGAAGAAGAAAACAACGAAATAAAAATGGAAATGAAAAATATCCAAGGAAACGTAGAGCAAATTGAGAGAAAAGGAGGGAATATGGAATATATTGGGGGAATAAAAACAATTTATGGATCAGCAAATCAAAAATTTGACGGAAATATTAAGAAATTACAGCCAAAAATATTTATAAGAATTTTGAAAAATAGAGAAAGAGGAATGAATAATATTGAAGACATAAAGGAGGTGATCAGAGATCATTTGGAGAATCACGCATTAATATGGTTTGCTGCCAGGGAAAAAGATATAACAGAATTTACTGAATTTGAAACAGCATTTTTACAATATTTTTGGGGCGAAATCAGCTGTTAGGGAACAATTATATTTTGGTAAATAATGTGAAAACAGAATCCATAGTTTAAATAACTATGCAATTCATATGCATGCCACGACACAATATTTGGAACCACAAATTCCTGAAGAGGAAATTGTTATGTTCATAGCAAGACATTTTAAGGCAGAATTAGATGAAACCATTGCGATGTAGAACATTAGAAAACCTGATCAATTATCTATGTATCTACAAAGAGTAGAAAGGAATTTAACGAGACAGGATACTTCTCAGCAGAATCGAAGAGTAAATAATACAAATAACGGAAACAATCCAAGAAATACAAATAAATATACAAATAATCGAAACAACAATTGCAGCAAAAATAGAAACCATTAAAGCATTTAGACTTCGTACAGGACACACAAGTCTCACCCATCAACATCTTCTGAAAGGCGACCCAGCACCAATTTGTGATCAGTGTAATGTGATTATGTCAGTAATTCATGTTATCAATGAATGTCACACATTCAATCCGCAAAGACATCAATGTGACATAAAACATCAATTCGAAGAGAACCTGAATAACGAAAATATAAACAACACCTTAGAATATATGGAGTGCATCAAACTATTCGACAAAATCTGAAAATATAAATGTAGTAACATATATAAAATGTAGTGACAAGAGCTAATGATCAAGAGCTAATGACCCCAGTAGTCGATGCTCCTTATGGGTGGGTTTTTAGTGAGGTACAAATCCCACACTGTTTGGCAACCTACAACTTTTACGCCAAGCGCCTTTTGAAGGTTTTCCCACCCATAAAAAAAAAGATTTAATTATAATAGGAATAATGATTACAATAGACCATATAATAATAACAATAATCACAATAATAACAGAAATACAAATTATAGAAACAATAATTATAATAATAACAACAGAAATAACAATTTTAATAATAAGAGATATAGAAACAATAATGACTCATACAAACAAAACAACTATAATGACAGAAACAATAGACCATATAAAACAAACGACAGAAGAAACTCAGAAGGAGATAGAGAAAGAAGGAATGCAGACTACGAAAGAAGAAGTGGTAATTATCAGAGAATTGATCAGAATAGAAGGAATAGATCAGAAGAACGAGAGGAAAGAATTACAAATGAGAATAATACAAGAACAGAGACGACACAAATACATAGACAGGACGAACAACAGACATAAACGACAATAACAATTTTTAAATATGCACACATCATATAAGCAAAATCTATATATCTGTACCTATGAAAATCCAAATGAATTTATAAATTCAAATGAAAATATAAACACAGATGGGAATAATGGTTTAATAATAATAAATGGATTAATTAACAATTTGGAAGCTAAATTCATTATTGATACTGGATCAGAAGCATCAGTAATCAATCAAAATTTTGTTGATAGATTAAATATTCAAATGAATAATATTATTAAAATTCCAAAAATTAATTTAATTGGTGCTAATTGCAAAAAATTATGTGAAATCAATGAATCAAGGAACATAAATGTAAATATTGGGGGAAAAGAATTCAATTTACAAGTACTAATAGCTCCAAATATTGAAACCAAAATAATAATAGGATGTGATGAGTTGGAAAAACATAAAGCGATAATAAATATAGAAGGAAGAAAATTAAGAATGGATGGAACATGGATTAACTTTGAAATAATAGTATTGAAAGAAGAAGTAAGAAGAGTTAGCAATATGTACAAGGAAGAAGTGGATATTGGTTATGAATATGAAGAAGAAAAAGAAAATGAAGTTATAATTGATTGTTCTGATGATAGGAAAGAAGAAATAATAAATTTAATGAATAAATTTGCTAATTTATTTTCAAAGGAGAATAGAAATGCAAAAGATTATGGACATAAAATAGAAGCGAATGAAGGTATTAAAAATTTCAAAGCAATAACATATCCTATCCCGTATAAACATAAAGATCAAGTAAGAAAATCTATAAAAGAACTTTTGGAAAACAGAATAATAGAAAGAAGTAATTCACAATACATAAATCCTATTGTTGTAGTAGTTAAGAAGAATGGAGCATTGAGACTTTGCCCAGACAATAGAAATATGAATAACTTTTCAAAACCCCAATATGAAGCACCTATGTCTGGTGAATCTATCTTAGAACCGATAATAAAAACAGATTAGATTTAAGACATAGTTTTTGGCTAATTCCATTGCAGGAGGAAAGTAGAGATTATATAGTTTTCTCCATAGATGGGGAAATTCACAGATTTTGTGTTGTGTCATTTGGTGTTCAAAGTGCATGTAGTTCATTAGTAAGGGTACTGAATAAAATATTGAATAAATATGAATCATTTGTATTACATTATGTAGATGACATATTATTTTTTTCTGAAAATATACAAGAACATAATTTGCATCTTGAGACAATTTTAAAAGCTCTGGATTCTGCAGGACTAAAACTAAATAAAGAAAAATGTGAATTTTATAAAAAGAAGATTATATATTTGGGATATAAAATTAATCAAAATATTATACAATTAGATCCACAAAGAATCAAAATAATTCAAGAATATGCAAGGCCAAAGAATTTAAAAAATTTACGAGTCTTCTTGGGGATGCTGAATTATTATAAGAGGATGATTCTTGATTTAAGCAATAAAGAAATTCCATTAATAGAATTATTAAGGAAAAATGTCAAATGGCAATGGAATGAAGAGAGAGAAAGAGCTTTCAAGGACATTAAAGCACAATTTGTGGAAAATGGAAAATTTGAAAATTTATCACCCTATTTATGAAATATCATTTATTCTGAGAACGGGTGCTTCAGTGAACAGACTAGCAGGAGTACTGGTAGAGGAACAAGAAGAAGGAGAAGTGCCCATTTGTTTTGTATCAAGAACAACGAAAAAGATCGAGAAAAACTATAGTGTGAGTGAGCTGGGACTTGCCAGTATTATTTTTGCAATAAAAAAATTTAAGATTCTATTTGCTAGGAAATTATTTCACAATAGAAAGTGATAATCAAACAATAACATCAATTCTAAGCAATAAATATGGCAACAACAGAATACATCGATGGGCATTGCTTATGCAAGAATATGATTTCACAATAAAGTATGTACCAGGAAAATTAAATGTAGTAACAGATGCCATCACCAGAATGGAGGAAAAGTCAAGGAATGAAAATAGACAAATTAAAATAGGTGTGAACATACTAAAAGAAATAGAAGGTGTATTTTCCATTAATAATATTATAGAGGACCAAAAGAAATTAAATCAAAAAGAGAAGGAAAGAGCTCAATATGAAGATAACATTAATTATAAAATAGTCAATGAAGACGAATTATATCTAATCACAGAGGAATTGGCGGAGAAAATTTCACAAGAAGTACATCAGAAATATGACCATACAGGGAGTAGGAAAATGTGGCTAATTTTCAGAGAGAACTATAAAGCAAAAGGAGATCCAGCTATTGCGAAAAATGTAACAAGAACATGTGAAATCTGTCAGATGGCGAAGGAGAAAAACATACGAAACAAAATATACCAAAATCCATCAAAGTAACGAAACCTTTGGAAATTTTATCAATTGATTTCATGTCAAATCTAGTTCCTAGCGAAATAAATGGTAATGTACATATTTTAGTAGTTCTAGATAATTTCTCTAAATACATGAAATTATATCCAACTAAGTAAACAAATACAAAAATCGTACAAAAATGTTAAACAAATTACTTCTTAGAGATAGGAATACCGGAAAATTGCATAATGGATAATGCCACATATTTGAATAACCAAAGAATTCGAAATTGGTCAAGAAAATCTAATGTAAATCCAATTTATACTAGTGTAAGACATCCGTGTGCCAATCCATTGTAACGATACATTAGAGAGGTGATAAAATACCTAAGGATTCTAACGAGCAGCCATCATGAACAATGGGAACAACAGCTTCAAATGATAGAAGAATATATGAACGGGATACCTAACACAGTCACAGAAGTTCCACCCATGTATTTGATGAAACAAATATTACCAGATCGTCCATGGATACCTAAAAATATTGAAGATTATGATAAATTGATTGAGAAGGTTAATATAAGATTCGGTATTCCTTTTTTCCGACGTTCTATCGGTTGCCAGTTAATTACTTGTTTAGAGAGTCTTGTTTCTGACTTAAGTTGTATGTGCCCATACCATGTAAGTTGTTTTTTTTTCTATGTCGTCTATAATGGTGCCTTCAATCCCCATTATTTCTTTAATGGTGTCATTGCTGATTCTATCTCTTCTTCAAATCCTCAGTGATCTTCTCATCGCATCCATTTAAACAGCTTCTGATCTTTTTTTATATTTCTCTGTTAGTCTGCAGTTTTCAGATCCATACAATAGGCTGCTTTTCACTAAAATTTCATATATATTGAATTTTCTGTTATTTGTAATATTTTTATTCCACAGAATGCCATTAAGACAAGATATCGCTTTTTTCGCTGTTGTTATTCTACTTTCTATTTCTTTGTTATATGTCCCAGTTGAGTCAAATGTCACTCCCAGATAGTTAAAGGCCTGACAGTGTGTTATTGTTCGATCATTATTTAATGTTAGATCACTAGGTTCTCCACCGATACAAAGATATTTGGTCTTTTGAATGTTGACACTTAGACCCCAGATTTCGTACTATTCAATCAACTTGCGAAATAAATCACCGGAGGTGAAAAGTCTATTTTTAAAAATATTTATTTATCACTTTATTACACTTAGAATACTACCGACAATAATTTACGTGTATATTACTTGAATGTTAGCTACTGACTGCCTGTCTGAATAAATTTAGATATAAAGTAAACTACAAAATGATCAGCAAAAATTATATAGTGTCGTCAGCATCTTCATATAATCATCTCTACAAGGGGTGACATAATTCCTCCCCCTGAAGTTTCAGCTTCCGCGGGCTGCAGCTAAGGGAGGTGAACATCTTCGGATTGGTTTTCTTGCTTTGGTCTCTTGCATTGGATTCTTTTGAGGGCCCAGTACAGGCATAGAAGAATTACGAGGCAATAAATTATTATCGTCCAAGTGCTTGGAACATAGGAAGGTGTGTAAGTCTCTAAAACTGGAGTATTTCTGATAATCCTTTCTCGGAGGGTACTGAAGTCATCTAAATTTATTTCTGGAAGTCCAAAATTGATATTTTTATGAATGAGATGTTCATGATTGGACACGTATACTCCTGGAATGAAAATGGGCTGGCTTTCAACTTCTATCGGGCCATTGTTTACTATTGTTTCAGAGTCTGTAATAATTAGACAGGATGCCGGAATGTTGGCTAGGTAAGTGCCGATGTAGTTGAGGATTTCTTCTTGTTGGTAACACATTAACCTGATGGTTGTTTTCTTGGGAAGAACGACGATCCACTGATTGGATTCTTCAAGTCTTTTGATTAATACTTTAGAGTTGCTTAAGGGCATTTGATTGCAGGCGGATGTGATCTTGAGGTTGAGAAGTTGAACTTCGCGAGGGCTGTTGGAATTAACTTATTTTAGGCTGACTTCTTGGCACATATATTCTTAGTGTTTTTAAATGAAACTCAAGGTCTCTAGTTAATTCCACAATATAATACAAGTTATTGAAAATTCTAAAAAATTGACAATTGTTTCGATAAATCAATATCATCGTCAGAATGACAGAAGTTACATTTCATTTTATGCCTACCTGATGTTTAGTAGTTATATTTTTGGCTAGACCAAGAAGTAACCTAGCTTGTGATTGGCTTAATATATGTTTATAGAAAAAGAAGAAGATGTGATATGACAAATATTGAAGCTTAGATATTATTAGCCCTATGGTGATATCCTGGATATCATTTTTCCAATTAAGATCAGTATAACTGTGCAATGATATAGAAAACCAGGAAAACTATATCTGCTGATCTTTACAATTATCACTTAAGAAGACAGTTTATTAGTGGAGAATTCCCTAGATTTAACTGTTCATTGACAACTTCATATTGTGGGTTTCTTAAATGTCTTCTAATTTCCAGTTCTTCAAGGAAATCCAGTTCTTGTTTCTTTTCACAAATATGCAGCACTTCTAGTTCTGTGTTAGGTGTCAATGAATGATTGGTGTCAAGTAGATGTTTTGCGTAGTGGGATTTATCTGGTTGTTTTAATCTGTAAGCTCGTAAGTGCTCACTGTATCGTATTTCAAAATTCCTAAGGGTCTGACCCAAATAGACAGCATTACATTCTGGACATTTGAGTTTATATATACCTGACTTCTTTAATAGTGGTATTTTTGTTTTTGTAAAAACAAAAATACCACTATTAAAGAAGTCAGGTATATATAAACTCAAATGTCCAGAATGTAATGCTGTCTATTTGGGTCAGACCCTTAGGAATTTTGAAATACGATACAGTGAGCACTTACGAGCTTACAGATTAAAACAACCAGATAAATCCCACTACGCAAAACATCTACTTGACACCAATCATTCATTGACACCTAACACAGAACTAGAAGTGCTGCATATTTGTGAAAAGAAACAAGAACTGGATTTCCTTGAAGAACTGGAAATTAGAAGACATTTAAGAAACCCACAATATGAAGTTGTCAATGAACAGTTAAATCTAGGGAATTCTCCACTAATAAACTGTCTTCTTAAGTGATAATTGTAAAGATCAGCAGATATAGTTTTCCTGGTTTTCTATATCATTGCACAGTTATACTGATCTTAATTGGAAAAATGATATCCAGGATATCACCATAGGGCTAATAATATCTAAGCTTCAATATTTGTCATATCACATCTTCTTCTTTTTCTATAAACATATATTAAGCCAATCACAAGCTAGGTTACTTCTTGGTCTAGCCAAAAATATAACTACTAAACATCAGGTAGGCATAAAATGAAATGTAACTTCTGTCATTCTGACGATGATATTGATTTATCGAAACAATTGTCAATTTTTTAGAATTTTCAATAACTTGTATTATATTGTGGAATTAACTAGAGACCTTGAGTTTCATTTAAAAACACTAATATGAGCATATTCCACGAAGTAAGGGTCGAGACAGTCAATTACATATATTCTTGTCTAGCTAATTTTATGCATGATTCATCCAATAGTTTGAAATACAATTCATTTTTTAAAATAAATCTATTTTGAGGGATGATTACTTTTAACTGACTCTCGCTCTGAATAGGTATTGGATACAAATGATATAATTCTAAACCAAAAGGATATGTTACAGGTACATGTAAAATATATGTAATCCTGCTATTTACTATATAATAAGATACTTTTATTAAATTTTCAAAAATTGGAATATTGTTTATTTTAAGTTTTATGGGCATTCGATCTTTACTCACATTCTTGTATAATTCTTCCAAAAGTTTGAACAATTCGCTGGGTTTTATTATGCTTGGATGCATAATTCCCGCTTTCGCAAATGATATTGAATTTTCTATATCTTGTAAGATTGAAATAAGCATTTCGTACAAGTTTAAAATATGAAAAATTACATCCCTTATGAAGGTATTTTTCTCGAATTGAGATTGATTCCCTACATATGAATCGATCGTTGCTAATTTACGTTCTAATAATAATTGATTATGATTTATTTGTTGAATACTCTTATTAAAGTTATCTATCAGAGATATTGCTACGGAATTTTGAGTTTTTATTTTATCAGACAATTGATTTTGATTTTGTTGAAGTTGTCTAATAAGGTTGTCGTAACGTTCTCCGTCATTGGAGTCTAAATTTCCGCTAATAGTTTTGACAATTGAACCGAGACCATTGAACAACCCTCGTTTGGTTCTATTTTCGTGAGGTAGTAATTCTGTTAATTTTATTTCAACTTTAATTTCTGCAAATTTTAAGAAACGTTTGTGATTAGTTATCTCTTCCTGACTAATTTTATTTTTTATAGCTGTGTTAAAAATATATGTCTGTTTATCCTTTAAATTTTGAAATTGTGCGACAATAGGATTTATATCATAATAATAAAATATCGAGTGATAGTATTCGGTTACTTTTGCAGTACCAAGTTTCACTGGAAGTAGACCTGGATTATCGTGGAGTTTTCTAAGTGTAATTATTTCTTTGAATCCGAGTATTCCTGGAAACCTGAAATAATAACTATGTGTCAAATGAATATATTCTTTTTAGTGGGCGTCTTATGTTACTCATATTAATTTTTCCGTGTTTTGCTGTTGTAACTACTTTGCGCTTGGTATTTACTGATTTAATACTAACGGGCTTATGAAATTTGTTCGCGTTTTTCTGTCTCCTTTTCTTTTTTATAAAAATCTTTTCATTTGGTATAAACATCTCAGGACTTTCTCGGTTTTCATTTACTGTTTCTACTAGATTCTCTTTTAGGTTTGATAAATCAGCATTGATTTTCGCATACAATAATTTAGAGCGTTCTTTATGTCTCTTAACGTAATCATTGATTAAAAGTTTATCTATTGCGATATCAAATGGATCATTATCAGTAATATGTCCGTTAATTACGTCCATAGGTTTCAATTTAGTAGCCGAATGTATTGTATTATTATATGCCAGAATAGCATTTGCCATTTTAGTTTTTACAGGTGTGTCTGAGAATCCTTGTGAGTTTAATAGCCTTAGATGTTCTATTATCGTTGAATGGAATCTTTCTACAATTCCGTTTGATTGAGGATGATCAGGGGAGCAAAAATGAATTTTAATTTTATGTAGTCCTAATAGTTTTGTGATGACCGTATTTTTAAATTCGGTGCCGTTATCGCAAATAATTTGATTTGGTATACCATGATGAGAAAAGTAAGTTATCAAATTGTTCGCTACTTCCGTACCAGAAAGTGCATTTAAATGGTATGCTTGGGCATATTTAGAAAAACTATCAACTATCGTCAAAAATTTTGAATTTTCAAAAGTAAATGAATCTATATGAATGATTTCAAACGGTTTATTTGCAGTGGGTGTCAAATTCATTTTTAAGTTTACTGGATGTCTGTCATATTTACACTGTTGGCATATTTCGCACTCGTTAATGAATGTTTGAATTGATTTTTTCATGTCCGGCCAGTAATACTTTTCTTTAATTCTTTGAAGGGTTTCATTAATTCTGCGGTGGTTCGTTTTACCCTCGTGGTAATTTTTAATCATTTCTTTAATATCATCTTTTTTTATAACATCTAATAGTTTGGTAGAACATTTTTTGAATTTTATAGATGACGACTTAAAATATTTCTGTAAACAAACTGAGAATGGTTCGTACAGGTCAGGATCTTCGAAATATAAATAGTACTGAATATCTGGAACTATATATTCTTTAACAAAATTGATAACATCGTTCTCGAAATTATTTTTAGAGAGCTGAACTAAAAACCGTTGTTTATCGCTAAATAAAGTGATTCTTTTTAATTTTGCAGGTGAATGTAGAACTGATTTAATAAATATTTGATTTTTACCATAATTTACAGCACATTCAATAGACGGTATGCCGATAATTGGATTTTCATCGACATTTGAGTGTATAGTAATATTGTCATCAGTAATATTTTCGTTTTGTCTATCGCTAGTATTATTTTGTGTCTCTTGATGTTGGTGCTCAATGTTGTCATCTGAAATTGTTCCGTCAATGTAAACTATCATTGAAAAATTGTCATTGTCAGGTGTGGTTGGAGTGTCGCTTATTAGTTCATTAGCAGTTGGTGAAGGGGTATTTAAAGTTTGATATGCTTGTTCGGATGTATTTGGATTATTATGGTAGTTTGATGTTTCATCTAAAATTTCATCAATACGTTTCCAAAATGACTTATCGTTAAAAATTGAATTTGTATCTTTAGTGTGAAGTTCTATTCGCGATAGAGAATCTACATTATTAAATTTCCCTTTTCTATAAAAAATCTTATAGTCAAATTCTTCTAATTTAATTCGCCAACGTAGTAATTTAGAGTTTGGTTCTTTTAAAGAGTTTAACCACACGAGAGGTTTATGATCTGTTATTATATTGAACTGACGAGCATATAAATATGGACGGAAATATTTTGTTGCCCAAACTATAGCAAGTAACTCCTTCTCAATCGTGGAGTAATTTTGCTCTGAGTCGTTAAGCGTTCTCGAAGCATATGCTATAGGGAGATCTTGTTCAATAGGACCTTGGGATAAGATAGCACCTAGTGCTACATTAGAAGCGTCGGTGGTAAGATTAAATGTTTTATTGAAGTCTGGATATTGTAATATCGGTTCGTTAGTCAATAAAGTTTTACAAGTCTCAAAACATGTTATGTATTCGTCGTTAAGTTCGATTTTTGCACCTTTCTTTAAACATTTCGTGAAAGGTTTGGTTAGTCGTGCAAAGTCCTTGATAAAACGTCTGTAGTATCCAAGCAATCCTAAGAATCCTTTAAGTTGCTTGGGTGTTTTAGGTATCGGATAGTTAAGTATTGCATAAATTTTTTCGGGGTTTGGTTTAACTCCGTCAGGTGTCACTACGTGACCTAGATAAGCCACTTCTTTCCTTAAGAATTCAGATTTATTTAGCTGAACTTTAAAGTTTGCTTCTCTGAGTCTCTGGAAAACGGTTTTTAGGCGCTCTAAATGCTCTTGTAATGAGGTGGAATATACAATAATATCGTCTAGGTATACTAAACACATCTCATTTTGTATACCTCTTAGTATGTTGTCGGCGACACGCTGGAAAGTTGCTGGCGCATTTTTCAATCCAAAAGGCATGCGCAGGAACTCCCAATGGCCGTTTTCGGTGTTAAATGCCGTTTTCTCGATGTCAGATTCTTCCATCTCAATTTGGTGGAAGCCACTGGCTAAATCAATTGTAGAGAAATATTGGCAATTGCCCAATTTGTTAAGTAATTCTGTGATATTTGGTAGGGGGTATCGATCTTCTATAGTCTTCTCGTTTAGTTTCCTATAATCGATGACCACTCTCCATTTTTGTTGATTGCTGGCATCTAATTTCTTGCTTACCACCCAGATTGGAGAACTCCATGGTGAATTAGATGGCTGAATAATTTTTGAATCTAACATTTTTTGGATTTGATTAGCAACTTCTTGCTTATGTACGAAAGGATACCGATAAGTTTTCGTATATACAGGTATTTCATCTGTCGTACGTATATTATGTTTAATTTTATTTGTAAGTGATAGTGGTTCACTTTCTTTATAAAATATATCGCTATATTCTTGACAAAGTTTTAATATTTTTTTCTTTTCTTAACTATTCATGTGATCAGTTCTAATTTTATTAAGGTCTAAGGGTATTTGATGTGAATCAATATTATTTAAATCAATGTTTTCTATTTCATTTTCGTCAAAACATTCTACTTGAAATGGTTCTGAAAAATCTAGTGATACGGTACTGTCAGATTTGTTTAATATTGTAGTAAGAGCGTAGCCGTTTTTTGCAGTGCTAAGGCATTGTGGAATTTCGCAGTTATGAAACTTTTGATAAGGAATAAAAATATCTCCATGTATAACATTTGTTTTTATTTTAACAACTTGTTGCGATCTAGGAGATACAGTTACAAGATTAAGGTCAGCGTTCACCTCGTGATAATGGAGTTTTATTTTACTAGAAGGAGTGATAAGAAATCCTTCTTGGAAATTCAGTTTGGCTTGTAATATTTTTAAATTATCTAATCCAATTAGACCATCAAAAACATTGTGAAATTTAAAGAGATAGAATTTTAATTTTATCGGATTCGGGAGATTAAATACGTTTGAAGCCAGGATGTCGGCTCGGTATTTATGGGCAGATTTTTGAAATACTGTTGTTACTACGAATGGGTCGTTTTTAATATCACTAGAATAATATTTGAAAGCCAAGTTGGGGTTTATAAATGATCGACTTGATCCGGTATCAATTAGAAATTTTAAATTATATTCCGGTGAAATGATATAGGGTAATTCACTTGATTTGACGTTATTAAAAGGTATTACTTTAGGATTGTTATGGTAAGGTGGATTTTCCGAGGCACTTAACAAAAATTTTCGTTTTTGTTAACTGTGTCAATATTATCACTAATATCGTTATTAGGATTTGAATTATCTAAATACAATTGACCAGCAGTATGATCAGAATAATCGTAATTATTATTTAAATATTCCCAATTTTCGGGTTCATAGTTTTCTAGGGTATCTACATTATAAAGTTCTTCCGAAGTGTAATTCGGACGTTTATTTTGTCTAAAATTATTAGTAGATGGAGGCGGTCTTTTATGTATTGGTTGATTTTGATTGTTTGGATAAGTATTTCGGGTGCTAGTAGACATGGGCGTTGGTTTAGGTAGGTTAGCGTTTGGATTTGGCCTGAAAACATTCATATTTTGGTTGGGCCTTTTGAAAACTTGTGAGGCTCTAGGAAAATTCTGTTGACTAGGTCTTGGATTTATTGGGATTGGTTGTGAGGGGAAATTGTTCTGTCTTGCGAAAAAATTATTTGGAGTTTGGGAATTGAATGTTTGTAAGCTGGGACTGGGTGAGTTAAAATTAGTATACTGATTTTGAGTAGGTGGTTGATAATTAGATCTGAAATCGTTCGTTGGTCGAGAGTTATGTCTGAAAGGTTGTGTTGTTCTATGATTATTTTTTGATGAATTTTGTAAATAATGCGCATTTTCCTCTTGTAAAACAAATTGCATTGCTTCGCTTAATGATGTCGGTTTCATACAACGAATTGTAGTTCCAATAGGTTCTTTTAACCCAGAAAGAAAAGTTTTTAATGTTAAATTTTGATATAATTGTCGTTTTAAAACTTTACCATCTTCTGTTGTTTCGTGTAAGTTTACATAACTACAAAGTAAGTTCAGAATGTGCAAACACCTATCATAAAATAATTGTGGACTTTCATTAGAGTTTTGTCTTAGCATTACGAGATCCCTATTTAGACATACTTCATCTCGTTGATCCGAGAAGTTTCTCATCAATACGTCTTTTAATTCGTTCCATGTGCTACATGTCTGAATATTAATGACTGTTTTAGCTTTACCTTTTATTTTAGCAATTATAGAATTCAACAAATAAATGTTTTGAAAATTATTTGGATTTGCCCTATCAATAAAATTATTTATGAGTGATTCGCTAACAGAAATAAATCTATTTAGATCGTTTGGATTCCCGTCAAAATCGGGGATGCAATTTGAATATTCCCATTTAAAAGATTGTACCGCCATATCTATTTGATTATTTACTTTACTAATTGAATTTGTCGGGTTTGAGTCAGTAGTGGTTTCTAACAATAAACTATTAAATGCACGAGTTAGATCGTTAACAGTTACTTCAGAATTCATGAATTGTACTTACAGAACGTAAAGGATGATTTTAAACATGCCTAATTAGCTATGAGAATTCACGGCTGGATCCTCGCAGATTTTGGGCTATATGGGTCCCAGATCTCGTCGAATGTTTGGTAGCGGCTCAAACAGATCCTCGGTAGACGGAAGAGTAGTCCAAAGATATGGTATCTCGCTGCACGAATGTCCTCCACAAACTTCAACAATATAGTTTAGTGTTCGATTTATTTCGGTAAATCGTTAAAACGAAATCGCACATACGATATGTTCGACCCGAAATATCCTACTGACTGCGCCAAATAAATCACCGGAGGTGAAAAGTCTATTTTTGAAAATATTTATTTATCACTTTATTACACTTAGAATACTACCGACAATAATTTACGTGTATATTACTTGAATGTTAGCTACTGACTGCCTGTCTGAATAAATTTAGATATAAAGTAAACTACAAAATGATCAGCAAAAATTATATAGTGTCGTCAGCATCTTCATATAATGATCTCTACAAGGGGTGACATAATTTGCGCATCATGTACTCCATATCTTCCTTATCATTTGATATAAGTGTTTGATCATCGATCGAAAACCACTTGGAAAGAGGGCGTGGTTAAAGCCATGAGTGCTAGAAACCTGCAAGAAGTGGACTGGGACGACAGGAAAAGATGGAGGCAAGGCGTCGGACAACGTCGAAAGACGTTCTAAACCGGCCTATATATATATATATATATATATATATATATATATATATATATATATATATATATATACATATATATATATATATATATATATATATATATATATATAATATAAGATTAAGGAAAACAGGAGAAAAATTTGTACAGAGAAAATTGAAAGGTATCAAGAAAGGAATTACATTCAAAAAATTAGATTTAGTAATAGTAGAAGTATTGAAGGTATCTAATAGAAAAGAAAACAAATATGCGAAATTGCAATTACCATTCGAAGGTCCTTATGTGATTGACAATGAAAATGAAGTGAATAGCTATGTTCTAAAGGATCCTATCAGTTGTAACGAAGTTACATCTTCAAAGACCAGGCAAAAGCACAATCTTCCGTATAATATGAAATAAAGCGTTGGAACACTGTATTTCTCCGTCCGTATCGGTACAATGTAATATAAACATCGGTACAATATGATATAATTTATCAAACCGGCACCGACAGTCGGCGACACCTACGTCTTCGCACCGTATCCTCAACAAGCCATACCGTAAAGCAGGACGATTCTCAGAGTCGTCAGTCTATCCGTAGACTCAGCTCCTTACCCGCATACGCAGGTGAGAATTAAATCTAAGAGACTTCATTGTGCTCATAAAAACGTTTTCTTTCAGAAAACCGATTCCGCTGAAGCAACCGTACCGTTTACCGAGGTGAGTGATATTCTCATTTATACCTTAGGGTATATGGTTCTTGCCGTACAATCCGATCAGGGGAAGTAAAAGGAAACCGTGTCCGCTACTAGAAAGTTGAGTTCTCACATCCTAGTAGCGGCCGTGTTTGGGCCTTCAGCCATCCGACCGAGGGGTACCGTATACGCTACTAGAAAGTTGAGTTCTCACATCCTAGTAGCGGCCGTGTTTGAGCCTTCAGCCATCCGATCGAGGGGAACCATGTCCGCTACTAGAAAGTTGAGTTCTCACATCCTAGTAAAGGCTGCCGCGACTCCGAGATTTCGATACCGCGAAAAACCGAGAGCCGTATCCCCCGAAAGTAGAGCGTTGATTAACCTAGAGGGTCGCTTGCAATCCGTAGTAGTTCTGGTCACTTCCGCTAACCGTCTACCGTACCACCCGGCTTCCGCTAACCGTCCACCGCAACCCCGTCCATTTTTTGTTGCTTCCGCTTGCATAGCTTTGTTTTACTTACCGTAGTAGAGACCGTTTTGAACCTGTAGAATAGTAGTTAGTACTAGTGCTTTTGCCCCGCCTACCCGAATCAGAGGACATTTAGTTTAGTTTTCCGGTTAATAAAGACTTTTTGTAGATACGTAACTTTTGGTTTCTCTTCTCTCCAACTCCAACTACCAGTAAACCTCCGTAAATAGGTAAGAACGTTAAGCAGCTAATACCCAGGTTACGAACCCGGGGAGGCAAGTAAAGTCTGCCCGACCGGCCGCAACACTTTCGTCACCACCATAAAGTGACCCCTGGAGTATTTTAATTCTTCACTGACGCTGCCCGGTGCGAGTGGAGCATACCACTTTAATAAACTGGCGCCCGAGGCAACCCGTCACCTGTAGTTAAGGCGCCAACCCGTCAAGTAACGACGCAAGTGCGTTACACAGTAATAGAACTAGAGGAGTATTTCATATCAGTAATTTATATAGATGTTGTAAATAAATTTTAGTTATACTAACATACATTAACTGACAATTTGAAAGACATTTGACAAATTAATACGAAACAGACTTAATAATTAAAATAACAAGAATAATAATGAATGACATACTATGATAAAGAAAGCAAATGAGTAAAATTTGGTTTTCTTATTTCTTTTACATATAAAATAAATCGAGAAAACAAATTTTGGGAATGTTATTGTTAAGCATATAACATTCATAGAATCCCGATAAAGGATAAAGTAATAATCAATTACAATCAATGGGCATAATCATAGAGAAAAATAAATGAATATAAACAGAATTCATAAACAATTATTCGTATTTTAAAAAATCCTTAGACAGAACCTTACAAGCAAACGAAGATCAATAAAATAACGTAACGCCACACGGAATTTTAGACACCTAAAGCATCTGCTTATATTCAAAGAATAAATAGGATGGCAATAATAAAATCAACAGTGCTACGATGATTGATCAATAAATGACATTTAGATTTAGTAAAAACATATATAAGATATGTTAGTTAATATTTAATCATAGAAGTTAATAGGAAACATAATAATATAAGTAGAAAACTGTAATTACAGGAAATGTCAAAAACCAATACGAAATATAACAGTTGACGACAAGTATACCAACATAAAATGTATTTGAATATGAAATATAAGAATAAAAATAAATGATTACCGACCTAATTTATATGTATAGATGTAATATCAAACAAAATAAGAAATGAACTGTATCCATGTATATTATGTAAATATTAAGGTTGTAGGAAGTATAAAAATTATATATTTGCATTGACCAATCGGAAGATTCCAAATAATCAATAACATGAAAAAACAATAATAATAAAATGTTAGTGAATTAAATCAATGACGATAAGGTTATAGTGAATAAAAAACAATATTTGATAGCAAGTTTAAGTCAGAAAAACAATAAAACAATAATAAACAAAGTGACAGGTGAACAATAATTTTTCTAGAACATTGCAAGCTTCCGGTTATAAACAATAGAAAGGGTTTTGGCGGATAAAAAGACCCGCGTTGGTAACTGAAGAAGCAAGAAGTAAATTGAATGTGATCCAGTTCTTTGTTGTAAAATTTTCAAATTATCAACAACATGAAAAAACAATAAAAATAGAATGTTAGTGAATTAAATCAATGACGATAAGGTTATAGTGAATAAAAAACAATATTTGATAGCAAGTTTAAGTCAGAAAAACATTATTAACAAAGTGACATGTGAACAATAATCAAAGAGTTTTCTAGAACATTGCCAGCTTCCGGTTATAAACAATAGAAAGGGTTTTGGCGGATAAAAAGACCCGCGATAGTCAGTTAGGCGTTGGTAACTGAAGAAGCAAGAAGTAAATTGAATGCGATCCAGTTCTTTGTTATAAAATTTTCAAGTAATAAGTGTGAATATGTATAAATCAGAAATATAAAAAGTAACTAATAATTAAAATAAGTGCAAAGACAAATCTGTTTGAAACAATGTCAAGCCAAGTAATATAATCATCGCCTAATAGTTATAAGAAGGGAGATTGCCACCTGAAGCGGGAAAGCGTCATGGATGGATCTAAGTGAAGGCGTTGTTTGGCGAAAAGAACAAGGTCTGTGGTGTGTTTTAATTAGTAATATTTGGTACCAAATAATAAAAAAGTGAAATTTGAAATCATAAACACCTAGTAGTAGAAGTTTTAAAATGAATATAATGTACCAGGAAACGTAAAAAACTTACCATTATCAAAATTTGTAGATAGATGTATTAAATTCTGTTGAATTTTCTCCAGTAACATATACATAAAACTTTCCACAAAACAACAAACCACAACTAATTTCAGTTTTTATCACATGCACAATTGTTATAATACGTTAAAATAATGTTTAAAAAAGATCGAAATTGAGTAGATAAATATTTCAGGTATCCTTTCCATTTCACGAACCGAATAAAACTAAAGCAGTGTTTAAATATTTTCAATAATCCTATTCATAAGAACAAGAAAAAAAAAGTTTACAAAATAGTTGAACAACTTTAAATGCGGGTGTTCATATTTTTTTTCAAAGAAATATAATGTTTACAAACGCTTACCCAAGTTTATGCAAATGAGTCTGCAAAAGCCATCTCAAAAAGAATGAATAGTTTTTTTTTATAATATACAGAAAGTTTGTTTGATGTGGTAATTTAGATGTATATAGAAAAATCCATTATTTTATTTTATAGCATAAGAATTTTTAATAAATAAGAAAGGTATAATCATTCATTTTTATACATAATAGGTATATGACTCCAACAATAAAATGAAGAGCCAACTATATTTTATGTATAAGTAATATTTCAGAGTTTCAAATTTTTTTTCTATCTTTTCATACATAACATAAAATAAATTCCATTGATGAGTAATGTTGATTTTATTATGATATGCCCAGAACCCTACTGAGTTATAGAGTAGTGTATAAATAAGAGCAGCCGAGGTAATAAAATTTTAGGAATTAAATGAAACCACATGCTATTAAATAGCATAATGAATAGGAGGAATTAAAGGTAAAATATATATAAATTAGCTAGCCCAAGAGTGTAATATTTCAATTGTAACAAAACATTAATACATTTAATATTCAATTTAAATTCACAACTAAATAATAATTCTCATATATAAATATCATATTTCTCTGGTTCAACACGTTTTTATAAT
The DNA here is from genome assembly GCA_963921935.1 of Galeruca laticollis. NCBI lineage: Eukaryota > Metazoa > Arthropoda > Insecta > Coleoptera > Chrysomelidae > Galeruca > Galeruca laticollis. The sequence goes on along the minus strand of OY998181.1, from coordinate 47,011,427 downwards.
TTTATAAAAATTAATTTCCAAATTTCCTCCGGCGACTACGTCCTCAAAAAATTATTTCTTTATTTGATCCCTTTGACTTTGCCTATGTTCAACTTGCTGCTCCCTGCTCCTTCCTTTCGAATTCTTCTCAACTTTCAAATCTTTCTGAAACGTTTCAATGTTATCTTTCTAATTTATGTTGAAATTCATATACTTATTATTTTGCTTCTCTTTTGACCCTATGTTGCACATGCAGCTGCCGGCTCTTAACTTTTTCACTTCTCAAATATTGATTTCTCTAACTCATTTTAACTTCTATTTCCAATTTAATATATTCAAATGCTGCTTCTTATGTTATTATCACCTTCCAATATTTTTTATTGTTTCGATTTCTTATAAAATGTTCCAAATTTCTGAATTGATCTTTTTTGACTTTTTGAAACCATCAGTCATCTATCTAATATTTATGTTTCCGTCATCATAATTTTTTTATCTCCTGGCAACTATAGATCAACCATCCCGAATAGAATTCTTTCAAATTATTCTCATAGAGCATCTGTCAATGAAATTATTTCAAAATGTCTATAAATCTACTATCTCCCAATATAATGATCTCAAAATATCTATAATATATACATATCCTATCAATGAAATAAAAAATAGAGTAAGTTCTATAAAAATTAATAAAAAATGTTTTACCGGTTGTCTTTCTAACACTTTTTTTATATTTAATAATTGCAATAATCTTATGAGCTTCATAATCTTTATATTGTTGATATTCTCCTTTTAAAGTTTTATTTATAGTATTTCATACATAAAACATCGTCTGGTTTCAATTTAAGTTTTGCATCAAAAATTTTCCGCGAAAATTCATTATTTCTACGAAGTGTTGTGGAATTTGTCCAAAACATGTCCGGCAAAAAAATAAACAGAGTACCAGAACACGTTTTCATAAAAATATCTTAAAGTCATATTTCCCGAAACTTTTCTTATCGACAAAGAAGTTTATCTAGTGACCGTCTAAACTCAATAAACATCGTGAAATCATTATTACCCTTCATTCAACTAATAATTATAAATGCCTTTCAAATTGGCTTGTTTGTTCAAAGACTGTTTCTGAAGGAGCTTCTTATTGCCGTTAATTAAGTTCTAATTGAATTTTCTACTTTACTTACCCACTTTTCAGTTTCCATTTAATGGAATTCAGCTGAGAAATTATTTCAAAGAAGAAGATTATTAGAACTTGAAATTTAATTAACATAGCCATGCATTAAAAATTGACTAAATATGAATGGGTAGCATATATGACAAAATAGAAAAAATATGTCAAAAATTATATGAAGGGGGAAGTCGTCTTGCTGATTTCTTACCTTTAAAACGGCAGAAAAATGGATAATTACTTATCTTCACTTCCAAGCTAGACGCGAAAGCATATGTAACGTTTCTGAAATAAGGCAATATCAACTCAAGCTGGCTTTCAAAAAATTGGTTAATACAATCAACTGGTATTTATTTTATTAAATAATGACATGAAGAATATTACGAACCAAAACTAATTTGAGTTATTGTGAATATTAATAGTATCATTTTAATTATCATTACTGTGAACCGTTGATGTAAGTCCATGTGGTTGCTTAACATTTCATTGGGCTTCGGAAGTTGACAGAGGAGTCGACGTTCTCGAATTCTGTATGTGATAACATATTTGTAATTTTTACTTGACCTTGTATTGAGTTCCCCACTTTATCCTTCGACTACGGTATTCGAGTTCCATCCTCCTAATTTTTTAATTGTAGTATGTATCCACCTGTATTTGCTAGCCATGTAGCTGAAGTCCATCTAAAACAATGTCCCGTGAACATTTTCTAATTTAAGATGAGTCGCCATTTTTTTTGAAAAGCCCCAATAGCATTGTGGTCACATGACTGATTTGTAATTTTGCAGTTCCATATTTGTAAAAAAAAAACGATCGGAACCACTGTTCTATTATTTTTATCCATAACGACTTAGTAATTGCAAATGTTCGGGAACTGTAGGTTTGTATTACAGGACTAACTGTGATTATGCTTTTTTCTTAACTTTATAGATCAACCATTATCAAATTTAGGAGTTCATCCCATCTGCAGGCACCAGATCTTAGATGTTTGTGACCATATCGCATGTCCAACCTCTTCTTTAGCTGCTCGAAATCTCCTCGAAGCGCGATGGTTATGTTCACTGACTTCTCCTTATCTGACAAATTATTCAATTTAGCGCTTGCTTCAACTGTTTCACATAATTTGTCAACGACGTCTTTCCGTCGAACGTTGGGGCATTGACTTTAGCAAAACTGCCAATATATTCTATCTAGGGGTGTGTTTCTGGCTTGCAGGATTTGATCTCGATTTTCTTTTCTTCTGCTGGCGTGTCTTGAGTTCTTAAATCTGCCATATTTCTCTCTTCTTGATTTTCTAGTCATTTTATTTCCGATATCCGATTTTAGAGATGAAATTTTATACTATTTTCCACGTCGAAGTCTTCATAGATCCTATTCAACATTCGTTTTCCATCTTGTTCTGGGTCTACCTCATCTTCGCCTTCCTTATATGAAGCTATATATCAATATTTTCTGTTGCTGTCCGATTCCCATTCTTTCTATATGTCCGAACCATCTTAGTCTTTCAGATTTTATCATACCAAGGATATCCGGATTTTTATATAATTCTTCGAGCTCTTTCGTTCTCCTCATCCATATTCCATTTTTCAATTATCCGGCAAATATTTTCCTCAATAGTTTTCTTCCCCATATTCGTAGCATTCCTTGTTCCTTTAGGTTTAATGTCCATGTTTCTGAGGCATATGTAACTAAAGGCCTAATTACAGTATTGTAAATCCTGATTTTCGCGCTCCTTGATATATTTTTGCTTTGAAATAATCTATTCAAGGCACAAATGTATTTTTGCCACGCATTATTCTGTTTTGAATTTACTCCCCTATATTGGGTTTTCGTGTAATTATTGTTCCAATGTACTCGAATTTCTCTATTTCTTCTAATGTATATATTATAATGTAATATATGGCTGTAATATTTGCATGTGACAAGTTATTTGGCGAAAGAAGTTATTTGATATGAAAGTCTCATCGTTTATTTTGTAATAGACCAAAGACTAAACTAAAATGGAATTGTTATGGCAAAAATAACAATAAATTTTCATATCATAACCAAATCTAGTCATTATAAGAAGTAAAATTTCTAATGAATCCTTTAAGATACTTCTAGTTGCAAGAAATGAAAAATATACAATTAAAACCAGAATATGAGTGATATATTTATTAGACCATATTGTTTTTAACCAGCTTTAAGAGGTGTAAGTAACGATAAAATGATTATTGTCAATTTCTTAACATAATAATGATATTTTAAAGTAAACTTTACCAATCAAAATCTATAATACAATATAAAACATGAATTTTTTAAGAATTTGACAAATGTCAAACCAAAAAGAACCTTAACATATTTATAATGAGGAACAGGAATTACTCCAAGTAGTCCAGAGTAGTCTTTTTAGCCCTTGTAGGCTGAACATAGAAAGAAAAGACTACATTTTTGCTAGGTGACAGTGATGTTTTTTGCAGTGAGGAGTGCAGCCATATTTTTTTTGGAGTGGTATCAGATTTTTGAATGTTTAGTCTCGAAATAGAGAAAATTGATTGTGTTTAGTTACATTTCACTAACCATATGAAAATTTATGAATCCAAAAACTCAACCTACATGAAGTAAAAATGGTTTACACTGCCAGTAGCTGAATCCCGATATTCTACGACAGAAGGTATACCTGTAGGCAACACGTATATGAGAAAAATGTATCCATTAATTCCGGGACGAACTTTGTATATTTGATAAATTTCCAATAGGTAACAGCTTATTTCAGTATTCCGAGCAATTTTCTATTCGAGCAATTTGGCATTCGAGTAATTTTCCATTCGATGAATTATTTTTTGAGCTATTTTCCTTCAAGTAACTTTAACCAAACCAACTTTATTGCGAATCAGCCCAACACATTTTTTGAAGTAAAAAGATCATTTAGCCAAAGAATGAATGAGCTTATTAAGGTAACCGGGAGTCACACAGAACATTTGTTGTGAAAGGTTTTTACTGTTTGTTTCTGATATTTTCGAGTAATTAAAATTGTAGGTACTTTTATTTACATTACATTTTGAGAACCAGTATTTGTTTTCAATTTATCCGTTTATTTAGTAGTTGCGTTCTCTATTGTTATTACAGCATAAAGTTACATTTGCTTATTTAATGCAATCCACTGGTCCAAAACATCGACATAGTTATTACACATCAGAATTTAAAAAAATCTGCAGCTTCATGTTTAACTTAAAATAGCTCGAGAAATATTGACTTTATCGTTATGAGGAAAGAGTACGTGAGAAGTTCTAGAGAATCGAAAAATGATGCTACTGGCGTAGAATCTGGGAACGAATAACAAGTCACTTGCCCCTAAACGTTTGCTTACTATAATTTAGTAGGGTGTACAGTGCCTACACTTCCTGCCAAATATAGAATGTATACGTAAAATAGTTTTAAAATACTGAGCACATATCTTTTTTACATTTCCAAACAAAACACTCAGTTAGCAGCTACATGTCGTTGAGGTGTTTTGGGTTAAATCTCAATAATTTGGAATTAGGATTCTCCTATTAAATTATTTCCAATTTGTAATGAATCATCCAGTATATTAAAACCCTTACTGGAATAATCGGATTCTTAATATTTCAATATTTTTACTCTCATAAATCCATCGACCTTTCTAGAAATGCCACTATAACAACAATCACAAAAAATAGTCCTTCCACCGTTCAGGTGTTAAGGATATTCTGGTAATTTTCATTCCTGAATACCTGTACGAGATCTACAACACCAATTAAATGATGTTTTAATTAAGAAAAACAGAAGATGACCGCAAAAAAACTGTCGTTAGCTTTTTTTGAGTAAAGTGTCAAATAGGTAGCTTACTATATCTTAGAAGTAAAAGTAGCTAGACCATCTATCATGAAAATGTTGCATATTTGCTTGAAAAATTTGAAATTGTAGGTTTTTACTACGCGAATAATACATCTACAAGAGCCATAGCTCATGATCATCCAGCCATAGCTCATGATCATCCCGGAAAGATGCCCTTACATACGCTTGTAACTGAATTAGTGACAAATATTCTAGCAACTGTTGATTTGATTAAAAAGTTTTCTATTCAGTTATTGGTTCCCTGTTAACAGTGGATTCAGAAAATGATAAATATATACATATATGTAATATGATGATGGACTGGCTATTTACTTGTCTACTCTTCCTTCCGGTATGTCCTCACGGCTCCTTGCTACTAGCATTATCCGTATGTTTTGACTGGTTGTGTAATTTTGTACCTTATATAGATTTGGAGTGAGTTATTGTGGGGTAAAAGGATCGCAGTGTAATTACGGCTAAGCCTTTATGCCCTTTGAGAAATAATGTGGTTTGGACATATGTAACCTAGTTATGTAATTAACGATACATGCAGAAGCCTACACCCACTATCTCGGATGCCTTCTGCGCTATTTGCAGCTTTGAGTTGATTTCGAAGATCTTGTGGCAGACAGTAGTCATAAAAATTATCTGAAATTTTGTTGATAAAGTCATTGATAGTGGGTATATAAACCTTGTCATGTAAGCAAGAAGTTTTAGGTAATTTGGGGTAAATCGTATTATGATTTAATGCAATTCTGAGACACTTGTTCTGTATCACCTGCAGGGAGTGAAAATTATGTTTGTTGCACGTGTAATATATAGGTGCAGCGTAAGTGAGTATCGGTCTTATAATTTTTTTGTATATCAAAATTTTGTTTTGACTTGTGAGATTACTGTGTTCACATAAGTGGATATAGTCGACACATTGCAATCTTAGCTTTTTGTATTCGTTGCGAGATGTGCGCATTTGCAGTGGTATTACCTTGCATTCTGTACCCTAAGTACTTTAGAGTATTGTTTGGGGCAAGGTAATGCCCATTTACGCAGAGCTGAGATTGTAATGAATCGGCTGAGTAATAAATACTTTGTTTTGGGAGCGTTGATAGCTAGTTTGTGTTCATTGAAATAAGTGCTTGTTCTTGATTCTTTGCTGTTGCTACAAAACAGGTATCGTCAGCGTACATTGCCGTTAATAATTTAGGAGATAATGGGAGATCATGGACAAATAAGGAGTATAACAAAGGTGATAGAACAGAGCCTTGTGGTACTCCAGCCCCTATGTTATATGGACCTGTCACGTAATCATAAATTTTTGAATAAAATTTTCTATTTGTCAAATACGAGTGTATAATTTTAGTAAGATAGTCTGGAACATTTAATTTAATTAGTTCATCAATCAGCTTCTCGAGCCATACGGAATCAAAAGCTTTTTGGACACCTATTGTGACCATAATCGATATTTGTTTTTGTTGGAATCCTTCCCGGGTATAGTTCATGACTCGGATTATTTGAGCCACAGCCCCTTCTGAAACTGTATTGCTCGGGAGGAGTGATGTGATTTTTATTTACAAAGCTTTGACGATTGGTATGATGTTGGAAATGTTGAGCATATCGGGATAATAATCAGTTTTAATAATGTAGTTTGTTATGTATGTTAACTGGACGATAACTATTTTTGGAAGATTCTTCAATAATATATTATGTATACCGTCTAAACCGGGGGCTGTTTTGTTCTTTGATTTTTGTATTTTGTTATACATTTCTGTGTAAGTTGCGAGGTCTTTTGTATTTAGTGTGTTTATTGAATGTAGGTGTTGATGAACTGTGTGTATTATGTTATAATGCTGTTGTGTATGGGGTGTGTTATTTATGAAATTGTTATGGAAGTACTCCCCGAACTTCTCTGCGATCTCCGTCATGTTTGTTATTGTATGACCGTTATCGATAATTTTATTAATATCGCGGTTTGATTCTCTACACCGTCTGGCAATTTTCCAAAGAGAATTGTCCTCCGGTTTGAGACTTTTTATAAACTTTGTCCAGTCACTATTTTTATGTTCAGAAATTTGTTGATTGATTTAATTCTGGTAAGTTCTTAATAATCGATGTTGTTCGTCGTGTCTGGTTGTTTGCCATAATTTGCGTATTTTATTTTTGTCTTGAATTAATTGTATTATATTATTACGTAGGTTATTTTGATATATTTGCTTCTTTTCTAATGTTGTTGAGCCATTTCTGACTTCAATTATTATGTTTTGTGGATTATTTATTGCGTTTATAAGATGATTTGTATTTTCTATTTCATCTGTGATTTTGAGATTGTTATTTATGGATTTAAAGAATTTCACCCAGCTAGTTGTGTTGTAATCATGATGAGTATTTTGTGGTGTTTGTGTGTGGTGGAATATTTTGAGGTGTATGAGGACGAGACATGATCGGAGTTAAAGTCTGTTAGGGTTTTTATTTTAGTGAGATTTTTTATGTTTTGTCTATTGCTATATCTAGTATGCTGGGGGAGTAATTTGAGTAAGGAAAGTGTATCGGAGTGTCTGTGTAAAAAATGGTACATGCCAAATGTTCGAAGAATTTCCGTACAGTACTTCCGTTGGCGTTAGGGTGTTTGGTGTAGCGATCCCACTGCGGATGTTTGCAGTTGAGATCTCCTACAATTAACACCTTATTGTGAGTGGTTATGATATTAAAGAAATCTTCTTCCCAAAGCTTATTTCCACGCGAGCTGTATGTGCCGACAATTTTGATTCTATTATCGAAAGGTATAGAGATATGCTTAATTGAAGTATTATTTTGTTGCAGGAGTTTCATTTTCATGCCTTTTTTGATTAATAATGCAATGCCACCCCCTCTGACATCATCGGGGCGGTCTTCTCTCAATAGACGATATTCGGGGTTTCTGATGTTTATTTTTTTGTTAGGTTTGAGCAACGTCTCGATTAGAAAGAATATGTCTGGTTCATGAATGTCGAGAAAGTGATGAGTTAAGTGGATTTTATTTAATACACCTTGTACATTGAAAAACATTATTTTGATATTGTTTCGTTTCTGAAAGTTTCTGAAGTTTTCCACCTACCTGTCTAGATATCATAGTTGTCTATATTAGCAACAAAATTGTTTAAATTGTGAATTTTCCCCAAGATCTGTAACAGCGCTGGCTACCTCGTCTAGATTGACCAAATTATGCAATTCTTTAGATAAATTATTTAGTTCGTTGAATTTATTCAATTCAGTGCTATTTCCACTTGTTGTCGGTTTTGTTGGTATTTTTGTTGCATTTGTGAATTGGAGGTTTGAGGGATCGTGCGAGGGGCGTTTTTGGATGAGTTGCTGGGAAGTTTTGTTCCATTGGGTTTATTTAGCCAGGGGTTGATTTTGGGTTGGGGCGCGGGAATGTATTTAGTGTGGGTAGGTTTGGCTTGCGAAGAAACTTCTCTCGTCAAGCCATATTTTTATTTTGATGTATTTCGAGCAAACTTCTGCATTTGCCGGGTGCTCACCCTTACAGTTGGCATATTTGGCTGGCAGTGTCCGATCCTTGGTGCACTCGAGCATTAAATGTTGTCCTGTGCATTTCAAGCATCTGGATGCCCTACCGCAATTTAATGTTGCGTGGCTCCAGAGCTAGCAAATATGGCATTGTATAATCGGTTTCGTCTGACGTCGATGTTCCCACTGGATTCTCGTATGCTCTATGACTCTAACACTTTTATTCAGATATCTGCATCCCTTCTGTTAGGCCTCTGAGCATGAAAGCGTGCGTCTTCTTTTCTCTTCTACTGTAAGTATGGAAGGGAATTTTTTCTTGTCTTAGTGTTTTTTTAAGATTTTCAAATTCACTTACATCTTTTGCGAATATAATTATCGAACTAGCGGTGTATTTTAATTCGAAGATCCTGTTCAATTATTCTTTTAACACCCCAACCATTTCTTTATGTCCTTGCACGTTACCATAAATAACTATCGGCAAGCAGGGGTGCGTCGTATTTTTTTGTCAGTGTTGTTGTTTGTGTTTATGCTTTTTTTTTCTTTTCACTTCCTGGTTGACTGTATCCTCTTCAGAACTGGATTATGTTTCCTCAAACTTCTGGAATCTTGTTTTTATTCTTTTTTTTGTGTTTGTTCAGGGGGTTGTTCGTCTCCAGAAGAGTCTGATAAGGTTTCATATTTGTTATTCGTCTCTGTTATTTCATTTAATTGTGTGTTTCGTTTAAAAATGTTATTTAGTGTGACAAATTTGCTTGGCTTTTCGAACACTGGAGGGGTGATCTCCCCCAGTTCCATCTCTTGTGTTGGAGGGATGAAGGTAATTTTGCTTAGATCTTCGCTATTAGTGTTTAATTTTCTTGCAGTGATGGTTTTGTTTTTATTTAGTTTTGCATATTGTGAAATGAAGTTGTCTTCTGTGAGGGCTGTAACTTGTAACTTTTCCCTTCTCCATTTCAACTTCGTGAGCCCAGAATGTATTCGCCGGTTCATGTATTTGTACATGTACTGTCGTGTGGAGTCACTTGACTGCTCCCCAATCGTGTCCTCTTCCACACTAGACTGTTTTATATTTTTGTTTGAAATTAGTCTTATTTCGGGGGTAGATGTTTTATTCTCGTTTAATCCTCTGTATTAGGATACAGATAGCTCTGAGCTGACTTCGTGGGCTTCGTCGAGAAAATTTGATGATTCTGGAGTTTGTTCTATAATTTTTTTTTTGTTTTCTAGGCTCTTGTTTTCATTTACTGGACACTTTTTAGTGTCACTTTCTATAACCTTTTCATTATGTTCTAGACACTTGTTTTCGGTTGTCTAGTTGGTGAGTGTTATAGCTTTGGTCAGTGTGTCGATTTCTATTTTGTTAAGGCACTCTTTAGATTTATAAATTTTATCTGTACTTGTTAGTGGCGTGTTTATAGATATGTCTAAATTGTCCCCTTTGAGAGTATCTTCATCAATGTACACTAGTTGTAAATAATTTTTGTCCTTATTTTTAAGTTCTAAAGTTTTATTTTTAATTCTGTTCACTTCGTCAGTATATTTAAATATGTTAGAATTTTTAATTCCGTGGATTGGATTTTTTGATTAGTGAAGTTTTTGTCTCAATGGAAAATTTTGATTGTTATTTAGATTTTTTATGATCTTTAAATTTTGACGTACCTTTTTTCTTGGATTTTGGGGATGTTTTAACAGAAACTATGGGTTTAACACGCACTACTTCGTTTTTGTTTAAGTTTTCACTATCGAAAAGTTCGGGCTTAATCACATTTAGGATCTGAATTTTGGCTTTTAGCCTACGGGTATATTCGGTTTGGGACGGAATCGTTCCAGTTGATGGAGGAGACGGTATGGTTAAGGAATCAATGAGCATTGATCCCTAATACAAAACACTGTAGATTTAAAAAAAATTGAAAATATATTAAACACTTTTATTCAAAATAAAAGTCCAATAACGAGCTATCTAGCTTGCATTTTAGCATGAGAATGAGCAACTGTTGATTTAAAATAATATGAATTTCATAGAATGATAATATGTATGTCAGGAGCTTTGCTGGCGTTTCAACAAGATGGAGCACTTCACTCTCGAGGTACGATAGGTTTTAAGCAAAACATTTCCTGGTCGTATTTCTCAAATTTTTTAGAAAAATTTGTGCATTCAAATTTATTGTAGTTGGATAGTTTTCATATGAATGTATAAATAAACTAGCAGATGGTTTGTCAAAAAAATTCGGAGCGTAATAAATAATCACTGTAATTTTTAAATGTTTTGAAAAAGAATGTGAATATTATTTCAATAAAGGATTATACATCTCTATACGTAGAGCTAATAAATATGGAATTTAATGTTTAAGTAACGATTATTCATCAATTAATTCGAAAATTCCGAAAAATAATTGGTAAACATCTTAGTAATAGTTACTGTGTGAGAAACTTTTTACGCGTCATAATTTTCTGGAGGAAGTAAATTATTGACTATCAGAGAATAACTGGAGAAAACATCAGAAAGTGGAAAGAGAAAACATATTACTGAGTGAAAGCTTCAAGAAGAATTTAATTTGGAGTTAATTCATCAACACTGTTGAATTTTATTTTCATTTCTCATTTTCTTCTGTGTTGGATATTTCAAGCAAACACGTTTCTCTCATTTAGTGTATTATGGTTGATATACTCTGAATAGCCTCAGAATTGTCGGGACTTGATAATATATCAAAAAATAAATTGTACATTTTTAATAAAATATCCTACTGTGAATATCAGGGCATAGACCACACAGTGGAAATATAAGGGTTGGAATACCTAATTGGACAGCGTATTCACTGTGAAAAAAATAGATTATTGCTCACAAATTGGAGAGCGAACAAAGAATGTGATTATAATTATTCATTATCCGGAAAGTAGAATAAATCTACTACTGAGAATGATGTGATTCAATTTTCAAATAGCAACTTTTAACGCAACTTCTGGCTCCGAAGACAACGGTAGCTCATTTGATAATATATTGTTGAAGAATATCAAATACATTCCATGAATCGTTGCCAATCTACAATAATTTTATCAATATCGAGAGTGATGATGTTTGTAGAAAATATCTCCAGTATTGATCCATTTCATGAATCGCCATATTTTATTAGTCTTTTGGTAATTAAAAAATCATGTATGAAGGGAACATAAGCTTTGATTAATTCTTTTATGGAAAAGGACATCAAATTTGATTGATACGCGAGGGTTGTATTATCCCCAATGAATACATTAATGGCCAAAAAATTGCAAATAAACCAGAGTATATCGGAAATTTAATCTCTCTTATATTAATTCATGTATGGTCGAATTTCAAAAGCACACTCAATTTTAGATTACATTTTTAAACATACAATCATATTTTTACCACAATAAACATCACGTATATTTGAACATATTGACAGTGTTTATATAATAAATATCATTGTTAATAATTTTGCAACTTCTATTCTAGTAGCAAATCATTGGACAAAACTAATTCATTTCCTTTTGGGTAGTGTTACTCGACCTCGATGAAACAATTAACCTACCTTTAAGTGTGCTTTTGTAAAAGACCGAAGTCGTTGCAAAGCACAACTTAATAAAATAAAGATTTAAAGCGGTAGGTATTACTCTCAGGAGTGGGTGTTTATTCTCTTGGTTTTCTTAAAGTTAGTATTTAATTCAAAGCGCCACCGAATTTTCCTAATTTTGGAAAATCCGAGAAACAAATGGGCAGGTACGTAGCAATCGAATTAAGTAGCATAGTTTGGTGACAAGGGTAGTGTATATTACTAGTTATTTCTGAAGTAAAGTTCATAATGCAAAGTTTTAAAGATCTAGTCCAGTCTAGGTTTATATAGCGGGTTCCCAAATTCTCCAAAACTAAAGCGGCCTATATTCTTATAATGTGCGCAAATCAAATACCGTTCCAATGCAGATAGATCCAAAAATGAACCTAGCAATTTACTAGTAACTTGCACAAATATGAAAACCGCAAAAGTGTGTTCACCCAAAATCGTAGCGGTCGTTTGCCGTGCAAACTGTCCTCAAAATGGTTGAATCAGTTTATCCAGCTTACAAAATCAGAATCAAAAATTATTCATAAGGAACTCAAAACTGAAATTTTATTGTTCCGGTTGGCGATAATGAATAAAATGAAATCAACATACAGGTGGGCATCGACTACTAGAGGTAGGTTGACCAACAGTTGAAGCTTCGAATTGTAAGTACCATCCAAGGTGACTAATTATTAACATATCCGTGACAATTACCATAGGATATGACTATGGTAAATGGAAAAAACACTCCTTCAGTTATGGTAAATAACATGGATATACATATATTCGTATAAACGAAAATCAAATGTCCAAGAATTCCAAAATTGTACTGGGTAATGGGATTCCATAGACAAGTAATAATATGTTTATTTCTCTATGTGGGATTCATCTCTAGTCTCGTTCTTTTCATCGTAACGTTTCGTATTCCCTAACTATTCTTAGTCTTGTCCTACTCGCACATAATAAAAGAGATAGAGAACGCTTCGAACGAACGCATCATGTGAACGATCGTGTTTCAAATCTTAACTGACAGTTATATGACATAACCAAAACAAATGCATAACAAAAAAAAATACAAAATTGCCACAATATCAAGATGATTAGAGAAAAAAATCGGGATTTATTTTGTTGTTATATATATATATATATATATATATATATATATATATATATACGTGATTCAGGTTCAAATGTGTCGTAAAGTAATGCTAATATTTTGAAGATGGTGGCGACAAAACAAAAGGTATAATACTAAAAATAAAAATCTATTATGTTGGAAGAGTTATGAATATTCTCCTAATACTCGTATATAATGAGAATTTTCATTATGATCTTCTAATGGTTTTGAAATGCTAAGAAAATGTATTCAAAATGAAGAATTGAATATGACACAATGTAATAATCCAGAGGAAAAGAAAAATACCTAAATGATGAGTTTTTTCGATTATTTTTCTAGTTGAACTTCGTCAACTGGCGTGGACATTCAACTAAATAAATAATCTTAATTTGACAAAGCTAATGTCGAAATTAATAATTTATTATGTACAAATTTACAAAATGTTACAAAGTTGAGTTGTGAACGCTGAATTTCTGTGGTTTCAGATCGGAAGACACTTTATGTTTCGATTTGATGAATATTAAACTAACTTTGTTATTGAGCGTTGAGCTCGATTCGATGAGTGTGTAAAACTCGCGTCAATGAATGTAAAACTCGCGTCTAGAAGTGTAGAACTGACGAGTGAAAAACTACTTTGTTGTTGAGCCTTGCGCTCGTTTCGATGAGTTAAAAACTAACTTCGTTGATGAGCATTGTGCTCGATTCGATGAGTGTGAAAAAACTGATTTCTTCACGTTGTGAGACGTGTTAAGTAGAAATCTGCGAGGGGCGTGTTTACCCGTGGATTGGGTTGACCAACCGAAAATAAATATTTCCTATTGGCCAGCATGGCATGACTTGTCGGGTTCCCAGACCAGAATCAACTATGGGTGCCGCCAATAGTAAGTTAAGTTTCTATGGAATACTACAATAGCCATTGTAACCTTCTTACTTAGAAAGGTAATTCGAAAATATCTTTCATGTCTTCCGAACCTCTACCATAAAACTCATGCAGAATAGACACTGAATTTAGGGTTTCTACAATACAATATATAATAGGGTGAAATGTGACCTTTTCCTAACTTCTTAACTATAGGACAATGCATCAAGATGTCGACTTTCAAAAAAGGTGCTATGCATATGCCTATACAAAACAATTCACAATCATTGTTGGAAAACGTGATATTTTAAAGTATTTTGGAAAATTAAATTGAAATATCCTTTGAATTTACTACAATAGAAAGATCTTATCAATTCTGAAACATATTTCTACAAAGCTATTAACTAAAATGAATTTACGCCTTAAATATATACAATAAAAAAAGGACACATACAAATATCTCATATATTCTAAAGGTATCATAAACGAATAAATTTCAAGATTTTACAATCTTGAACATACTCCTCCCGTTGAGAGAATACGATCAATTATGAAGTCTATGAATGTTCATCTTCAGCATTAGTCGGTAGGATCGGAAGTAACGCTACCTTCTTCACATTTCGGACAACTGAAGATTTCGCGTTTTTCACTAAAACAGTACGTACCACACCGTCACTACCGGGATAGCACTTCATGATTCTTCCCAGGGCCCATTGTGAGGGTGGAATGTTGTCTTCTCGTAGTAAGGCCACAGCCCCTTCGTGGATTTCAGGACCGGACTTTTCCCATTTGGTGCGAACCGTCAATTCGTTCAGGTACTCCTTACTCCATCGCGTCCAGAAATGCTGTTTTACCTTCTGGATGTGCTGCCAGTGTGACAGACGGTTACTAGGAGTCGTGGAATAATCACGACTTCGCAAGTTGGTCAGTGAGTCCCCTATTAAAAAATGGCCAGGGGTAAGGGCGATAGGATCGGTAGGGTCAGAGGAAATACTAGTTAATGGTCTGGAATTTAATATAGCTTCGATTTCGATAATTAATGTGTTAAATTGCTCATACGTAAATAGCATATCACGTCCGACAACTCGGTATAAATGTTTTTTGAAGCTTTCACTGCCGCTTCTCATAAGCCCCCAACGTGTGGTGCCTGAGGAGGACTAAAATGCCACTGAATACCCTTGTCGCTCAAGTATCCTTGAATTCGATCTTGTGCTTCGCGTGTATGGACGTCTTCAATTAATTCCCTTAGCATCCGATCAGCTCCAATGAAATTCGTGCCGTTATCACTGTAAATGTCGTGACATAAGCCGCGGCGGGAAACGAAACGTTTCAACGCTGCCAAGTATCCTAAAGCAGTGAGGTCTGTAACTACTTCCAAGTGTACAGCCTTTGAAGCTAGATAAACAAATACAGTAACGTAAACCTTCACTGAGGCTTGGTTACGGTATTTCTTCTCCTTTATGAGAAATGGTCCACAATAATCAATCCCAACTTGATTAAATGGGTTCGAGATATTGATACGAGCTTTCGGCAATTTACCCATAATGTAATTGGTAGGTGGAGGATCAGCCTTGAAGCAGGCACAACATTGTTTAATATTTTTATACACTTGACTACGTCCGTCAATAATGCAAAATTAACGACGAATTGAGTATAAAGTTTGCTGAACTCCAGCATGCAAATGCTTTTTATGAAAATATACTATAACTAAATTGGTCACGTGGTTATTTTTAGGTAATATAATCGGATGTTTAGCGTCGAATGGTAAGTTAGACAATATGAAGCGACCGCCTACCCTCATTATCCCTTCCTTGTGCAGAAAAGGATTCAACTTGAGCAAGCTAGAATCAATGTATTTATGAAAGTCGGCTGAGAGTAAAATCTTTATGTCATTACAAAAGGTTTGCTTCTGCACGCATCGGATTATTCTTGTTTCTACTTGGCTCATTTCCTCAACTGTTAAGGGTTTGGTGGATGGTGTTCGTCTTACGAAACGAAAACAGTAGGCCAACGAACGGGCCATTCTTTCTAGAATAGAAAATCTGTTTAATGTCACAAAGGGTCGGGCAGATGTAATCAAGCATACTCGTTTGCGTTGCTCAGGTAGTTCAGGTATTTCTTCCTCTTTCGGTAAATCGAGATTCGGCCACGCCGACATAGATTGGCCTAACCTTGATGGACCATCTTGCCACAATGTCGCAGAGGGAAAATCTGCAGATAATACTTCTCTAGATACGAGATCGGCCGGGTTATCGTGTGTGGATACATGTTGCCATTGCTTCACTTGCGTCATTCTTTGTATGTCAGCTACAAGATGTGACACAAAGGTTTTCAACTGTTGAGGACAAGTTTGAAGCCAGAATAATACGATTGTAGAATCGGACCAGTAGAAAATTTCAACTTCTTCTCGGAGGGCCGCATTTACAGTTTCCATTAAGGCAGACAAGAGGTGTGCCACGCACAGCTCTAATCTCGGTATTGTTATCGTCTTAATAGGAGCAACACGGGATTTAGCACATAGTAACTGCACTTTAATGTTTCCTAAGCGATCGATAGTACGTAAATAAACGCATGCACCGTATGCTCTTTCACTAGCGTCGGAAAATCCATGCAATTGAACTTCTTTAACATCGGAGGTAATCACGGTACGTGGAAATGACAACAAATTAACTGACGGTAATTGTTGGCAATATATTTGCCATTCACTGTGTAATTCGATAGGCAACGATTCGTCCCAATCAAGCTTATAATTCCACAAGCTTTGTAAACTGATTTTCGCTAGTATAATAACTGGTGCTAATAACCCTAAAGGGTCGAATATTTTTGCAACTTCGGATAATATAATCCTTTTAGTAATCCTAATTGTCTGAATAGGATTAACGGTATACATGATCGTTTCGTTTTGCGAATCCCAGTGAATGCCTAATGTTTTCAAGGTAGTGTCACCAGTTGCAATCTCGGGTTTACATCTTCGACAGGTATATTTTCTAACACCGAAGGATCAATGGATGCCCATTGTCTCATTGTTAGACCGGCGGCGGAAAGGATTCCGTTCATTTCTTTTATCATGATTTTTGCTTGCTCTTGACTCTTAGCGCAACTGAGGGAATAATCCACATAAAATTCGGTTAATAACAATGGGGCGGCTACGGGAAACCTTTCACTCTCATCTTCACTTAATTGATGCAGACATCGGAGGGCTAAGTACGACGCGCAAGTGATACCGAACGTGACGGTATTTAATTCGAAAATTTGCAGCCTTTTCTGTTGATTCCTCCAAATGATACGTTGAAATTTACGATCTTCGCTTCTCACTAGGAATTGTCGACACATCTGTTTTAAGTCGCCTGTAATCACGATAGGGTGTTCACGAAACCGAATCAATGTTGTGAATAAATCCGGTTGAATATTGGGGCCGGTTGATCTGGTATAACGTGAGAGATAGCTGGTACGGTTAAAAATGTTAACGTCTTTTTATACGCGTTTATCCGTGATTTGATGGTAGCCGTTGTTAATTCGGTGCAGTACGTGGTCATAGCATTTAAAGCTCCTACGGGTACATTACATGTTGTTTTCTTTAATCTTAAGATATCAGCAAGCCGCTGAGTGATTAAATTGGTGGTGGAGCAGGTATCAAGCAAGCCTCGGCATTGAATAGGTCTTTCATCCTTGTCTAGAATATCAAGCACTGAGGTGACCATTATGTCGTTCAACTGGTATGTGCAACAAGGTATGATGCCGTTTGTCGCACTTTTAACACGAGGCCTGAGTTTTACATGCTTTAACTCCATGCCCTTTCCCAAGGCAATTAAAACACAAACGATCATCTGATATAAATTTTCGTCGGTTTTCAACGGATGATCCACGGAACTTTTCACAAATGTACAATGTATGAGAACTATTGCATGCAGCACAGATAATCAATATTTGCTGATGCGATGTATTACCATGGTTATTTGTGTGTGTGACAAGAGCTTGCGAACGGGTTTTCTGCGTTGGTTATCTTTCTTATATCTTGGTGCTTTGTTGTGAGGTACTTCGTGTTGAGACGGATCTGCACAATTAGCTCTTCTTCTCAAAATTTTTAGCAATGTTTTAAACGATGGGAACTGATCATCTCGCAAAGTTAATTCCCAATGCCAAGCCGTATTCGAGCTGACCTTGGATAAAATCAAATCGACTAGTGGGATGTCCCATGAGTCAACTGGAGCCTTCAGGTTCTCCAACGCTCTCGTGTGTTGATAGAACACGTCAACGAGCTCGTTTATTGCAACGGGAGTGTCTTTGTTTAATCGAGGAAACTCTCTCAAAATTGCCATATGACGACGTGCCATTCGACGTGGATTTTCAAATTTGTCCTTTAAAATTGAAATAAGCAACACTATAATTACAGTTGGTGATTTCAAGTGACTCAATTGCCCTGGCTGCCTTTCCGGTTAATGATGATTTCAGATAATTTAGCTTTTCAACGTCTTGAATCTCTTTATCGCCCACCACGGCTGAGAATAGGCTAAAGAATTCAGTCCACTTTTCAGGGGTTCCATCGAAAGGTTTGAGTGTTATAGGAGGCAAATTGACTGCTGATTTGATGTTACCAATGTGTATGATATCTACTGGATGTATGCCATTGGACGATGTTATTTTATCGAGAAGATCTTAAGCACGCGCTTTTTCCAACCTGAAGCTGTCGCTATAGGAGCTACGATTATCCATTTCCTCTTGGTCTAACTCCCCTATGCTATCTTGGATTGCGTCATATTTTTCATATGCTTTAGTTGCGTTATCTAACGTCGTTTGAATAAAATTTTTACTGACTCTCGTAGGCTCATCGTTTGCTTGGTCGATGAGTTTTCCTAATGTCGTAATAGTTGTTTGTATATAACCGCGCTGCCGTTTTAGTTTAGTCAGTTTAGCCATTTCAAATTTAGTTTATGCGTGAGTATGGTGAGGAGTTTTAACAATGTTTATATGATACTAATATGGAAACAGGACGGATAATTGGCACATTTAAATAGATAACTGACCAACTTACCTTGATTATCCTGGCTGCTGTTGTGATGAATCCTTGGAACTGCGATTTGAACTGCTAATTGAACTGGTACACTTTCACTACGATTTGATCTGCTATACTTGCACTATGATTTGAACTGATATACTTGCACTATGATTTGAACTGCTCACTTGGTACTGGCACTTTACAATGTTATATGACAATACTTGTTATATCCGGTTTACAAAGGACCAATGTTTTCGATTATATTTCTATTTGAACTTCGTCAACTGGCGTGGACATTCAACTAAATAAATAATCTTAATTTGACAAAGCTAATGTCGAAATCAATAATTTATTATGTACAAATTTACAAAATGTTACAAAGTTGAGTTGTGAACGCTGAATTTCTGTGGTTTCAGATCGGAAGACACTTTATGTTTCGATTTGATGAATTCTAAACTAACTTTGTAATTGAGCGTTGAGCTCGATTCGATGAGTGTGTAAAACTCGCGTCAATGAATGTAAAACTCGCGTCTAGAAGTGTAGAACTGACGAGTGAAAAACTACTTTGTTGTTGAGCCTTGCGCTCGTGTCGATGAGTTAGAAACTAACTTCGTTGCCGAGCATTGCGCTCGATTCGATGAATGTGGAAAAACTGATTCCTTCACCTTGTGAGACGTGTTCAGTAGAAATCTGCGAGGGGCGTGTTTACACGTGGATTGGGTTGACCAACCGAAAATGAATATTTCCTATTGGCCAGCATCACTTGACTTGTCGGGTTCCCAGACAAGAAGCAACTATGGGTGCCGCCAATAGTAAGTTAAGTTTCTATGGAATACTACAATAGCCATTGTAACCTTCTTACTTAGAAAGGTTATTCAAAAATGTCTTTCATGTCTTCCTAACCTCTACCATAAAATTCATGCAGAATTGACACTAAATTTAGGTTTTTTACAATACAATATATAATAGGGTGAAACATGACCTTTTCCTAGCTTCTTAACTAGAGGACAATGCATCAAGATGTCGACTTTCAAAAAAGGTGCTATGCATATGCCCATATAAAACAATTTACAATCATCGTTGGAAAACGTGATATTTTATAAAGTATTTTGAAAAATAAGATTAAAATATCCTTTGAATTTACTACAATAGAAAGATCTTATCAATTCTGCAACATATTTCTACAAAGCTATTAACTTAAATGAATTTACGCCTTAAATATATACAATAAAAAAAGGACACATACAAATATCTCATATATGCTAAAGGTATCATGAACGAATAAATTTCAAGATTTTACAATCTTGAACAGTGAGGATATAAAAATAAAGACCAAAATACTGATATTTTTTATTTGACTAATGTCGAAATTTCTGACGTAGTAGGTGACAAAAATGAAAAACATATTTCTCTATACTCCGGGGTATTAAACCAAGAAATTGATTATATAAATAGACGTGAAGTGGATTTCAAGGAATATATAAACTTGAACGAATTTGAAATGTCAGTAAATCACTTATATTTATATCAGCAAACAGAAATTGATAAATCAATAGAAAAGTACAAACCCGTTTTTGCTAACGGTAAATACGACGTCGGCACTGTACGAGTTTATTAAGCTCATATATATTTTATGGTGGATTAATATTGTTACAAACGTACAGGTGCAGAGCTAATTACAGAAAATAAATCGAAAATAAAGTATCAAAACTGTTAAAGAAGAATTTTATTGAGGAAAATAAAATAAAAAATATGATTATGTATAGATTTCGGAGAATTGATCAAAATTGTCTTTCCATATTCACAACAATTCCCCTTGATTGATGAATAAATAGTGAAAACCGTGAACTGTGAATATTTTTGTACTTTTGACACAAATTATGCATTTTGGTTAATCCCTGTCAACATTCAAGACAGATACAAAACTGGATTTGTTACCAAGAAAGGAATTTCCAAGAGATATGCCTCCTATTTGGTTTGAATACAACTGCAGCTATTTTTTGAAGAATATTCAGGAGCGTAATAAGCGAAATATAAACTCTTCGATTTTGCAATAAATATGATAGACGACGTGTTAATTTTTTCCAAAACTTTTTAAGAACACATACTACATCTATCAATACTACTTGAGGTAATACAAATAGAAGGTTTATAATTAATTTTTCGAAACGTAGTTTTGCAAATAATTATGTTATATACTGTGGTCAGATAATAGAAAATAATTCATTTTGACCTCTTAAAGATACTATTGGAGGCTTCGGAGGATTACGATCTACAAAAATAGACTTACATCTTCTGGATGATCATTTTACAAGATATGCTTCTATTTTGACATCAAGAAATCAAAGTTCCAGTGATTTTATTAGCTGATAAAAAATGTGACACAATGCATAATATTTATATGGTAATAACACACTAATAAGTTGTCATAAATCCCAAAGAATTTAAATACTACCTGAAAAAGGAAAACATATCAATAGTGTTCACAACTGTGGCTGTACCATTTTTAAACGGGCTCAACGAAAGACTAAATCAAACTTTATTCAATAGGATGCGATGTAAAATAAAACAAGAAAATATCATGGACAACTGTTGCATAAAAATGTGTAGAAAAATACAACGAAACGGAACATACAGGTGTTGCAAAGAACTTAAAAAACTATTAATTCCAATTAAGAAAGGTTTATTGCTTGCACAATTTACAACGATTGAGAGAGAAGTTATTTGACGTTCACATTTTTTTTCTTAACAGCTAATATTGCTTGACATTATTATTTGTTTAAACATGAAACTGTCCCCCGGGAATATATAGAAAGAAAACCTAAATTAATTATTTAAAACTACTATATGGCTAACATTTACTTATGCTAATATAAAGTTGGATTGGCTCAACGTGGCATAACTAGTAAATGACTACTAAAGGACCTTAGTTCTATACATGACATCAATTATCGTATATAGGTAGCACAGCAAGTTCATTAATGGCTAGTTTGCAAATATCCTGTTTTTGATTTTATCTGTACTGACCTATCAAGGCCATCATTTCCTTCAAATATATTAACAACTCTACCAACAGCCCATTGCAAAGGTGAGACATCATCTCCAATTAATAATACTAAAGATCCATTTTGGATATTGTTTCTAATATTATGCCACTTAGTGCGGCTAAGTAATTGTGACAAATAAGCCTTATGCCAAGCTCGCCAAAAATCTTGCCTGATTCTTGTACATTTTTGCCAAAAGTGAAGGGTGTGATGGGCTGCAGATTTAAAATCCATTCTATTTGAATAACAACTGTATTAAATTGTACATATGTTAAATTTGAGTTTCCAATTATTCTTATAAAATGAAGTTTTGCTGATTTCACACCAGCCTCCCAGAACCCCCTCCCAGATTGGGCTGAAGCTATGAATAAATTTGAATTCTACAGAGTGTGCATTACAATAATCTGTAACAGCCATCTGGTGAATCTGTGATTTACGTGAGTCATACAATGGTTTTTGGCCCCATTGAAGGTAGCAGCATTATCGCAGTACACAGTATGAGGAAGGCCTCTTCGCGAACAAAACCTTTTAAAGGCTGCAAGGAAGCATTCTGTTGTCATATACGACACTAGCTCCAAATAAATACATTTTGTGGTAGTACACAAAAAAGCAGACATATATTTTTTAGATTACAGAACGTCTCATACTTGCTTGCTCCACATTGAAAGGTCCACAGTAGTCTATACCTACTTTGTCAAAAACTCTATCTTGTACAACCCTATCTTGAGGTAAGGAAGCCATTAATTGCTGTGCTCTCTGTGCACGAAACCTGAAACAATTAACATATTTGTTTATAGTGTTTTTAACAATAATAGTAGCACTAATTATGTAATAATTTGTGGAGAGACTGGATAATGTCAACTTTAAACCAGCATGTAATAGGTTACAATGCTCGAGCCGAACAACTAAAATTGTAAAGGAAGACGAGTCAAAGCGAATTAGAAAGGCAATAGGATTGTTTAAATCGCTGTTAACACAAACGGAAACCTTCATAAACGAGCAAAAGGCCCAAGTGCTAAAAAATACTGAAGGCATAGAGGTCCGTAAAGAGGAATTACAAAAATATTTACCAAATTTTCTGTTGTAGGTAATTTGGTAGGATCTCCTTCAGAGAGATGAACTCTGGAAGTCAAAGGGTCAAGGATTCGCAGAAGTATAAGTATAATGAGCATATCCCAATGTAGAATTTGCTGCCCCAAGTTATGTAGAACCCCAAATGTTACCTTACTAAGTGTCTAAGTTCGGATGTTGTCCCTTCTGAGATTGGCTGGTAAAAGATGTATAGCTTGCTTATAGGATTCGTTCGTTAATGGTAAACCATCTATAAATGGAAGATAATCACCTTTACGATAACTTTTGTGATAAAACAACTTTTGCACTGATGTTAATGAAGAATCTTGATCAACAACAGCTTTAAATATGTCCTGGAAAGGTTAGTAATGTTGCCATCGAATTGTGTAAAATCTAGTTGTGGATGCCTGCTAGGATGAGTCTTGTCTGGAGTTCCATTATTGGGCTTCGTTTTTCAACCAATTCGCTTAATGTCCGTCATAATTCTAAAAAACTTTCTTCGGTTTCATCCTCTTAGCCAAGATCTTCATGGTTTATGATTATTAAGTGAAGACACAACTGTTTATAATTTGCCAAGCCTTTTTGTAACTCCTCCTTACGGACCTCTATTGCTACAACTAATATTGCTTGACATTATCATATGGTTTTCAAACAACAGGCAGAAAATTTACACCGAAATACCTTTTAGAAGTCAAAAATTCGGATATTCTGCCACTTGAATTCAAATCAAGATGCACAAAAGGCGATCTGGAAAGAGATAGAAGAGAAGAGAAAGAATTGAATATTCAATAAAATCTCACAACTATAATAAAAAATTATGATCTACGTAGGGAAGAATATGAACTCGAAGTGGGAGAAATAGTCTGTAGAATACGGAAATCGACTAAATAGAGAGAAAATGGGTTAATTGAGACTTGGAGCATACAATATCTTACGGAAGATTTCCAATCTATTCCAATCTATGAAGTCGACGTCGGACATAAGAAAGCCGAATCAAATTTTAAGCAAATTATGAAGCTGTCTCCAGTAGTAGTCAGCACCGAATCGAAGAATCACTTGCGATTGTTCTCTCCGAGGGTGGGAGATGAACTAGTTTGAATTTGCAGCCTCATCAACAGAGCTTGTCAGATGTAACGTCTGACAGCGACACCTACACAAATGCCACTGTCAGACTGGTAAATTTTGGAAAGTTTGTCAGATTGAGTTATTTTTACTTATCGATAGCTTATTTGCAACAGGACGTAACCCCAAACAGTAAATTTTTCAGGAGGTTGCAAACACATAATAGGATAAAAAAACACAAGAACATTATAATTTTTGGTCTAAGGATAGGACAAACGACATTTTGCTACGTTCGCAAATGTAATTTGTGATAATTAATATTTTTTTTAATATTAGGGTGAGATATTCGTCACAATTAAAATGCATTTTTTGTGGGTTACATCAAATAAAAAGGGTGATAGCAAAAACATATAATCGTTTTTTATTAATGAATTTAATTACAAACGTCTGTTAAGATAATAGAAAAAAAAATTTAAAATACAAAACAAGTACAAGAGCAAAAAATTATTCTGAATAATATGAAACAGAATCATAAAATAAATGAACGTCAGGTGTGAGATGATCTTTTAATTGTTGCAAATGTAACCATTTGGAATGTTGTATCTTTAGCCTCTCTTATAATAATCTTCGATATGAAACTACCTTAACATTAGTTTGTTCTGGTCTCTGCGGTAATTCTTTATAGCTATCATTAAAATCAATTTTATAAAATATCTTGCCCTAGGGCGTATATTTTCTGTAACCGTTAGCTTATTTTTTTCATTTCTTCCTGATCTAATAGCTTTATAAATAAATGTAGATGTATCATCAAAGTTAAGAAACTGATCATGTGTCAGGTAACAGACGTCAAAAGGTCTAGGTTTTGTTCGAGCTTCATGAATATAATCAATGGGAAGCTGTATTATTCTACTTTTTAACTTTTTTTTCAATCAAAGCATGACCAGAGTCACACTCTATTTGAGTGTGACCTTTCTCCAAATATTTTTGCTCAAATATAACATTATGCTCAATCGAAAAGTGC
Organism: Galeruca laticollis; assembly: GCA_963921935.1. NCBI lineage: Eukaryota > Metazoa > Arthropoda > Insecta > Coleoptera > Chrysomelidae > Galeruca > Galeruca laticollis. Next base: position 46,986,227 of record OY998181.1, on the reverse strand, counting down.
AATAATACATTTGACAGAACAACATTACGGTTTTGGTAGCAACAGCCATCAGAAAATAAAATTATAGGTTTTTCATCGGCAAAACAATTTTCTTCTAAATGGTTTATTATGCATGTGGCAAACACTGATGCATTTAAGTTACCATCAGTTTCAATCCAAAGATAATTAACGCAACTATGGGACTCCAAATTATAAACGGTAAAATTTTGGACCTGAAGTTTTGTTTTGTAATAAAACGCACTCACGTTAAGAAAAGATCATAATTTTACCGCTTGTGTATCCATAATGAAAGTATAAACAGCGTCTTTCGTATCTTTAGTTTTTTTAGATCTTGTTCTGTTTTTTTTGCAAAATGTTCATTGTATTCATCATCAGATATTTTCTTAATCTTATGTTTGTAACACAAATCGCATTCGTCTTTTCTAGGAAGAAAAATTGAAAGTTTCATCTCTCTCAAATATACTGCAAAAGGGAAAAAGTGAGTAAGGTTCAATTTTATACTCCGCACATTTCTCTTTGTATAATTCATAGATTTGACTTTTTTATTGAGAAACATGCTCTAAGTAGACTTTAGAACTGCCCTTTCTACAGTAGTGTTATGGCTGCTTGGGCAATCCATTAAAAAAGATTTTTAGGTGACTTTAACTTTTGTCGTTTTCATTTGATTGACTATTATTATTTACTGCCTTTACCGTTTTTTATAGTATTCCCGAGCTACTTTTGTTACCCACGAATGTATAATTTTTTCCTTGAGGCCCAAAGTGCCAAAAAACATTCTTTTGCATACTTTCAACTTCTCATCATTTGATTTCAATTGATAAATTTATGTACCAGATCTTCTAGATGGGCCAACAGTGCAACAACGATTTTTTGGATAATAATCTATTAAATAACAGACATAAATTTTTTTTTCGTCCCACGACAAACTCCAAAATTTTGAAAACATTTTTTCTGCGTCTTCTTTAGATACAATGCTACTACAATATCTTTTATTCCTCAAACAGTGTTCGAATAACAAAGTACTGACTTTCTAGAAGGGCGTTGCATATTATGGCTTACTTGTCCATTTTTTGTTCTGGTATAAGCTAAATAGTTTTCACCTTCCATCCTTTTAATTTTATTCCTCCCCTTTCTCCAATTTTCTGGACAAGCTTTTTTGGCCTATTTGAATTGATTGTGTCTTGTGTGTCGTTAGCTTTTGGCTCTTCCTGACTTGATACTTCTCTTGCAACTTGTGAGGGGTCATCAAAGATTTCTTTATCAGCCAAATCATCTTCACTATTTTCATCAGAAGAGGGAATGTTATATTCTGAATCGTCAATATCAGTGGGTATTGGGGAGTCCAATTGATCAGTAGGCGTATACTCTCTAGATATATGTTCTTTATAATTATCTAAATGTTCTTGCTCTGTAGCGTTAAACGGGATTGTGTCAACAATATTTCTCTCTTCGAGATATTGATCAACTGATGTACTAGTGCCTGCTTTTGGACTGGTAACTGGTAAACTATAACTTTCGCTGAATACTTTATTCACACTGGAAAAACATGGTTCAGGATAAAGATCCGTACAAATAACTTCCAAAGACACGCATTGTGCGTTGTAAATCAGCTCGAGATGTACGTCTTTGAAAATGAGGCCTCCTTCCTCTATTATTTCCCCTATGTCAAATTCATTGGGAATTGTGTTTTCCTGATCTTCTAGAACATCAGCAATTTGATAAGGAATTGGGCTAATAAAAGAAGTTTTTGCATCTTCTTCTCGTTTTTTTTTTCTATTGCAAGTTTAACAAGATTGCGGCACATATTTCACATTTTCCTGGAACCAAAAAAACTCATGTATTACTCGCTTATTTTACACCTATTTAAGTCTAATAAAAACGATCAAAAACAAAAATTTAATTTTTCAAGGTTAATCATAAGAAAATAACAAATGTAAAGTTATTGTTAAAAAAACTGATAATAAAGTATTATAATATTACTTGAAAACATTGTCTAAAGACTCTCCCATACTTATAATTCGTGCATGTAAATAAGACGTATCACTCAAAATAATACAATGAGAAGTTTTAATGCAATAGGAGGTAACAGCAAAATAGTGTAAAAACATAATTATAGATAGTTATATGAAAAAACCGATGTTTATTTTCCCATACCATACAGCTCTAAACTAATACAAAACACTTACAGTAATAACACAGTAAAATTCAATTTAGGCACAGAACAATGAGGTAAATGCTGCTATTTTCGTCAGTGATGCTATTGTCGTCAGTTTCTACAATTATATTTATTTATTAACACTTTCAAACAACATATTAGAAATTATTGCATTCCAAATAAATCTTCATACATCTGGCAACAATGTTAAGCATTTTTGGTTGCAGAATTTCAAAACACAAAATCACGAAAACGAATTATTTAGTCGTGTGTCAGAGCCCGCACAGCGGAGATGCGTGTCTTTCTAAGCTAAGTGCCGTGCATGCTGCTATAAATGTAATAAAATTTGCATATTTCTTAGTTGATTATCTGTTTTCTCTTTTTATGGAATCATCTAGAAGGTTCGAAATTTAGTTTTAGTGCAAATAAATATTGTTTTTTTAACTTTTTTCAATTAAAAATTACGTTACGAAATTAGAAACATTAAAGTGAGTCTGTTGCCATTTTCGTCAGTGTTGACGAAGTTAGCACCTATGACACTGAACTTTCATAGCTTTTTTTTCCTTGATTTAGCAGAAGTATTATTGTGTCATTGCAGAAATTAATATTAACTAGTCTAAATTTTATTGTGTGCTAATTTCGTCATACCTTTTTTCATATGGTTCTTGCATTATTGCTCATAATGCACTGACTATGAATAATACCTTTTCCAAAAGTATAAAAAATGGTTTTCGAACTTGTTGCTTGCTGCCATTTAATCCCGATCATATTGGAATTTGGGAATATTTTCCAAAACCATTATGATAATTTTTTGCATACATCTGCTGAGCCGATAACTGATGAAGAAGAATTGTTGTTTACAGCAGATGATAGGAGAACATTTCTGATATACTTTGAGAAAGAAAATATTACCAAAATAGATGCCTTCAAGAAGTCGGGCCAAATATGGTTACGAGATTTGGCAGATGAGGGACTGTTTTTGTTCTGGAAGAAATTAAAAGAAGAAGAGATTGAAAGCGTCCCAGAAGAAAATATAGACCAACAACAACTAGATCACGTCAATGAGCCTATCGTCATAACAATAAATCTTGATAGGCATAAAACTACTCACGAAGATATAGATGATGTTAGCCTAGTTGTGAGTTCAGAAACTTTTCCTTCATTATCTGACTTTAATCTCGCTGATGATGATCTGAATATCACAGAGAATTATATTGATTTGTCCGTCATAATGAGTTCGCAAATAACTAGTTGTGACGAACAAAATGGAGAAATAGTTGAAGGAATAGATAAAAATGGAGAAAAGAAAATTGAAAGAAGGGAAGATACGGAAAGTAAGAACCAATAAGCAAAGCAAGAGAACGATATTCATGATGCCGCGAGTGAAGTAAAAAACACAGATAGTGAATAAATTGGTTTGGAAGATAAATAGAACAAGAACCAGAAATCAAATCAAGAGAATGATATTCGTAATGCCACGATTGAGGTAGGAAAACATAAAACACTTATGTTTGAAAGACGTCTTTATCCACTTATACTTTAATATACTATTATTTTATGTTTGGTCTGATTTTTTTAAATCAAATAGTCTTATTTTCTTCATTAAATGCGATAAACTTTGATATTGTTTTATTTTTTCAACAAAAACAAATTTCAAACAGGCAATAATTCTAATCTAATAATATTTCAAGGTATACCAAAAAAAGCACCCAAGTTATGACGAAAATAGCATACGAAATATGACGAACTTAGAAACAGGTGTATTTCCATCAGCTTTTTATTTATTTATTGAAAAATTTATAGAAAAACACCAGTTTTTTCTCGATTATTTCAATTTTTAATTAGTAAAGAATATAAAAAACATTTTTAATGCCCAAAATATTTCATGGATGTAGAACGCTACCTCTCCAAAGTTGAAAGTAGTGTTAGTATGTCCTTAACCTGGCGAAAATAGCAACATTTACCATACACAACGTGTGTAGCCGCCATACCAAAATAGTGGCTTACGCGCTATTGCAAAGAAAAATAATTTTGCTGCGATACGTCATATTATTAGACAGTAAAATTCCCGCCTTTGATTTGATCTAGGCTTATGCGGTGTTGCATGCTAAATAGTTTTGACCATACGGTGTTGTCAAAACTAGGATTTTCAAAAATTGTGGGTTACGTCCTATTGCAAATAAGCCATCGTTATGTCAAATATTAGAGAGTGCAGATTTTATTTCCATTAAAAGAATTATCTAAAACTGAAACAAATGTTTCAAAGTGTTTTTTTTTGTCTTTACAAATGTGATATAAGTGGAGAACTTTGTACGTAAATGTATTAATAAATTTTATTTTGTCATTACAGAAAAACGCAAGTTCGTCTTCACTTCACCCATTAGAGTGTGATATTATATTCATACTGGAAGTACTTTTCATTAACACTTCACTCAACTCTCTCAAAAGGAAACCTAGGTTAACGAAACGCGCGTCAGTTGGTGTCGGTGTAGTGGCATCGAGAAGTGTGTTCTGTAATAATTTCTTTTGTTGATTTCGAACATAATACAGCTATGGTCTCAATCATTCCACCCAATTTCATTTCCCAGATTATTACTTGCTTGTAATATCGAGTATCCCATACTTCCTCAAGGACAGCCTGGACAGCAACATTTTGTTTGGAAATTTTAATGCAGCATGCAGCGCTTAATCTTTAATCAAGTTATTGAGGTAGTATAAGTCAAAGAAAATAAATATGTAGTGATGATATTAAGTGTAATTATCAATCTTCTTAGTTACTAACAACAAACATAATTAATCACGTACTTCAGTAGAAAATATTTAGGGATTTACCAATAATTTGAAATCACGAAGTCGTTGGAAACTGTAATCATTTCATGCCATGCAAAATTGTATCAAATAATTCATTGAACTTATGTCAAGCTTATTTTTAATGAATAAAATTTCATTAGCAAACTACAACTGGAATCGAGCAACTAACCATTCTGATTTTTTCAATGTAAAGTTCATGAATATTCAACCGATTTTTGTTCTAACAAAACGTCTCTTTCACCTCATTTGCAGCTCTGGAAGTGGGTGTTTATTTACTGATACTCAACACCGTCCTTTAACACCATTACTTTACAACTGTCTGTCTAAACTGGAATTCTAGATAGGCGATTATTGGAAACTGTTGATTGTGTTTGATAAATATATCCAAATGTCAATCGCTTACATAATGCAGGTTCATTTCACGGAACATCAGAACGAGCATCCTTTCCATGTAACTAGAATACATTTGTTGACGAGTAAATACACAGTCACAACAAGAGACACTAACAATCGAAGCACTCTACCCGTAATTAATAGGCTGAGCGACGTCAAATATGATTCTGTAATTGAATCGATAATAGAATTCAAAACGTCGATTAGAAATTCTGCATGATAGAATGCTTTTGTGATTGCTAATAAGACTATTCAACCAACCTCATATCCATTACAATCAAATACTTGATACCGTGTGCTATGGGCAGTAGTTGATACTGTTCTGATATTATCAATTTGTTAATTGGATCTTGTTAGAGCAAAAGTGATAAAATCGGACAAAAATGGGAATAAACATAACTGGATTAATTAAAAAGTGATAGGACACAAATATATTGATATAGAAGTAGATAGATAGATTTCACACGGGTGGCTTGAGGCCAATTCCACTGCGACATTATCAGATCATTTGTGGTCCTCTCTATCTAGATTATATTCTCCAGCATTATTCTTCTTATGACGTCTATCAGCGTATAGACTGAATATTCTATGTAGACCCTTGCCATTGACTTTCCTATGCGTAGTAACGAGAACCCTACTTTTGTTAAACTGTCATAGTGACATAGAATGGGCACCGCACTTTTTTCCTCTGATCGACAGAATCTACACAATGACTCCTCTGTCAACCCCATCAATTTTAGATGCCTATTCAGCTTAAAATTCCCTGTTGTTATATGATGCATATATTGAGCACATGTTGTAATTTAACTTTTAGATACCCATGCTTATCAAATCGACTTAGTTGCCCAAGCGGGGTATTTGAAGGACCCCATTCAATTTTCAGAATAATTCAATCCTAAAGTTTAAAATAAAATTATTCTTAGAGATTTTGATGTTTTTATTAGAAATTAATATAATATTCGTAATAATCAACATTGCAGAAAATCAGAAAAGCTTTTAAACAACGTTATACTGAAAAATATTTGAAAAGTTTGAAGAAATTAAACTTATGAAATTCTTACACATATAAAATAATAAAAAAAATAATATGACAAACATTTTAAGCAACAGATAGTCTATGTCTTTCTTCTGTGATCTCGCATACGTATTTTTTGCACTTTGAACATATAATGTTTACTTTTCTATCGCTCTTTCTGGGACAATCAGAACATTTAGCTCGTTTCCTATGTTGGGGCAGAGTAGCAGTTTCATCATTGAGTTGCATATTTATTCCACAATCTGATAAGGCTAACCTGGTATCTGAATGATGATACTTGTAGTCTGAACGTCTTTCCATGTTTCGAAGTGCAAGATCATCTTCTAGTTGAAGCAAAAAAGATCGTCGACGTGAACTGCTATTTTTCTCCCAGTCAGGATTATTTTCTATGAACACAATAAAGGTATCCAACGCACATTTATCTATTATATTTAAAAACAAACTGTATGGCCATCGAGCTGTTCTTCTTGTACAATAATATTCTCTAATGAGTTTGTCAGCGTTGTCAACACCTCCTTTTGTGTTATTGTAGCTCAGAATCATTTGTGGTTTATTATCGTGCTCTGGGAAACTTGAACATCATTTTGTTGACTCGATAACAAATGCACCATTCTATTTTTCTTGCGTATATATGAAACCATTGATATATCTTTTGTAAAAACAAATATTGATGATTCTACAGATCTGTTTTTATATTCAATTGTGGTGGTGTATCCGTTTTATTTTTTCGAACAGTGCCCAGTAGCGTGATGTTTTTGGTCAACAGATAATTAGCTAATGGAACGCTAGTAAAAAAGTTGTCAGTCGTTATACCTCTCCCAGTTCCACGAAATGGTTGAACCAAGTCCGACACAACACGAAATCCTTGATTTTCCTCTGCTTTCGCTTCATGGCCTTTTCCAGTGTAGACTTGTAGATTACACAAATATGACGTTTTTACATCTGCAGCTGCCCAATTTTTTATACCATATCTCCCAGGTTTTGATTTTATAAATTGTCTAAATGGACATTTTTTCCGGAAACACACTAACGGTTCATCAATGGTAATATATTCGTAAGTTTCAAACGCACGACGGCAGTTCTGCACAAACATGTCCCAAATCTGACTAATTGCTGCTCTAACTTGCTTTGTTGTTGTCGTTGAAGTCTACTGGTTCTACTGGTTTTATCGTCAAATCGCAGGAGTACGTATAGTTGCTCAAATCTGTTCCGAGACATTGCAGCAGTAAAAAATGATCGTCGTATAGAAGAGTCTGTAGTCCACATTTCTCTGGTAGGCTCTCTTTCGCATCTCAGTACATCGCCTATCACGAGAACTCCTAAAAAGCAGTCCAGTTCATCTAAATCGGGGCTTGGGATCCCAATTCTCTATTTTTGTTGGGTTTTTTTCATTCCATACATCAAAATATCTAGAAGCTTCTTCATTTGTATGAATACAAATAATTCTTTTGAGCTCTGGCGTAAGAAATAAATTGAAAACTTCCAAAATCGATTTAGCACTTTTACTATATTGCGTTCTACCAGGTCGTCTATCTAAAATATGTATTTTCAATCCTTTGGTTTTATTGAAAGGATGGCTACTCCATTCCAAACCAGATTTGGCAGTATATTGAGGACCTCTCAGTTCAGTTATAGTTTCAGCTTTAGATAATTCTGCGTCTGACTCCTACCCGCTTTGTATTTCAATATCATATTCCATCTCGGAAGTAGTTTCCACGAGAAAATTATCATCTTCTTCATCATGCAAATTTTGACTCTCATATTCATTCTCTAAGTCTGAACTGATATGTTGTAATATATCTTGAAGTTCTTCTGCAGTTGAAGGCTTATTTTTATTTTTGCGGTTCATTTTCACCATAAAGTACAGATATTATTGACAAAATTGCACATAAAAAACGTTACCTCTAAATGCCCAAACGGGGTCGTTGAAAGACCCCACACAACTAATTACGTAATATCTCGACGTACACACATCAGAGAGCCACAGCCAACTGACTGAACGTGAAGGAGATATTGACGAACGCATAGCTGCCGCCAATATTGCCAGATGTTTGTACAAAGTTAGATATTGCAGAAATTATGTCTCTGGGGTCCCTCAAAGACCCCGCTTGGGTATCTAATGGTTAAGCAAACTGAAAAACACAGCACAAATTATGCAATCCACTCCCTTTTTTGGAATGGTTCAGCGCAGGTTACACGGGCTTTAGGTAACATTCCCATAATTGGGATTCTTTAGCTAGGTTTATTTCGGAAACATCGGAAATACTTATGAACAAATTTTCGTACCAAATCTCTACTAAGGGATAATAAAATTTACGGACCAGCATGCAAATATCTGAAATGCTCGGACCTGATAACTTGTCACTTTCCTAAGTTTACCCGGCCTTGAGACTCTCCTCAGGTGGTGAATTAGGCCTCAGTTACACTATTTTTTATTACCTGAATTGAGATAAGTTGAATCAACAAACAAAATTTTGGGACAAAATGATTTATTTGACACAAAATGAATTTACATAATCCGTATATCCTCAATACAATACGAACACGGATCACTTAATACAATAAAAACGTCCAACTCATTATTTTATATCTACCAAAAATAATTTAGGGTCTTATCTTGGGAACACTCGGAGCCTACAGATCGCAGCAGTATTCACGGGTTCTTGAGCCGTCGTTGTCTGGATTCTGGAGCGATATGGTCCCGTGAGTGGATCGTTGGAGGGTCCATCAGGTCCGTAAGAGTCCGTAAAGATTCTTAAAGGTCCGTAGAGGTGCCTATAGGTCTGTACAGGTAAAGGCTGCAGATCAGCAAGAATAATTATTATCACCCACAAAGTTATTTGGAAACTGAGTGCTGAAGTTGATTATCAGCGAAGAATGAACAAAAGAGAGCGAATTCGACTTGAATCGTAGTTTAAGTAGACAGTTAACGATGGTTAAAACGATCACCGATATCTTCTTAATATTTGAAATAAAAGGATATGGAATTAGAGGTGGGAGTAGCCGACGAATAAGTAACGCTCTAACATAATTGATGAAAATAGGATCACATCTCAGCCACATGTTACACCCACTCTCCTTGGAGAAAAAAAGCAATTCGAAGAATTACTTTTTTTGTAAACCTGAACCAAAGAGAAGTAGCCAAAACAACAGTAATGTGATAACCGGATAAAAGAAGATGTAGTAGTGCTTACAAATTCAAGAAGATAAGAAAAAAAAGAAAAATAAGAAGAAAAAAGGAACATATTCAATGGTGCTATCTAATTCAAGACTGAAATTAACTGTCTCGACCCTTACTTCGTGGAATCTACTCATATTTGTGTTTTAAATTGAACTCAATGTTTCTAGCTAATTCCACAATATAATGAAAAATGTTGACAATTCTAGAAAATTGACAAATGTTTCAATAACTGAATATCATCGTCAGAATGACAGAAGTTACATTTCATTTGATGCATACCTGATGTTTATTAATTATTTATGGCTAGACCTTGTGATTAATTTAATATATGTTAGTAGAAAAAAGAAGAAGATGTGATATTACAAATATGGAAGCTTAGATATTATTAGTCCTATGGTGATATCCTGGATATCATATTTCCAATTAAGGTCAGTATAACTGTGCAATGATATAGAAAACCAGGAAAACTATATCTGCTGATCTTTACAATTATCACTTAAGGAGACAGTTTAATAGTGGAGAACTCCCTAAACTTATATGTTCATTAACGACTTCATATTGTCGGTTTCGTAAGTGTCTTCTAATTTCCAACTCTCCAAGGAAATCCAGTTCTTGTTTCTTATCACAGATGAGTAGTACTTCCAGTTCTGTGTTACGTGTCAACGAATGATTGGTGTCAAGTAGATGTTTTGCGTAATGGAATTTATATGGTTGTTTTAATATGTATGCTCGTAAGTGTTCACTGTATCGGATTTCAAAATTTCTAAGGGTCTGACCCAAATAGACAGCATTACATTCTGATCATTTGAGTTTATATATACCTGATTTCTTTAATGGTGGTATTTTGATTTTTACATTCATCAATTTTGTACTTACCTTACTTTCTGTTTCAAAAGAAATCGTTATATTCGTTGCTAAAGATATTATCTTTGAAATATTATTAGAAATATTTCCTGCATATGTGATGGTTTTATAAGTTTTTATTTATTTAGTTTGTTCAGGAAATATTGGTTGTAATGCCACTTTTTCTTCTTTTTTATTAATTAGCTCATTTTTCGTATGTAATGGGTGTTGCTATTGGTCTAATTGTAATAATCTCTCTATCTAAATTATATTTGTTCATAGGAACTGAAAATGCTCTATATATCATTGAATTATATGCCGCTAGTTTATGTGACATGGGGTGATTTGATTTATATGAAATTGTCACATCAGTGTGTGTTGGTTTTCGGTGAATCGAATAATCAAGTACATTATTAACTCTGAACTTTCAAACCAAGAAAATTGATTGAGTTATTTTCTTCAACTTCTAATGTTAATTTAATTATCGGGTGTAAATTTTAATGTGGTTGAAAAATATATCTAATTGTCGTTCACTACCTATAAAACAAGCTAATATGTCATCTACATATCTATACCAAAATAAAACATTGTTTGAAATATTACTTTCATAGATTTTTCTTTCTAAACTGTCCATAGAAATGTTTGTCAAAATAGGTGATATAAGGCTTCCAATTTGTAAACCTTCATTTTGAATATATATATTATTGTCAAAAGTGTAATAATTATATATCTGATATTATATATTAAGTCAGTCACAAGGTAGGTCACTTCTTAGTCTTGCCAAAAATAACTACTAAACATCATGTACGCATCAAATGAAATGAAACTTCTGTCATTCTGACGATGATATTCAGTTATCGAAACAATTGTCAATTTTTTAGAATTTCCAACATTTTTCATTATATTGTGGAATTAGCTAGGAACATTGAGTTGCATTTGAAACACAAAAATATGAAATGCTAACATCTCAACTATATGACAAGAGAATAACTATATTCTTCGTCTACGAAAAATAATCACTAAATGTGATATAGATTGGTTAAGATCTCAGTTACACTAACCTCAAAAGAAAAAACTAGAACAACCGAAAAGAAATAAAGAAGTATTAGGAGAGCCAACCCAACTCCCGAATCATAGATGGATGAGTGCATCAATCATGCAGGAAAAACCTCGCGAGAGATGTTAATCGCGTCGTGGTTATTCATTTCCCACAATCCACTTCGCATCTCTACAACTACCAAAGTGTAGACATGATCGTGCAACAATTACATTCTTTACAACTGGAAACAAAAGAATTAACAAAATAAAAAAAAGGAGATTAAAAAATATTGAAAAACGAAGAAATTTTTTAGCAAGCTCGGGTATTTAACAAACCCAGCGTTATGTAGAAACGCCACAACTAAAATGGAAATTTCCAAAGAAAATTCCAAAGAGGAAAAATGACTGGATCTTTAGATTTATAACACCACGATGCAATGCCCATGTGCCACATCCTTCCAGTGAGATAACATAACAAGTCATCAAACCACCCTTTCGGAGAAACGGCGTCCCGTAGACACCCCTCCGAAATTCAGTTTTTCACTCAAATATGTCACAAGTCTAACATCACTCACGCCTGTCACAGAACTAGTCCTTGACAAAGAAACAAAATCACAGAAATATTTTTCAACAGAAAAGCGAAAACCTCCAAAAATTTCGTCATGGGAATGCTATTGCGAGATATTGTTTAAAAAAAATTAGGTTAGGGACAGACATCTATTAAGAAATTTTTTTTAACGTGACCAAAAATGTGAGTGTGTATTAAGAATACATTACATAACTATACGGAAAAATAAAAAGAAAAAAACAGCAATGCATGGCCTTTCTCCCCTTTTCCAACTGTTGGAAAATTTGGAGAGAAGAAACCTACCTAGACAGAACCAATTGCTTAAAGTTTAGTGATAACATACATAGAATATTCAAAAACCAAAATAGAAAGTTATATAGAACTTAAATCGGAAATACTTTCGCCATGAAAGTACGGAATTCTGAACTATGGTATTGGAAACCACATAGAAAGTCGTCCACAAAAAAATAGTTTTGTCAACAACGGAAAGAGAAAATAAAAGTATGCCACAAAAAATATACTAACAGTATGTATCAGTACATCAAAATACTCCATAAATTGCCATGTAACAAAAAGAACGTATTTTACTCGTATCAACATACAGGGACGATAAAAATCAAGCGTATACTGAGAACGAAAACGCTACCAAGCAAAAATATAATTTCTCAGTACACACGACAAATGAGATAGGGGTGTTTTGAATGGAACTCACTATTTTGTTTCTAAAAAATTGACAATTGTGTCGATAACTGAATATCATCGTCAGAATGACAGAAGGTACATTTCATCTGATGCCTACCTGATCTTTAGTAGTTATCTTTGGCTAGACCAAGAAGTGACCTAACTTGTGATTGACTTAATATATGTTAATAGAGAGAAGAAGAAGATGTGATTTTACAAATATTGGAGCTTATATATTATTAGCCCTGTGATATCATTTTTCCAATTAAGATCAGTATAACTGTGCAATGATATAGAAAACCAGGTAAACTATATCTGCTGATCTTCATAATTATCACTTAAGAAGACAGTTTATTTGAAGGATTAGAAGACATTTAAGAAACCCACGATATGAATTTGTCGATGAACAGATAAATCTAGGCAGTTATCGAAATGTCATTCTCACGATGATATTGATTTATCGAAACAATTGTCAATTTTTTAGAATTTTCAACAATTTTCATTATATTGTGGATTTAGCTAGAAACAGTGAGTTTAATTTAAAACACTAATATGTAAGGGTCGAGACAGTTAATTTCATAAAGAGATAAGGAACTACGCAAAATTAACTGAATTCAAAATTTGCCTAAAGCAAGAAATTTCAGAAAATATTTCAGTATAAAGGTTGTTCCAAACTAAAATGATTTCCAAAGGTGCATAACGCAAGAAAATCTCAGAAAATTTGAAACATTCGCAGGAAAAATGTTTGGCGTTTTTTCAAAAACCCAGAAACAAAAAAGAGATACGATAAAGAACACAAACATCAAATGTATTATACACAACATAATAGCAAGGATTCAAATGAATGTACAACTTCAAGACAGAATATAAGGCATACGAAAAATAAAGATGTTAGTACTCCTGCTCAACGGTAATAATAAACACAAAAGATAATGTATAGAGGTATTATGACATATACGATAGTAGAAAAGCAAATTCGACTAAGTAAAGGGACAAAATGCATTTGTAATCTAACACAATTGTTGACAACAACAAGAACAAAATTCTAAAGAAATATTTTGATATTAAATCAAAATTAAGATAAAAAGAATAGTCACGTCAAGAAATTTTAATCGAAAAATTTAATACAGAAATACGGGATAGATCACCAAACTAATCAGAATCACTTTCTAATCTAATTCTCAAATTATAATCATGGCCAGATAAATTCGCATCAACAGAATGTTGATCAGAAAACTCACCATCAGGAAGGTTTTCATCCACGTCAATGAACTGATTTTTTAAATCTGTAACATGCCAATTACCTAAATCATTACCGGGAAGGTCTTCTAAATCATACACTATCTTCGAGATCACTTTGTTGACAATACAAGGTATGTACTTCGGAGAAAATTTAGCTGAAAAATTGTTAGAGTTTGATGAAAGAACATAATTCTTTTTCCATAACCTGTCACCAACATGTAATTGCAAATATCTCTTTCGTAAATTGTATTGCTTTGCATTTTTCTCATATGCGTTTCTTAACTTTTTACGAACCTCAACAAAAAGTTTAGGAAGTGTTTGAACATCATTAGTTAATTGTAATTTTTCATCAGTGTTAATGATGTTATTCGGGTTTCCAGAAATTGCACCGTAAAAATCACCACTTAACGGAACGTCTCGAGAAAAATTCTGAAAAGCTGGGGAATAACCCGTAACGTCCTGTTTCGCGGTTCAAATTGCTTGTGCAACCTTATGTAACGAACTATCCCAGTTATTGTGAGACGAATTCTCATGAATATAACACCTTAAAGCTGTTACAATTGTCTTATTTGTTCATTCTGTGTGATTTGCTTGGGGATGATAACGAGCGTTATAAAAAAATTTTGTACTGTGACATTAGATTCTTGAAAAGAGAAGGAGTGAAAACAATACCACTGTCAACAGAAAAGATTCGTAGAAAACTTTTACCATTTTTAATTTCTGCTTTGGCATTACATAGTTCCAATACTGTTGATGAACACCGAGCTTTGTTAAAGAGTTGAAAAATCCAAAGTTTGGTCTGATCGTTATCGATCGCATTCTACGCAAAATTGTCTACTTGAACCTGATTTGGCTTGTCTTCATGTTCCACCAAATTCTTCTTCTAAAAGAAGAAGTTCCGTTGATGTTTCCGTTTTGTCTTCTAGTTTATGTTGGAATTGTACTAGAACTGGTCATATTTTTACGAAATGTTGTTCTCCTAAGTCTATTTTTTGTAATGCTTGTGGTGCTAAAAACACTACAAAACCAAATTGTAGTTCTTGCAATCCAAACAACGACGTTCGGCGCCAATTGTTACTTTCCTAAGTTTACACGGTCTTGGGACTTTCCTCAGGTGGTGAATCCGGCCTTAGTTACACTATTATTCATTACCTCAATTGGGATAAGGTGAATCAACAAACAAAATTTCAGGACACATGGATTTATTTGACACAAAAATAAATTTACATATGCCGTATATTCTCAATGCAATACGAACAAGGATCAGTTATTATGGTCCGGTGAGTGGATCGTTAAAGGGTCCGTCAGGTCCGTAAAGGTTCTTAAAGGTCCGTAGAGGTGCGTACAGCTGAAGGCTGCAGAGCAGCAAAAGAATTATTATCACCCACAAAATTATTTGGAAACTGCGTGCTGAAGTTGATTATCAGCAAAGAATGAAGAAAAGAAAGCGAATTCGACTTGAATCGAAGTTTAAGTAGATATTTAACTATGGATAAAATTATCGCCGATATATTCCTATTATTTGAAAGAGAGGGATTTGGAATTAGAGGTGGGAGTAGCCGACGAATAAATAACGCTCCAAAATAATCGATGAAAATAGGAACATGTCTTAACGACGTGTTACAAACTAGTGTGATTAAATAATGATTTCCATCAGGTATCTCGCAATGTTTGTTATCAAAACTAAAGATTGAAAGCTCCAATCTACCCCTAACATGCAGAATTCTTCCATCGTCAATTCCATCGTCAACTCCATCGTTTAATTTAAGTAGCTTATCTTCGCTTGGAAGCTCTTTCCCCTTTTTAGAAACCCAATCTCATTCGCGAAACAAACAATCTGACTGAGAGTTTCATCGCCTCATTCAACTGTCTCGGACTCAAAGAACCCCTCACCTTCGATCAACTGCGGTAACAATGCGAAAATCCCAAAGCAATAGGATGTGACACGTTTAGGTCTGATTGAAGTAGAGAATCTGTGAAACGGAAAATATTCTCCTGAATATTTAACACTGAAGCTGTTTTCCTTATTTCTGAAAGATTGGATTCACACCCACATGCAGTAACTGGCCAACATTCACTTGACAGTGAAAACGAAGCTGTTCCTCCCCACCAAAGCTTTGAAATCTGGAGTAAACTTGGTTTAGCTCCCCGGGATACACATTGGTCTGAATATAGTCGCAATTTGGAGGATTTGGTAAGATCTGCATTTTGGGATACTCTATTACTCACGAAGCTTTGAAGAAGATTTGGTGGGGTTTTTATCCAACTCAAGCACAATATTGAACCACACCAAAAAAAAATAACTATCAACATTCCTAGTCAAAGAATTTTAAATTTTTTGAATCAACTGAGTTGGAATTAAAGCTCCACACGACTCTAATTTCGGAATTGTTATTGCTTTCAAAGGCGCAATTTTACTCTTCGCTAACAAAAGTTTGATTCTAATGTCTCCTCTCTCATTCAATACGAGCATAGCTGAATCTCTACATGTTATTCGTTTCGGAATGCAGAAGGAACTTATTAATATCCATTGGAATCCCTACATCCCAAAAAAGCTTATTCATCCACAGTCTTTGAAGAATAATTTTCGCCAGTATAAGGTTAAGTGCCAAAAGACCTAATGGATTATATATAAGTGTTATTTCTGACAGTACGACGTGTTTAGCAACTTTTTGCAATTCCGTTTCTGAAATATGATACCCTTCTCTCCTTAAGATACTGCAATATCTACTCACTATTAGATGCCCATTTCTGTAGCTCGAATCCTCCTGATCTCAAAATTACTCTCAAATCTTTACCTAGGGAAATGGCTTCCTGAAGCGTATCGGTACCAGAAATTATGTCATCCATGTAAAAATCTCTCTCGATTACATTCGCAACCATCAGGTAAGGAATAAAATTAACTGTCTCGATCCTTACTTCGTGGAATCTACTCATATTAGTAATTTAAATGAATCTCAACGTTTCTAGCTAAATCCACAATATAATACAAGATATTGAAAATTCTAAAAAATTGCCAATTTTATGTTTTTAGCTACAGAAACTTGAACACACACAACATAAAATTCAATACTCTAAACATCATGAAACTGTAAGTACCTACATACCAACACACTTTGCACCACGGTTTGAGAATCTTTTAGACACTAATTTTACAGATAGTGAATCAAAATTTTTAAAATAAAGGTTTAAAGTAAAGCATACCACCAAAATTCACGAATAATATTAAACAAATTATAGCTACAGAGTCAAAAATAGCTTTAAAATCTAATTCTAATAATTGAATTAAAAATTGCCAATTTAATCAAAAATATTGAACCTTCAAAAGTTAAACGTCAAACAAAAAATGACAACACAGTTTCAAATGCAATAAAAAAGAAAGTAGAAGATAATAACCTAACAGTTACAAAATCTGATAAGGGAAACAAATCTGTGATATTGACATCTGAAAATTATAAGTCAAAAATATATAACTTTATAGAATCTAGCGATGTATAAGTTCTTAGAACAGACCCAACAAAGAAGTTTTCTAATAATGTAAGGGCTATTGTTAATAATTCAAATTAACTTTTAAGTGATTACGAAAAGAGGTCAATGATACGTAAGAATCCTCATTGTCCACAATTATATGGAACCGTTAAATTACATAAAATAACGAAACCAATTAGACCTGTAGTTTCTTATGTTAATACTCCTAATAATATATTGGCGAAGAAGCTTAACAATATACTCAATAATTAGGGATATGAATCTAAGTACTCAATTAGAAATTCAATAGAACTAATCAAAAAATTGAAAACCTTTAAATTACAAGATAAAGCTAAGCTTATTTCATTTGACGTTACTAATATGTTCACTAAAATTCCTCCTTAAGAATGTCTAATACTGGTAAGAAAATTATTAAAGATTAAAATATTAATCCAGGAATAATATCAGATATACTTAATAATCTGTTTGATGTATGTATCAGTCAGAATTATTTCACTTTTGACAATAACATATATATTCAAAATGAAGGTTTGCCAATGGGAAGCCCTATATCACCTATTTTAGCAAACATGTTTATGGATAGTTTAGAAAGAAAAATCTTTGAAAATAATATTTCAAATTTTTTTTATTTTGGTATAGATATATAAATAACATATTAGCTTGTTTTATAGGTAGTGAACGACAATTAGATATATTTTTCAACCACATTAATAACTTACACCCAAAAATTAAATTTAGTTTAGAAGTTGAAGAAAATAACTCGATAAATTTTCTTGATTCGAAAATTCAAAGAGTTAATAATGTACTTAATTATGCAATTTACCGAAAACCAACAAACACTGATGTGACAATTCCTTATAGTTCCAATCACCCCCTGTCACATAAACTAGCGGCATACAATTCAATAATACATAGAGCATTTTCAGTGCCTATTAACAAATGTAATTTTGATAGAGAGATTAGTACAATTCGACAAATAGCAAAATACAACGATTATCCATTACATATGATATATAAGCTAATTAATAAAAAAGAGGAAAAAGTAGCATTACAACTAATATTCCCCGAACAACTAAATAAATAAAAACTTATAAAACCATCACATATGCAGAAAATATTTCTAATAATATTTCAAAGATAATATCTTAAGCAACGAATACAACAATTGCTTCTAGGACACGTATTAGACAGTAACGTTAGTACCAAATTGTTAAGTGTTAAAACAAAAATACCAACATTATAGAAATCAGGTATATATAAACTCAAATGTCCAGAATGTAATGCTGTCTATTAGGGTCAGACCCTTAGAAATTTTGGAATCAGATACAGTGAACACTTACGTGCATACAGATCAAAACAACCAGATAAATCCCATTACCCAAAACATCTACTTGACACCAACCATTCATTGACACCAAACACAGAACTAGAAGTTCCACATATTTGTGATAAGAAACATGAACTGGATTTCCTTGAAGAGTTGAAAATTAGAAGACACTTTAGAAATCCACAATATGAAGTCGTCAATGAACAGATAAATCTAGGAAGCTTTCCACTATTGAACTGTCTTCTTAAGTGATAATTGTAATGATCAGCAGATATAGTTTTCCTGGTTTTCTATATCATTGCACAGTTATACTGATCTTAATTGGAAAAAGGATATCCCGGATATCACCATAGGGCTAATGATATATAAGATTCAATATTTGTAATATCACTTCTTCTTCTTTTTTCTAATAACATATATTAAGTCAATCACAAGGTAGGTCTAGCCAAAAATAACTACTAAACATCAGGTAGGCATAAAATGAAATGTAACTTCTGTCATTCTGACGATGATATTCAGTTATCGAAACAGTTGTCAATTTTTTAGAGTTTTTGATATCTTTCATTATATTGTGGAATTAGCTAGAAACATTGAGTTTCATTTAAAACACTAATAAGTTAAGAAATACAGTTTCTTTAGACGATAGGTGTACACAACGTACAGCTGAGATGAGGGAAGACGCGTTACCATAAGTGAACGTATGAAACTGGTACTCCTAAATATCCTCAGATGGATCAAATTTCCACAGTATCCTGAGTAGGCATCCCTGCTCGGAATGTATCTAAACTTGGCGATACATTTTCATAATATCTCAACATATCACTATGTTGTGCACCCTGTGTAACGTGAATTTCGTTCACCACTCGTTACATTTCTCGTCGATGAAAGAGTAACGTAAATTTCGTTTACCCCTCGTAACATCGAATAATACTTCTTGTCGATGGTTGTCGAATTTTAAGTTTTCGGATGAGTTCGTTTTCATTAGAATATTTAAGTCGAGGCGCGTAGAGGTTCTGCCCTTTCTTTAACGAAAATATCGTTATTGTTGAGTTCTCCATCCTACCGTATCGAAGTGCATTCAGATGAATGGTGAGTAGTTTCGCTTAAAATGTATAATATTCATTTGCTAATTCTTTGTTTTATTGTACTTAATAGTTTCAAATTAATTTTCTTGAAAACATTCGTTTTTTTATATATATATTCCGTTCTGGTTCTTTATTTTCTTTTTTTTATAACTATGGAATTCTACGTTGAAAAGTCATTAAAATAAAATTAAATGAATTATTAATTTTTCTTATGATTCTCATTGTCCTTTTATTTCTCAAATATCTATTAAAATATTGCAAGATACAGGAAACATGAACCACGTTGTTCTGGTTCTTTATAGTAATTAGTAACTTTTCTTATAATTCTTATTGTGCTTTTATTTCTAATATATCTATTAAATTATTTCAAGATACACGAAACATGAACCACGTTGTTCTGGTTCTTTATATATTTCTTTGAACAATGGAATTCTACGTTGAAAAGCCAATAAAATGAAATTAAATGAATTAGTAACCTGTGTTATGATTTTTTTTGTGTTTTTATTCCTAAAATAAATAAATTTTCTTAAAATATTGTAAAATACAGAATATATGAACCACGTTGTTAGATATCATTTCATAATTTTGTACTTATGTTACTTGTACCTACTGTAGTTTCAATTTTCATATATCCTGCATTTTACTGAATTCAAGAACTATGTCTGATTCAAGTATCTTTTCTAGCACTTTTTTGAGGGCCCAAATTTTTTACCGGCTAAACTTTTTTTTACCGGCCTAAACTTTTCACCGGCCTAAACCTTTTACCGGCTGAAATTTTACCAACTTGAACTTTACCGGCTGGGACCGAGGGCTCTACTCAAAGCCGACTTGATACAGCTGATTGGTTCCTGATCCCTCTGTAAGTCAAGAGATTCATCGTTGGAAAAGAAAAAAATGCCATACTTAATCGTATAACATTATCGATTATTTCCAACTACAATTCATGTATTAATTAACTTCATAGTTTGTACCATATATAATTTAATATATTCTTTAGTAAAATTCATAATTCATGTTTAAATTCCAATTTTCCTTCTAAATCTAATTTTTTCATAACATTTTGAAATTTCAATTTTCTTTCGATCTCTAATTTTTACTTTTCCGCCCAACCTTTCTATATGCGAGAGAAGTATTGGTTCACCCCAAAAAAAGTTGGAATTTTGAAATTTTTTTTTGAGTTATTTTTACGTTTTCCATCAACAACACGAAAAAACGGTTTTTAGAAAAAAAAATCCTGTGTGTATGTCGTCGTCGTCGGCCACTTTTCCTTCCAATTCTTGTTAGCACGACACAGCCTCCGGAGTGCAATAAGTCAGCAATTTTATGATTGAATATTGTTAAGGAGATGTCACAGATGAACCCTATTGATTTTCAGTTCACCAGAGCCAGTACAACGGGTGCTATGGTACTTGAAGTACGACATTTTGTCATTTTTTACGAAATTTCAGTTGGTTAGCACGATACAGCCTCCGGATTTCAACAAGTCACCAATTTTATGCTTGAATATTGTTAAGGACATGTCACAGATGATCCATATTGATTTTCAGTTCACCAGAGCCAGTACAACGGGTGTTATGGTACTTGAAGAACGAAATTTTGTAATTTTTTGAGAAATTTCAGTTTCTTAGTACGATATAGCCTCCAGAGTTCAACAAGTTACCATTTTCATGATAAATTATTATTCAGGGCATCTCACTGATGTATCCTCTTGATTTTCAGCTCACTGGAGCCAATACAACAGGTGCTACCGTACGTTAAGTACGATATTTTTGTCATTTTTGGAGAAGTTTCAGTTAGTTAGCACGATACAGCCTCCGGAGTATATACAAGTGATCAATTTTATGATTGGATATTATTCAGAGCATCTCAAATATGAACCCTATTGATATTCATCTCAGTAAAGCCAGTACAACGGGTGCTATGATACTTCAACTACCAAATTTTCGTCATTTTTGTAGAATTTTCATACGATTGATAAATTTTCTGATTGAATATAGTTCAAGGTGTCTCACAGATGTACCCTATTGATTTTCAGTTGACTAGAACGAGTACAGCGTGTCCTATAAATCGAGATAAATTGAGGTTTTGGTTATTTTTGGAGAAATTTCGGTTTGTTAGCATGATACATCCCCCGAAGTGTATACAAGTGACAATTTCATGATAGAATATTGTTTAGGGCCACAGATGCGGAAAAGTTAGTTATAATCTTCAAAACCGTTTTTTTTTTTATCTTAATCGGATGTGGCTATGGGGCGTTGACAAAATCCGTTGATTGGGTTATTTTTTTTTGTGACATTCTAGTTGTCAACTCTTAAAAGTATAATATTGTGATTAAAAATAAATTATTTAAAGTTGCCGTTTTGCTGCAACGTATACTTAGGTAAGCACTTTATTATTTAAAATATTATCATCCGCTTAAAATGTGTACCCTTTCAAAAATATGTACGTTCCACAATAAGTGCATATAGATAGATTAATCATAGATTTTAAAAGGTGCACAATTATGGATTAATTCACATTTATTTTAAAAAAATGTGTTGTAATCCAAACCCTCTTTTTTGATTATGCAAGCACGCCACTTATTTCAAACTCTTCCAGAACCTTTTATCAGGCCGGCTTATCCCAGTTAGCGAATGCGCATGTAAGCACCCGTTTTGCGAGCGAAAATTCCGCACGCATGGGGAGAAGTACCGTACCCTTCCTAGAGTGATGAATTAACAAGTCCCTCTTCCTCACGTGTTCTGTTTTATTCTGTAAGGGCTGTTAATATATTTTTACCAACCACGAGGTGACTAAAACTTCCTGTTCTGTAGTACCTGTATCCATATTTCCAATAGAAAGACATAATAGCACTTGTAGTGAAAAGAAATGTGATTAAGTGCGTATTGCAGTGTTTTTTGCATTATTTTGATGGAATTTAAGGTACCATTTATCTTTATTGTATAATTATTGGATGAAATATAGCATTACAACACCACTCACCAACTATTTGTTGCTCAATGTGGAAACCACTGAGTCTCCGGCCCTTCGCAAACTTAAATAAGGAATATATTCGTTATTTATATCAAAAAGTGTTATTTATAGAAGCACCTTCCCTTACATCGATTGGAATCAGAGTTCAGCTGTGTTATCGAAGGATTGCTGTTTTACACATAGATATAATTAGATTCAAACAGTATGTTTTTTCTATAACTATTGTTTTTACCTAATAAATCATCGCTAGATTATCTCCCAAGAAGTGCAATGGAATAAAAAATTATTCTTTTTAGGGACTAATTCAATGTTTGCTGCATGGTGCGAAGGCAATTCCATTGAACTAAAAAATGCATGTGTTTTGAAATTTGTATTGGATAAGCTAGGTTTAAGGGAATATGACATGAGTAATAGGTATCAGATAACAATGGACAGAGTTGAAAAATTTAATTCTCCTGTTGCTAAAATGTGGAAAACCTCGTTACCGCACGGTTTTAGGGAAAAGGTATTGAGAGTGGTTAAAAGGATCCATTGTATTTTTTGATCCAAATGAAAACCGACAAGACAAGTAGAGGTAGGCCTTGCAATCTCTTTACAGAGCTAGGAAATAAAAAAGGATATAATGCCGCTGTTGGAAAAATATTCATCTACCGAGCTCAAGTTCGCGACGCGCAAAATCCTTGAGTTTACTGGACAAATAAATGCTTCAAGAATAATTGAAGAAATCTCGAAACAATCAGCAGAAAGTGCAACCAAAATCAAATAGTTATTTACATTACAAGCTTACTTTTAGGTGCGAGGTTTATTTACTATTACTATTTGAATACCTCCGAGCACCTAAAAGGGCTTTGTAGCGTGTAATGTATTAAACTTTTAATGAGTTTCATTTAAAACACTCATATTGAACTTTTCATTCTTCTCCCGATTTTATTATTAAAACACACAATTAAAAGATGAAAAAAATTCTCTGTAGACTGCAATAAAATGGGTAGAAGGCGTGGGTTAACGTTACTTTGGTAACATTCGTGTCAACAAAAACTAATATTTTGACAGTTGTCAAATAATTATTCTTCCATAAAGTCTACATCTTTTAAATTCATCATTTGGCTAGGATCTAGTTAACAATGAATTCCGTTGAAGGAGCAGCAATTATTGCGTGCAGAAGCTTGTTACCGGAAGAATCTAAAGACCTTTACCACAAAGCCTATGAAAATTTCATCAATTCGTGTACAACGGAAGATGTGTCCACAATAACTGAAGATGTATTATTGCTATTTTTCTCAGAAAAATCGAAGACATTGTCCCCTGCTACATTATGGTCAGAATACTCAATGTTGAAATTGACTATTTCATTAAATATGATCCAGGATATTTCGAAATTTGGCCGCTTGAAGGCATTCATGAAAAGGAAAAATGATGGATATCAACGTCGAAAATCTCAGGTATTTACAAAAGGTGATATATCAAAGTTTTTGTTAGAAGCTCCTGATAAAATATATCTAATGAAAATAGTGGTAGCGATTTTTGGAGTAGCTGGGGCATGCCGAACTGACGAGTTATATAATTTAAATGTGAGGGACGTGGAATATGAAAATTGTGTTATTTTAGTGCAGATTCTTACTACAAAACATAATGTGCAAAAAAGGTTTGTAGTAACAGAAGATTGAGTAGCATTTTTTAATCGTTATATGCAACTCCGACCAAAAAAGGCGCAAGATGAACAAAAGTGTTTAGTTAATGCATCACAAATATTTATCGCAGTTTTACCAGTGATTGGTATTGCTTGCGCAAATTTGGAAAATGGATCTACTAATGTTAAATATAGATTTTTATTGTAATGAAAAATATCAACATGTAAAATTTCAAATGGTTTTGATGCGGTTTCCGTCAAATTCAACGGGGCGTAAGGGGGTTTTCTAGTTTTCTAGAATATTTAGCCCGTTGACATATATCACAAGCATTTATGAAGGTAGTAATTGTCTTTTTCATATTAACCCAGAAATAATATTGCTTTAAGTATTTTAACGTTTCTTCAACTCCACGATGATTAGTTTTCCCTTCATGTCTATATTTTATTAGCATTATTTGTTCATCCGTGTCTTTAATCGTATTTATTAATCGAGTACACATAATTAATTTCAAATAATCCTTTCGGAAATTTTCGGAATAAATATGTACAAATTGTGGAATGAATTTCCTATTATCGAAATAGATATGATAAGTTGAATTAAGTTCTAGGTAATTTTTTAGAAAATCAATTATTAATTCTGTATTATTTTCTGACGGTAATGTTACTGTTATTATATTTTGTTTATAATATTTCTCTGATTTAACGGTTAGTTTCTCTCTATTGTTTTCGTAAACTATAATTTGATTATTTTTATTATTTATTATTTCATCTAATATTGGTATACCTTCGTTGGCAATTTCTTTTGAAAGAGAACGAGGGGTCTCATCGGACTTTGAATGGTTACTATAATTGTTAGTTAATTCTGAATGACTTGGGGGAACAATTCTTACATCTGATATGATATTTACTTTTGGAATATGTTGAGGTGCATTGCTGGGACCGCTTTCTTCAAAATCTCTATCAGAAATATAATTTCGCGTGTCGTCAATTATTTTTCGCTCTTCATTTATGTCACCTGGATTATTTATTATTGATTGTGTTTCTAAAGTGTTTATTTGCGCTCGGCTTAAGGCGTCGGCGTTGCTATTTAATTTACCTGGTTTGTATGCAATTTTGTAATCGAATTCCTCTAATTTAAGTCGCCACCTTATTAATTTAGAGTTTGGTTCCTTAAGATTAAATAACCAAGTTAAGGGTCGATGATCAGTAACAATGGTGAACTGTCTGCCGAAAAGGTACGGCCTAAAATATTTACAGGCCCATGTAATGGCAAGTAGTTCCTTTTCAATCGTACTGTAATTTTGTTCGTATTCGTTAAGTGTACGTGACGCGTAGGCCACAGGTTTATCTTGTCCAACAGTGCCTTGAGATAAGACTGCTCCAAGTGCAACATTCGATGCGTCCCTTGTCAGTATAAATGGTTTGGCAAAATCAGGATACTGTAAAATGGGGCTATTACATAAAATCTTTTTACAAGTGTTAAAGCTTTCTATGAATTTTTGATCATGAATAACTTTTGCGTTTTTCTTAAGACAGAGTGTCATTGGCTTTGTGATTTTCGCAAAGTCTTTTATAAATCTGCGGTAATATCCGATTAAACCTAAGAATGACTTAATTTCTTTTTGTGTTTTGGGAATGGGAAAATTTTGAACGGCTAGTATTTTGTCTGGATTTGGTTTCACTCCTGCGGTTGAAACTACGTGTCCTAAATAAGAGACTGATTTTTGTAAAAAGTCAGATTTATCTAATTGTACCTTGAAATTTGCTTTTCGTAAGCGATCAAAAACATTTTTCAATCTCGAAATGTGTTCTTGTAGGGATGTGCTAAAAATAAGTATGTCGTCTAGATATATAACACAAACATCATTATTTAATCCTCTCAGCACATTATCCATAACTCTTTGGAATGTGGAGGGGGCATTTTTAAGACCGAAGCCCATACGGGTAAATTCGTATCTTCCATTCAATGCGGTAAATGCTGTTTTTGGTATATCTTCTTCTTCAATTTGTATCTGATGGTAGCCGGATGCTAAATCTAATGTCGTAAAATAATTCGCCCTACCTAACTTATCTAATAAATCAACGATATTCGGAATGAGATATTTATCAGTTACTGTTTTTTCATTTAATTTCCTATAATCTATAACTAGTCTATAATTTTGTTCTCCAGTTTTAGAGTTATATTTCTTGGGAACAACCCAAATATTTGAGCTATACGGGCTAACGGAATGTCTAATTATACCTTGATCTAACATTTTGTTTATTTGATTACATACCTCTTGTTTGTGTATTTCGGGAAAACGATATGATTTGCAATATATCGGTTTATCATCTGTTAATTTAATTGAATGTTTGATTTCATTTGAAAAACTTAAAGGTATTTCCTCTGAATAAAAAATATCTCTATACTCTAAACATAATTTAGATATTGCCTCTTTTTCTTCAGAATTACAATGATTTAAATTTAATTTGGATAAATTTTCCTTCAAAATTCTATCAATGTTTTGATTCACACTGTATGATGATTTGTTATTTGGCATATAATTTAATTCGTTTACATTTAATATCTCTACGTTGAAAGGATCTGAAATTGTAATTTTATGTGGGTTATCCGTAAAATTTGATATGGTGGTTATCGCAAAGAAGTTTTTTATGTTTACAATACCAGTGCGAGTTACAAGATTTTCAGCGAAGTTTATCTCTTCGAGTAATCCAATTCCATAATTTTCTGTTATTGTAATGTTCTTTGTTTTGGAATAATTGTTAAAAATTAAAGGCATTTTAATACGGGGTGTGATCAACAATTTCGAATCGATATTAATAATAGCTTGCAATTTTTTCAAAAGATCCATACCTATAAGACCTTGATCATTGTTATTAAAATTGAATATATAAAATTTATGGTTTCCCTTAATTTTAAAATTTTCAAATATCGGTATTATTACTACTTTATCATGAAACGTTATATCATGGGACGTTTGTATTTGGAAATGTTCACGTTTTGTTAAATTTGGATAAAAATGTTGAACTGTCTCAGGATTAATTAAGCTTCGTGAACTACCTGTGTCTATTAAAAATTTAGAGTCTAGTTGGGGTATATAAATATAGGGTAATTCAGTTTCAACTAAATGATTAATTTTAATCAAGCTTTTTGGTTTACTGGTGTCACCTCGTGAAAATTTACATCTCTTTGATTTTTATTGTAAGGGTTAACAGATTCATTGATATGATTATATTCAATGCAATCGGATTCTTGATTATTAACTGGATAATTACAAGATATATCTTCGACTGTATTTTTGTTATAATCGAGTGGGATTTCAAAATTTGAATCTACATTATTGTGATCGGTTTCTATATTATATAGTTCTTGGTGTGTAAATTTTTTGCTGCCAGTGCTTTGGAAATAATTTCTATTGGAATTCTGTCTTTGAACAGTGGGATTTCTAGTAGAAGTAGACATGGGTTCAGGATTATTTCTCGGAGTTTGAGCTGTAGGTTTAAACACATTGTTTTGAGGTCCAAAAACTTGTCGATTTGTGAAATATCTGGGTGCAGGTGCATTTTGCCTTTGATTAATATTAATGGGTTGCGAGGGGAAATTTCTATGTTGGTTATTCTGACCATAAAAATTATTATTATGATTTTGGAAGTTATTACTCGGATATTGAGTAGGTCTGGAATATTGATGGTTTTGATTATAAAATGTATTTCTGTTGACAGGAGTTGGTCTAGAATTTAGGTTTTGAATATGACCGTGTTGTTTTTGACTAAGTATAAAATTTTCTTCTTCTACCACGTATGACATAGCTAATTCGAGTGAGTCTGGATTTCTTAATCTAACTAAATCTTGTATACGGCTTGTTAATCCGCGAATATAAGTTTTTAATGATAATTCATCATAATTTTTAATTCGAAATGTTCGTTCTTCCGCACTTAAATTCATTGACATTAACTTTGATGCAATCGAGCTTCTAGCTTTTTGTATTCTTTGTCCGAAATTAATATATGATTCATTTTTATATGGTTTCATAATTATTATATCTTGAACAAGACAGTCTAAGTTTCTCTGATCTCCAAAACTAAGTCTAAGTAAATTTTTTTAATCATTCCAAATTCTAACTTCTGGTCTAGAGCCTACTAACATTAAAGCATTGCCAGATAGCTTACCTATCACAGCTCTTAAAAGAAAACTATTTATAGGATCATTTAGGTTTTGTAAATTCTTATATTGGTTTATAAGACTATCACAATGTTCTAAAAATATTTCTAATGTGCCACTATCACCACTAAAATTAGGAATTGTGTCAATATATAATTTCATTAATTGATAGTTCACAGGAGTATCGTTGTTTGGCATTGTGTTGAGATTTAAAGAGAAATTATTTATTATACTTATTAATTCGTCAATTTTGTAATTTTTTAAATCTACTACTATATACTTAACACTAACTTGAAAATATTATATTCTTTAATATATCAAGATGAAAATTGTGAATTCATATATGCTCTATTTATTCACAACCGATTCAAAAATTTGCCACAAGTAAATTGTAATGATTGAATAATAAAGGAAAGAAAAAAGGGATGGCTCACCAATTTTTTGAAGTCTTCTTGAACAGTGCTGGGACGTATGCTCCGTCTGGACACTTCACATGAAAGTCTTCAAGTCCTTTTCACAAGTTTTTTGTCCTTTCTTTAAAACCTTAGGTTTTGTTTCACTAAGAATTGAAATTCACGACGTTTTACCGCTATACACACGAAAAACGACTCGAAACTATCCTACTGACTGCGCCAATTAACGTTTCGAATACGTATGAAAGGTTTTTAAAAACTTTATTTAAATTATACATATATCTTTACAACTGTGTGACAAATATTAGAATACCATTTTATTGTTAACATTTCGCTTTTATAGTCTTTTTATAAACTGCTGACACTGCAGAAAGGCTGATGCAATAGTGTTCCACTATTGCGCAATACAGGGTGGTTGCGTACCATAACTCGCATTATAAATGTATGAGAAGTATCAAGTTCTTCTAACGTTAGGGGGCCTGTTCGCTTGTTACTGTTCTTTTTACAATTATTTCTAAATCTAAAAATAACAGCTACTACTCTTTGAACTTTAGGAAATTCAGGAAATTCCGGGAACCAAATCTTGAGAGGGTTCAGTCGGGTGTTAACTACAACTAAAACAACTTTTTTCACTTTGGGTAGGTCCTCCATAGGAGCAAATGAATCAAGAGAGTCAAAATTCTGTATTTTTTATATAAAGTTGTCTGATTTCTTTAGAAAAATTTGCACGTGACAACGCGTCTGCTGGATTGCTAGATGATTTAATGTGCCTCCACGTAGAACCTACACTATTCTGTTGAATAGTTAGGACTCGTCTTGACACGAATGGATTGAATTTGATTGCATTTCGTTTCACCCAACAAAGTGAGACGAGCGAATCTGACCAAAGATGGAGGAAGTTGAATTTATAACAAGGGGACAAAATATTTACAATTTTATCAAAAAGTGTTGACAATAGCACAAAGTTCTAATTTTGGGACAGTAAGTTTGTTTTTAATAGAATTAACTCTTGATTTGTAGGTAATAAGCATAGAGGAAATAGACTTATCAGAATAATAAGCTACTAAATATAAGCAACAACCATGCCCTAATAAGCTTGCGTCGCAGAAACCATGCAGTGCTACTTTCAGAACGTGATTGTTTTCGACAAGAAGTCGAGGGCTAGAGAACTCCGACAATTCATTAAGAATGGTTGTAAAAAAATGCCATTGATTGAGATATTTGCTGTCAGTGATAGGATCATCCCAATTTAATTTAAGTTGCCAAAAAGATTGCATAAATATTTTCCAATGACGATACGAGGATTGACTATACCAAGAGGATCAAACGTGCTAGCGATTATCGATAGAACTATTCTTCTAGTCACAATAGAAAATGTGGGCAAGGGAGAAGTACTGATTTGAAGAGAATATATAGATGAGTTCCCAATAAACAAAGATACAAAGTGGAAGGGGAAACGAGTTTGGTGTCATTGGATGACTTTTGGAAAATAATTGAAAATGATTTTTTCCGATTCGAGTTTGGAGGTGTATTTCTCGAGATATTTCGCTGTTCCTGGATTTTGTACCCACCCTGGAAATAAAACCAAAGTCAATATTTGGAAAAAAAATTATATAATAACAAAACATGAAAATTATAAAAATAAACTAAATTAATATTCCTTTAAACTTGAGAATCTTTTGTTGAAAAATGAATCATTATGAATGTTCCAACCAAAACATAAAAATAAAAAATTATTAAAATAAACTGAACTAATATTCCTTTAAACTTAGAAATCGTTTGTTGAAAATTGAATAAATATGAATGTTCCATTCAAAACATAGGCATAAAAAATTATAAAAATAAACTGTACTAATATTCCTATAAACTAAAAAATATTTTATTAAAAATGGAATAAATATGAATGTTCCATTCAAAACATGAAAATAATAAAAAATTAAAAAAATAAACTAGACTAATATTCCTTTAAACTTAAAAATCATTTGTTGAAAATTGAATAAATATGAATATTCCATTGAAAACCAAAATTATAAAAATAAACTAAACAAATATCCCTTTAAACTTGAGAATCTTCCGTTGAAAAATGAATAATTATGAATGTTCCAACCAAAACATAAAAATAATAAAAAATTATAAAAATAAACTGAACTAATATTCCTTTAAACTTGTAAATCGTTTGTTTAAAATTGAATAAATATGAATGTTCCATTCAAAACATAAACAAAAGAAAATTATAAAAATAAACTATACTAATATTTCTTTAAACTAGAAAATATTTTATTATAAATTGAATGAATATGAATGTTTCATTCAAAACATTAAAATAATAAAAAATTGAAAGAATAAACTAGACTAATATTCCTTTAAACTTAAAAAACATTTGTTGAAAATTGAATAAATATGAATATTCCATTGAAAACAAAAATTATAAAAATAAACTAAATAAATATTCCTTTAAACTTAAAAATTATTTGTGGAAAATTGAATAAATATGAATGCTCCATTTAAAACATAAAAATAATGAGAAAATTATAAAAACAAACTAAACTTATATCCCTTCAAACTTAAAAAAAATTTGTTCAGGGTTGAATAAATATGAAAGTTCCATTCAAGGATTTCTTTTTTTAGATTTGTTGACATCGTTCGTCCTCTTTTTGCAAACTTTAACCAATCTTTAGTGGCATCGGCTATCTGTATGTCCGTTGCAGCGCCAAATTCTTTTTCACGGCAACTGCAAAAAATAATTAATACAGTGCATTGCAATCGAAACAAGAGCCACGCTCAATAACTTTTAGGAAAAATTAAAACACTTTAACCACAGGGTGGGACACTTTGACATATTCACACTGAATCTCACTTTTAGTATCGCACTCCCAGAGTATGTCACCACGTTAATTCAAATGGATCACTCTATATTTATTCATATTATCAGACTCCCCTTGATCTGCAGATTTCAAAAATGTACAATACGTATGCCCTCAGGCTTACAGCTACAAATTATTTGGGTTGAAAAGCTTCAGATCATATGTATTGTACTTTTTAAAAATCTGCTCATCAAGGAGAACATAAACCTGATAAAGCGAAAAAATGAAGGGTAATTCGTTTGAAAGAATGTGATTACCTGCTCCGGGGGGTGTTACAGTGAAAGTTACATTAGTTTGAATATAACAAAATGTATCCCCCTGTGTATCATTGTGGACGTGTCTTTTTATTTTTTCTGAAAAAGTTATTCAGTGTGGCTCGTTTTAAATGGAATGCATTGTATAATAATTGTATGACAAACAACATAGCATAAATTAGTTGAATTACACGGGTTTCTCCAAAAGCGTTTTTATCAGTGCCCTACCAATTATAAAGGGTAGCCAGCTGGTTGGTTAACATAAATCTCAAAATCCTCCTGGTCTGTTGTTCCGGAGAGATTCCGCCAATTGATTTCAATCGAGTTACCTAAAAATTTATAATGTTGAGTGGAAGTATAGTATTCATATTCGAAGAAACATTCAAATGTGTGCAGAAAAACGCAAAGTCATATCCAGAATCTTTGAAGGTGATCGATTATCGATTTCTTGGAACGTGTCTCATACTTCGTGTTTCCGTTACTAGTTCATACATTCAAAGTCATGAACATAAATTTTTTTTTTAATTTTGATAGATATTATTAATAATTTTAATTATCAACCTAGATGTTAATTTTAGAGTTTCTACATGTGCTAACAAAAATTTATTATTGTTAATAAGGGGAAAAGTTGTTCAATAATTATTATTCGCCTAATTTTATTTAAATAATAGAATGTATGGACAGCTCACCTCTCAAATAGCACTTATTTTGCCTTGTTGAGAACGTTCATGGCACTTTAACCACATTTTTATCTCTGACACTATGCTTTTAACTGAATTTGTCAAATACAGCACCATCAATAATTTGTTTCAATAATGGATTTTTTGTGGAGATAATATTGCATTTCCAGCCATTATTGCATAAAACAGTACGAAACTTTTAAACTACCGCTTTTCCAATATGGCTGCTGCGCTTGCTGCATGTGATGAAAAGTACTATACGCGAATTATAAAAAATAAGTTTAAGCTTCTAGGTATAAAATGAATGAAAAAAGTTTTTATTCGAACTACTTAGTTGGAAAACTTCTAATACTCGATCTTCATAAATCAGCCTCTATTTCACAGATTTTCTACTATATTTGTACCAGTTTTCAACGTTTGTCATCTACCCATTTTCAACGTAATTGATTGCATCAACATATTAAAAATGGATAGGCATTGTTCGACTGAAAATTATGACTTTGTAAAACATAGTATTGTATGAGAGTACCTACCGATGACGGACTGTGATAATAAGCACTCAGCATCACTGTAAAAAGCGTTTATACCTTACAACAAGATTATTGAAGTCAACTGTAGGTACTAAATATTACAGATTAACACTTACCTCCCTTAATTACCCGTAAACTGAGAATGAATAAGAGTTTCAACAAGGAAATATTTTCAATTTGTGCAATACCGAATTCAGTTATATAGAAAATCTTTACAAGGTACTCACCAAATTATAATCACTAGAACAATCACGTGCACACACAAGCTTCGACAATTGCAAAATGCCGACTATGGCAAGTGTTGGTTCAAAGAGATCCTCCCACTATACTGACCGTGCATGTTGCCAATGAGTGGTAATTTATGAATATATCCATAAAGTCCTTCAATGAATGATTGATACAGGGATGCTGTATAGTTATAATCATAGGCCCCATATGTTCAACGATAAATACTCAACCAATGAGGACAAGAAAATGAAGAATAAATAAAAAATATTAGTTATTGTAGACTTTCTAAAATCATTATGTTGGATGCAACGGAATACACTTGGCAATCAAGTTGCGAAAACGTTCTATTTCTATTCAACATATTGAATTTTCATGTAACTACATTATCTTTAGATGTGACGAAGAAGCTGGTTTTAACAAGGTTGATTGATAATTACATGGCATTCCTATTACTTTCAATAATCGAGTGAAAAAGCACTAGGAACATGAATTTTATAAATTATGTATCAACGTATGAAGAACGCTGAAGAAAAAATATTGAAACAACCTAATATTTTTATAATTGACTCGACGTTAGTACACCACTATGAGAAAACGTTGAATGGAGGTGGTCTGCACGTTGCTTTGATCTGGATGAATGTATGTTGAAGATATATAACCCATCACAAATTTACCGAATATAATATTGATAAGGCTATTTCACATTTCCAGTAGATAGTTTCCATTGTGTGCTAAAGCGTAGAACACGAATTGTTGCAAACATTATGCAACACGAAATATACTAAAATTTATTAGTGTGAAGTTCATTTCCTAGATGTCATCTGCGGCAAGCATCTGAGGTTGAATCATGCGCAGAGCAAAAGATAGCCTACGGCAGTATAACTCAAAACATGGTGCAAGCAAGAGCTCTAGCGTACGAATGCGTTGTAACTACGCTGTACCAAAATTTTAAGTATTAAAAGAATCAGGCTAGTTCCCACAAGTAGTAAAGTGTTTTCAATACGCATACAATCGGACAAGTACCCATGAACAACAAACTATTTCAACAGTGCAGTGCAATCTGTGATTTCGTGAAACTGGTGAAACACAAGTGCCAAAAATTGGTAAGAATCGATATCATAGATTTACAAAATGGCGTCGTAGCGTGTCCTAAACATGTTACGTGAAAAACTAAAACAAGTGGCGTCGATGCCATTAAAATCTACAAATTTGAAAGACTGGATTCGTCTCTCATCCAAAAGAAGGCGGTAAAGTCAAATCTGACAAAACTAGAAGCCACCAGTGCTAAAAGATGTCGCCATTGTAATATAGACAAATATGAACTATTGAAAATCAGCTGACTCCGGCCAGCAGTTATATCAAAGATTACAAGTATTCTTTGGTTATATACATTATGGTTATGGATACATTTCGACAATTGTACATCGAAGCCACACAGCCCAGGAACAAGATAAGAAATTTTAATTAATAATAAATAAATAATTGCATTATATTCTAGAATAACATACTTTTTAGTCACTTTGTTTCAAAACATAACTTTTTTCTGAAGTTACTCATTTGTTTTCTCATTGTGAAACTGTTGAAATCGTTTTCAAAAATGGGGAAAACAGAAGTTGAAATTATAAAATTGAAAAGCAAAATCAAGCAGTGCAGAACTACTGCAATTAAAGTAGCAAAATATTTAGTAGATCATAAAGACGACCAACTCACTGACATATTAATCGAACAGCTTTCTATTCGCAAAAACGTTTTAAACAGTGATTATGACTTGTTTAAAGAATCTTTGTCTGAGCTGGAAAGTCTTGATCCAGATTCTATTGAAGAAATTAAATTCAGTGAATTTGAAGACAGTCATTTTGATACAGTTTCAAAAATTAATGCAATTATTTCTTCATATGATAATAATCAAAGAACACATGTGGTAACAAATTCAATGCAAAAAGTCCCAGTTCAAGTTACATCTACAGCTAAGTTGCAACCTATTCAAATTGAATCATTCAGTGGGAAAGTTTTGAATAAATTCAAACCTTTTTTGGAACTTATTGTTGTCTTAATTGATATCAACAAAAATCTGTCAGATGTTGAGAAGTTATTTTCTCTCAAATCTCATCTAAAAGATTAAGTCTCATTGACTCGCTTCCAATAATAGGTGACTCTTACAGTGAAGCATTATTAAATAATAGGTATAATAATCAATCAATGTTAATAAATTCTTACATTTATTCAATTCTTGATTTGCCTAATATAAACAAAGGGACAGCT
This sequence comes from Galeruca laticollis, assembly GCA_963921935.1. Lineage (NCBI taxonomy): Eukaryota > Metazoa > Arthropoda > Insecta > Coleoptera > Chrysomelidae > Galeruca > Galeruca laticollis. Next base: position 46,950,382 of record OY998181.1, on the reverse strand, counting down.
GTAGCTTTGAGAGAATTTGTTAGCAAGGTTCGACAAAACATTGGTAGTTTAAAAAATATATTAAAGGATGCAATTGACAGTCGGGACATGGTATTAATTTGTATTTTATCAGAAAGTTAGATTCATTCACTAATAGGGCTTATCAGATTGATAGGGATCCTTCAAGGCTTCCAATATCAGAAGGATTTCTAACTTATTTGGAGAATAGAGCAACTGCTTCCGAAGCTGTTTCATTACCAGACTTAACAAAGAATGTCAAAGAAAAATCACACAAAAAGACTTCTTAATAATACTCATTTGGGACGCAGAATCAAGAAGAACGCGAGCAACAAGGGTTTTACCATTTTTACAGTGTACATTAACTGAAGCTGTGGGTAACAGTACTATTATATTAATTGAATGAGTTGTAGCAAAATAAGACTGGGCAACTACATTAGATTGGTTGTTAGTATATACTGGAGGTTCAACAGTAGTCATATTAGTATTAACACGAAAGGTAGAATTTGCAGGATTGTCAATATGGTTTTTCGGTACATTTGTTCTATTTACATAAGGCTGAGTTTCTGAGTCTCTTTGATGAGAAGGATTACGAGTAGGGGGATTAGATTAATTACTACGATTAATATATCGTCCTCCACTTTGACCATTTGAAATCTGTCTGGTACCTGGGGAATTATTCTCAAAATGCAATTAATAGTGAATGGTGTTGCTTGCCACAGCTAAGACACCTATGTAAAGACTCACAATCAGCAAATAAATGTTGGAAACTTAAATAATTTATACATAGCGTATTCGATTTAACAAACTTATGGCTGTTATTAGGAGACAAAGTCAAACATTTATTGCATCTATATACATTATGTGTGGTCTCGGAACAAAATTTACAATTATCTCTGTTTGCTAAATATGAGGAAGAGGCTTTATCATTGACAGTTGCATGCAAACCAATTTTAGCTTTTTCAGAAACACGTGAGCGCGATTCTCTTTTAAAATGATATTTCAACTTTTGTTCTAATAGGAAAACAAAGAGAGAATCAAATTTATTTTTCTAGCGGATATGTAAAAATCTTTCAAATTTGAGGCGTTACCCTTTGTCAATGATTTTTGTTCGATTGAGGATGAATACAAAGTATGCAAAAGTCGAGATTTATTTTCATACGCATTTTTTAGAGTTTCAATAGCAATTGTTAAATTTTGATTAGTAACAGGAAGAGAGGGAACGAGATCTAATGCTTGATCTCTAAGTAGACTCTTCAAATAATATAATTTCTCACTATTACTCTGTAGCTTATTATTATTTAAAACAAGAGCGGTGAATACATCAATAAAGGAGGTCCATTCGGTACTATTTCCACCGAAAGGTTTCATATTATTTTTGGAAGTGAAACATTTGAGTAGCCGGGAGAATGAGTTGTAGTACTAGTATTTTCACTATTCTCAACCAGAGATGTCAGTTTTGCTATACCAAATTCAAATCTGATCATCTTCTGCCTGATCACTATCTGACATAACGTCATCTATACTAGTAGTCATACCAATAATTTCCAATTGAAGTGATTTATAAATATCGTAATGAAAAACCAAATTATCTAATTTAACTTTGACAAGATATTGCCCTTCCTCTCCAGTTAGAGAGGCTACAAATTTTTCTATGCGAGTTAATTGCTACTTCGCACCAGTTCCATTATTTCTTCACAAAGTAAGAGGGAGAGCCATCATAATAAAATCGCAAACAAATACTAATTAATTATTGTTTGAAACTCTATGCGTGCGCATGAAACAAAATTTTAACAAAAGTATACAGATTTTACCATAGCGACAACTATAGTAATAAGTAGGTACGCAGGTACCAAACTTAAATCAATTTTGCAAATAGTATACAATATTAGCTTTAAAATAGAAAATATATACATATGTAAATGGCACACGAATTCTTTGTTTAAATAGATATATACCAATAATATTCAGATATCTGTAAAAAAATATTTTTCAAATTAATCAACAAATTTATAACTAGCAAATTAGGAATATTGTGGATTCCCACAACTAAATACAGATCTCCTGCAACAATTACACATTAACCTAAATAGATAATGCATAGAAAATCAAGAAAAATACTAATAAACAAATTAAACAAATCAAGTTGCCTTACAAAAGTATGGAGAAGTTTGTGTAGTTTTACAACAAATAAAATTAAACGTTTATGCTGTATGAGTGTCTATTCTATTCTTGAAGCAAAATATATTTCTTCACAAAAAAGCACTGAAAACATTCAAATATGTGATTAATTTCCATATAAAAACAAATGGTCGAGTGGAGTCTAGAAGCCACACGTGTTCTTGTAGATTTTTTCCTAGTCGCCGTTAGCCGACGACTCAAAGAACTCAGTTCAAACCAAATATGCAAAATAAGGAGCTGTCCACGGTTGCCAAATCAACTTGATATCGCGATGTCGCGGATTAATCACTAAGCACTTTCACAACTCATGAAAAAATTTCAGGTTATAGATCGCTATACCATGAGCAGCTTAAGTCTATAGTCTATAAGTTGAATAAATGTGTATTTTGACTAGCATTAAGGATAAGAATGTAGGGATGGATATGAACAAATCCAGTGTCCAGTTGACATCCAATAGGGTATAAAATGTGGGTCAATCATATAATTTTGAGCAATATCCGGCTCGAAGGACCAACACTATGTATTAATAAAACAGCAGGAAAAATTTAAGAAAAAGCAAAGGACTGTGGTGACGTAACAGTAGCCATCCCTAAATAGGGGAAAATAAGGAATCAATAATAACAATAAGTTATAACGGCTCACTATAAAATATATTTCAATGAATGAATTATCTAACAAATAGTTGAAATAGTCACCAGCAAGGACACAAGAGATTTACAATAATGCAGGTGGGTATAATAGGAAAGGATAAGGCACTACTTAGTCATTACACAATTAATGTTGGCTATTTATTGGAAGGTGTTCACATTTTAATTCGAAATTGTCTTATGGCGAGATTTGGCAACATAGACTTGAAACAAAGAGCAAAGATGGAACTTCTGTCCGTTGAAAATTTGAATTTATATTAGTTTCTTGATCACTAAGTTCAAACAACTCTTACATCTTTCAAGATGCATTTATCAAAACTGCGATATCTAACTATCATTAAACTTTGGGACGTTTCAGTATATCCGCCTTTTCAGACGGGTAAACCAACCCACCTACTCACACAATGACTTTTTCTCAAGTGAAGTGAAGGAGAGCGAGGAAACAACCAACAAAACGTGGGGGGAAATTTTGAAGATGAGAATTAGCGGGCATTTTGCAAGGAGAGCGCGCGAAATATATTTAATTTGAATTTTGTTTGATAATCAACACATGATGTTAGAAGGATTTTAACACAGATGTCCATATGTAACTACTGGCTTTGTACAATTATTTGAGGGCTATCGTGAGGCATAAGGCGCCATTTTTCAAAAATAAAAAATTGCTGTAATCATTGTACTTCACTCCCTCCTCACACTTTCTTAATAAGTGGCTAGTAGCACAAAAGATACTGAGATTTTTTGTAAAAGCTAATATTACTTTCTGTTATGTGGCATTAGTATAACTACCACAATGTTTCATTCAACTCAATTTCATGATACTTTCACTCCGGTAGGCAAACTCCTATTTGCTTGGTGCGCCATAGATATTTGCTCTCAGAAGCTAGATTATGAAATATTCCTTGTCCATGTGCTTATCTCGAATTCGTTTTTTATCTGCTTAAAAATATTTTTCCATGTTTAAATCCACATCTTTAAAATATGTATTCGTCACCTCTATTGAATGCTCAGTTCATATTTACACCCAGACACCCCACGTATACGAATCAACTTGTTCGTTTTTTGCATCTACAGCGTACACGAAGATTTGCAGTTTTATATAGGATAACATTCGCCCACAGAAATTTAGCATGATCCCGAGTTCGGCAGAGGGAAAAGAAATAAAACAGGATCTGTGGCTCGTACAAAATTGTCTGCCTAGTTGGAATGAGAGTTTATTCAGATTCTCTTTACCGGTGTTTATGGATTTGGCGCAATGTCTGTTGTTCGAAACTCCGTGTGAGTTCTCCCGACTGCACTAATAATAGTGAAGTGAAGTCGAGGTTTTAGCCGGTAATATAAGTTTTGTCATTCTCGCTAAACCTCTAAGGGATTGAGAGTTGGAACTTTTTGTGAAAGAGTATCAAATAGTTCATAATTATAAAACGGTATAATATGCTGTGCTTAGTTGTTGGGTGATGAGAATTACAGAGAAGTAATTCAACCGTAAAATGCTCATGTCATGAAGATAATCAGGTAGATTCAAATTGGTCGGAGAGTGAGTTGATAATATCAACAAAACATAATTTGTTTGCTTCATTTGCAGTATCAACAAGACTGTTATAATATTGGTTTAAATAAATGTAGCATATTACCATTAACTAAACTTTATTTCATCCATTCCTATCCCATGAGGGATTTGAACCCCAACCTTCTCTAGTACTTCATTCCAATTATTGTGATATGCTGGGATACGTGTAATGGACGATGAAGATGTGCTAATGACCACTTCCTACTTCACTTAGTCATTTGTCACATTCACAGGTGACAAAGTAATTCGATTTATTACAAAAATAACATATCGACAATACCGAATGTTTTTATTAATCAGTAATAAGAATATTAATAATGATGTAGATGTTCATAAGATCCTCAATGAATTATCTTTGTTATTGCATTTCATCTATACTTTATTAAACAATTATTAATTTTCTTTCTATTGAAGCCAATTTGATCACCAATATATTTTATTGATTATTTGCTAGTACGCAGTATTACCAAATGTTCACTTTTATACTTTAGGACAATATATGTATATGATGTCCTTCTTTGATAATACATCATCCCCTGGGGAAGAATAATTTTTTGTTGATCAGGCCATAAATTATTTTCCATCTACTTCTTTGCATTATTGCATTTATTCTTAAGGAAGGTCAGCTTTGTGTCCTGACTTGCTCATGTTAAACAATTTTGAATTTACTGACCTTTGCTTAATACTGAATATGCAAGTTGCAATATTCTAACAACCCAAATTGGTCACTAGCTTCGCTAGTATCGACCCTATGGGCTACAGGTAAGTCCAGCTGTCCCCGATGACAAACTTTCGGGCCTTCAGCTCACTTAGTCGGTGAGTGGGAGTGAGTTCTATCAGATATCCAGGATGTTCTGAAACAAAATGGGCGCCAGCCAGGTTTCTGCTCGGCCAAAATGTTCGTCCTATCCTAAACTCATCAACGTGTTCATTGTCGCTGTAATTAGGTGAGAAACAAAAAAATATTTATAAGGCAGATACTGAAATTTTCTTATCGAATGAAATGTTTCTAATAATTGATTCAATTTCAAAGGATGTGTAAAAAATGAAAAATGACTGGACTATAACGTCTGTCAAGTCATTTAATTAGCTATTAAGTAAAAAAAAAACTATTTGAAAAATAACTGGGCAACACAGAGCACCGAGTTATCAGTAAAACATGTAAACTAATTAAAAACTCAGAATGAAATATAACTGGGCTATACAAAACACCAGTTATCAGTTATACATGTGAACTAATGAAAAAAACGCAAAATGAAATATAACTGGGCTCTACAAAATACGAGTTATCAGTTATACATGTGAACTAATGAAAAAAACGCTAAATGAAATATAACTGGGCTATATAAATTCCAGTTATGAGGTATACTCGTGAAATAATGGAAAAAACGCAAAATGAAATATAACTGGGCTCTACAAAATACCAGTTATCAGTTATACATGTGAACTAATGAAAAAACGCTAAATGAAATATAACTGGGCTATACAAATCACTAGTTATCAGTTATACATGTGAACTAATGAAAAAACGGAAAATGAAATATAACTGGGCTATACAAAACAACAGTTTTCAGTTATACATGTGAACTAATTGGAAAAAACACAAAATGAAATATAACTGGGCTATACAAAACACCAGTTATCAGTTATACATGTGCTTACACTAAGCAAGGATATAACATACGTCATCAACGCAGAAAATAATAATACAAACCTTAATTCAGGGGATAGCTTTGGTACCAACGGGATCTACTGTAACTCAGGTTGGATGTGATTCAACATGATAAGTTTAAAAAATATATAAAAACAATTATATCTACCCCATGTTATCCCCTCATCTTCTCGTTCGGAAGAACGGTGATCGCCTCATCACCCCGGTCCAGGCAGAACTAAAAAGTAAAGTACCCCAGAAAAAGTACTCCTCCAGAAAAAGGTAAGTATCCAAAAAAAAAATATACTCCAGGAAAAGGTAAGTATCCAAAATAAGGTATCCCTCCAGGAAAACCCTTAAATGTACAGATAACATTTAATTACTAAAATGTTATCATCAACGATGAAACTATTAATTGACTGAACTAGCTTAAGGCTATATGCCCAGACTATATTATTATCAACACCAGATGTGTTGTTAAAATAAGATGAAAATAATACCTAAAGTGAAATTGAAGATTTCCCCCAAAGAGTTATTATATAATATACTGAAGTATTGCCTCTGCGGCATAGAAAAACTTTATTTACATATGAAACCAGAAAATGCTTCTTCCCTAGTGATCTACTAATCAACTTAAAGTTTTACTTGAAAAACCTGAATGATTACTACGTAAATAAAATATATACAAAACCTAAGCGATAACTAAGAAATTAATCTTATGCATAGCAAATGATTGACAAAATGAAAAATTACATTAATAAGCCAAGAATTATCTGATATGTGATCACACCTTACTGCAGTACATAGAGATATGGAACAGAATGGTACATTTTTGAAGAATATTGCAAGTACATGTACCGATATCCTATAAGTAATTTGCTAAACACTCGATTAGACAATATAAAAGCTATTTGACATCTATTACCTATTTTTTGACAACAAAACTCATGTTAAGAATATCTAATATACAATCATAAGAGTAGAACACAGTTAGGAAGTAGCCATAAAAAATACATAGATATTTTTTTTGTGGTTCAATACGACAAAATACCCCTGAACTCTACAAAAATATATACTACTTTACAACGAATTGAAATATAATAATCGTTACAAATGTAAATCATTTTCTTTAATAGAAAATGAGTGAAAAATGTTTAAACATACTTTGCAAAAAATGTTTATAAGATCTGTTCTATATACCTCTAATTGAGGATCTAAAATTTCCTCGAAACTCCTACAATCGTCTCATCAAAAACGAGGATGAAATAAAGCTATCTAAATCCCAACGACGCTATGATTCGAGTCAAAAATCACTTCGAGAAAAAGGACAGGCAACGTGGTTTCCAAAAACGGTCAATATCCACCAAATCTCCAAAAAATACAACCACCAACAGCTACCCGAAGAAATTTCAACATTCCTGATTAATATTCCCATCTGAAATGGTTTTAAATACCAAATATAAATCAAGATCTTACTGATAATGATGTAGCCATCTCGGAATTCAGATAAGAAAACAAAGTGAAGGATGCGCCAATAACACATGTAACTTAACTTACCCCTACAACGCAACAACGCAACAACGCAACTCGAGTAAGTTTTCCAACCAATAGCAATCCAGCTGACAGGAATTCGTCTTAACCACAGATCATATAACCACAATCTGCTTAAGTCATCGAACAAAAGTCGAGTAAATCCAAAAATATTAATAATAAAAGTTCGCATGTCATCTACGAGCACATCGGAGAGGAAATCTGTAAGCATAATGAGTTGTCTATGACTCGTAAAGTAAAACCACAAATTCTAGACAGAGATCTCGACAACTCCCAGCGCGAAACGACAAACGAACGCAGCTATCCAAGACGTTCTTGCATCGAGCAAATTGTCAATTCCAACATAACCAGACTTCTCAACAGACAACAAATACATTGATTCCAAAATATAAGGAATTAGTTAAATGATTTTAATCAATCGTACTACCGTAGAACTCCCGCAGATGTTGATGTATAAAGCCAAAATACTCGAAATTATTACACAAATCAGATGTAATCAGACGTCTTATGGGTAAATATTTACAATATATTCTAACGACAACCAAGTCTTAAGCAGAAGTTCGGAATAATTACTGAAGCCATGACATGGTATATAAATGATCATCAAGTATACAACCGTCTCGAGAGACAAGTATGTATAGACTAATTAGCAAATTTGTTTTAACCTGACACTAGTAAAATGTTTCAGACAAAGTCGAGGAGTCGACTACAATCGATCCCTGATAAGTTAAAGCACTTTTCAGCTTGAGCAGGCAGTGTTCCGGACTACTGAGGCTGACACCCCAATATGATGTAACCAAAGCTAACATCAGTAGTTCCACAGTAGTCCCAAATTGCTGCTGTCATCTATTAAAGATCGATCCAATGTCGGCCAGAATAGGGTCCACATGTTGAATATAAATTATTTATCAAACAATTTTGAAAAATTTAAATGCTGCAAAATATGAAAAAAAGTGAACGTTGTACAGGGTGTCCCAAAATGGTGTATTTTGCAGGGTATCTCCTAAACTAGAAGAGATAGAAGAAGAGCAGTTAAGATGTTATGACTTCTTATTTAGTTAAAGTAACGATAGCTTAATGATATCTTTAGTAACTCTGCAGTTGGAAGATACAGGGCGATTATTGAAAACTGTCGAGAATAACAAGGTACTATAACTTCTCAATTAAGGAAAATATAAAAAAACGCTATACAAATTTTGATAGATATAATAATAAAGAGTGCAGTGGCGCACGGAATTTTTTGTTATGGGGCTCAGTAAGGAAATATAATGCAAACTTTATATTATTTTAACCTGTATATTTTGACGTTTTTCGTTTTCTTTTTTAATTCTCATTCACCTGATATGACATAATATATAACCATTTTCAATGGTTTGACCTACAGTGCAAATAATCCATTTATGGATGTTATCAGGTGAAACACCCTTGAAAATTGAACACTCAGTAACGAAATTTAACATTTTATTATAAGGATGCTGATGGGTGACAGTTTTATTTATCAAAATTTCAATTAATAAAAAATAAAACCAGAATAAAAAAATAAAAACAATAAACTTATGAAACAACAAGAAATATTGTAACAACTAATCTACCTATTACTAATTATATTAGAATGTAAAAATTACATTAAATGTTCAAAATGTCCTCCGTTTTGTTGTTATAATGATTGACACATTTTTCTCACTGATCTCACACAATTGAGAATGTGGACTGGCTTCATCTTTCTAAATGCGGCATGCATATTTTGTAATAAATCTTCCCTACTCTTGAAGTTAGTGTTGTAAATATTATTTTTTTAAAATCCCCAAATGGGAAAAATCAGGAGGATTCACTTCCGGAGAACGAGGGGGCCACCTAACCGGTCCCAAATTATCAATCCACCGATTAGTAAATGTTTTGTTAAAATAATCTCCAATGAATACAGCAATATGGGCAGGTGCTCCATCTTGTTGGAACCAAAATGTGTTCCTATCAGTCAACACTTCTTCCTCCAAAAGTTGGTGTAAGTTCATTTCCAAGATATCTACATATCCAGCAGCAGTTAGTTTATCATCAAATATATGATAAACTAATTTGTTATGTTTGACAAAACAACTAACGTTAAAGCCGAATCTGCCTTGTCTCCTGATCCCCTGAACTAAGTGTGGATTCAAATATTCCTTCACTGCTTATGCGAGCTTTATCGCTAAATTTTACCTTTGAATAAAAATTTGGCTGTTCATTACATTTTCCTATATATAACTGTGCATATTGTGTTTTTCCCAAAAAATCATTTGGGTATAATTTTAGAGCCTAAATTTATATTTGTTTAGAATCCTTCCTGCAGTAGTTTTTGGAACACCTATTTCATTTTCAATTTGACGCAGAGAAGATTCATGATGTGCTTGGATATATTCCAACGTATTTACCTCTCTTTCTTTATGATTCTTTCCGTACTTACGCCGTGGTTTCACAAAACATCCATACTCGATTAAATTTGAATCGAGTTTTTTAACAGATCTCTTGTCAGGTTGCCTTCTTTCTGGATATCGTTGAAAATATAATCACTAACATTCTTTTGACATTCAATATATGCCACATGCATATCATATTTTTCATAATTTTCAAAATTCATGTTGTTGACAAGACTGCACGTCGTAAAACTAATTCTGACAGGTAACACAGGTTTTGTTTTCTTTTCCATGGTAAGAGGACCAAAGCCTACTTGATGAAATGAACATTCTTATAAGATATAACAATCATGTCAATTGAGGTAAACAAACTAAAATATAACAACATATCGGGATAAGCATAATTAGAAATAAAAGTGGAATCGGTAAGGAAATACAGACGTCTCATTTCGTGATGTTATTTAACAAAGAACGGATAAAATAATTTCAAAATAATAATTATATAGGTACTATCAATAATCAGCTATATTTACCTTCTTTGTTTATAGTTCACTGATTTTATTTTTGGTAATGCTCAATTGGTTGAAGATTATTTAAACGAGAAACGTTTTAATCGATGAAAACGGAGGACATTTTGAACATTAAATGTAATTTTACATTCCAATAAAATTAGTTATATGTAGATTAGTTGTTACAATATTTCTTGTTGTTTCATAAGTTTATTGTTTTTATTTTTTTAATCTGGTTCTATTTTTTATTAATTATAACTTTGGTGAATAGAATTGTCACCCATCAGTATCGTTATAATGAAATGTTAAATTTCGTTACAGTGTTCAATTTTTTAAGGGTGTTTCAACATCCATAAATGGTTTATTTGCACTGTAGCTCCAACCATTGGAAATGGATGTATAAAATGTCATATCTGGAGAATGAGAATTGAAAAATGAAACGAAAAACGTCAAAATATAGAGGGTGTCCCATTTAAAACGACATACGTTTGCATTATATTTCCTTAATGAGCCCCCTAACAACAAAATTCTGTGCGCCACTGAACTCTTTATTATTATATCTATCAAAAGTTATGATAACGTTTTTTATATTTTTCTTAATTAAGAAGTTATAGTACCTTCCCACTAAGCAAAAAAACATCGCAGTTTCGTTACTGATACGTTGAAAGTTACATTGTTACGTTATTCAAAAAGGATTTGTTACGACCTTTTCTTGTTCATAGTTACTTTAAATGTCCGCCAACATGACAAAATCCCAGTCACGTTTACAAATAAACGTTTTTGTTACAAAACTATAACATATTATTTTCGTTCTTGGAATGTTCCAGTTACCTCGTAATTTTAACGTTACGATTATGTGACTAAAGTTACATTTTCGTTTCGAAGTTATAACATACTAGTTTCGTTATTGAGATGTTATATTAATGTAACATTTCTTAATCGAAACTAAAGCAAACCTATTTTTAGTGGAGAATCGGTCAAAAAAATTATACTTTCTCTAGCAAAAATTCAAGTTCATACCGACAGAAAGAACTGTGTTTGTAGCAACAGTTTTTTCTATTGATTGAATTCCTATAGAATTTTTGACAGTAGTTATTATATGACTCCCTTCACATCTTTAATGTCTATCTATCAGAATAGCTTGGTGCATACATCAAGTAATGCAACTGTAACCATATTTATCAAACAATGTATTTATGTGATGAAGGCATTTATATTTTGCTAATTATTCATTTTGTTTCACTAGTATTGAGTTTTATTATTTTCACCACTCTAACCTAAACGCACCCCAATCAAATACATGCTCGAAACATGAATTTAAATAGTTTCTGGGTAGTTTTAATAATAAACTTATGTAGATTGAAATAAAAAATATATTCTATTTTACTTATGTACATAAATATGTTCATATAGAGATTTATGTAAAGCATCTACTGCACACGCGTACCTCTGAAAAATGAATCAAATATAAATATAATAATATTCATGTAAATGTTAACTTACACTGTTCAAAAATATTTATGTTTACTAATGCCTCTGCTGCAGCTCTGCTCTCTTGAGCCGTTGGTTGGCTTGCTGAAACCAATCCATAGTTATGATCTCGAATTCCTTATCAGTCACAGTGTGGCATTGTTGTGCTGCATCTAAAGATGAATATCAATGAATAAGTATAAATATTGAACAAAAATTGTGAATATTCATATATACTAATAAAAATTGTAATTGTAAAGTAACGATTACAACATTAAAAGTTATACATATGCAACTGTACTAGACTTGATCATAAATTGCGACTATTTATTCAAAAATTTTGACAGCGAGTATTTGTTTTGTATCATATGCGCCAAAAAAGTGTTTGAAAAGGACTATATATAACATAAATACATTTTAGATCACTGACCTCGCAGCCTTATTATAAGTAGAGGTAAAAGCAGCAGATGCTATAATTGGGTAAACTAGTGAATTTAGTACTTACTTTACGATTCATCTTCCTAAAACACATGCTTTTTAAAACGAACCAATGATATAAAGTGAATTAATAGAGACGCGAGGGATTACTTAATACTTCGGTATCATAGGTTATGGTTGGCGATGGCGGCACTTGATCTTAGACGTCACCTGTCACGTATTTGCAATGTTACGGCGCATTCCGGGTGTGCTCCAGTTATGAAAGTGAAATACGTTGTTGTTTTGTCAGGTTGAAAAACTTGTACAATATATGTAAAAAAAGATTAGACAAGACATATGCTTTACTTGAAAATTTTGGTGTATTCATAATATTTGTGATTCAAACAAGTTTATAAATCAACGGAACTGATATAATTAAAATGAACGTTTTTTAGATTATCAAGAATGTTATGTTTCTAATACATTTCATTTATATTTAACAAAGAAGTTGACGCAAAAACATGTTGGCAATGTAAACTTAAAACATTTTTTAAACCAACATGAATGCTATGTTTCTAACACGTTTTGTTGAAAACGTTACAACCATATGCTTACATTTAACATTCCAAATACATAATCAATTTCAACGTCACACAAAATCGTACCTGTTGCGTCAATTAGATATTTAAAGGACAATATCTTGTAAGTTACATGAAAATAACGTAACTCAACGTCTCAAAGACGTTTCTTACTTAGTGGGTTGTAGCTTTCGACAGTTTTCAATAATCGCCCTGTATCTTCCAACTGCAGAGACTTGCTAAAGGTTCAATTAGGCTATCGTTACTTCAACAAAAAAAGAAGTCATAACATCTTGACTGCTTTTCTTCTATCTCTTCTAGTTTACGAGATACTCTGCAAAACACACCAATTTGGGACACCCTGTACTTAAATTTTCTATGTGATTCTAAGAACACTTATTTTCTTGGGAACGTCCTCAAGTGAGGGTAATTGAATGGGAGTTACCGAATATTCCTTGAACCTAAAATTCAAGCAAAGTTATCAACAGAGCTCCCCATATAATCACACTTCATTTCATATAAATATTATTATATCATCACATTACAGAATAACGTTAGTGTTGTAATTAACACTAAATTAACATTCTCGCGACAGCTTTCGACCATCGTGACCGAAGTAACGAAAACTTTAAAGCCGATCTCCTGCTAGGAAAACACGTACTCAAAACTCGCAACTTACCCAATGAGTACGTAATGAACATTTGTCTTTTCCGCCTAATACTAATGGAAACTAGGAAACTGTCGTGTCCTCTGTAGTAATCTTAATTAATAGCAGGTATGTTTGAATGCCATATTCACAGCAGGAACCTCGAGAAGTAGAGAATTTGTAATTAGTTTTGTGATGAAAGATATCGAGAATTTATTCAAGTAATTCATAATAAGCATGGTATATGTTAGAATAACGAGAGGAAATAGAAACAAAGGAAATAAGTAAAATTTTATTTATCATAAGAAAATGTAGATACTGTTGGTACCGTATTTTATGTTAATCTTGTTTCAGCATAATAGTAGAACATAAAGTAAATATGGAAGTATTAGGTTGTCCAGTTGATAATGTCATGTTTTCTGATATTTGGTAACACAATTAGAAGTAAAAAACTTAACTAAAGATATATATATATATATATATATATATATATATATATATATATATATATTTATCAATTATAAGATCGTTTTTAAAAATAAGTTTTAATTACAATAATATGTTTATAGAACAAATGCTAGACATAAACTGAAACAACTGTGATTAAATAATTAAAAGTAACATAGAGATAAGAAAACAATGCTAAATAAGAGGTGTCGTATTTCTTAGGTGTTTGCATATTATTGGCTCGTAACTCCTCTTTCCCTAGAACGAAAAAATACTGGTATTATTTTTGTGGGATGAATCCGCTGTAATTTCTTCTAAACTTATCTCCTTTTCTTCCTTGGGTTTCGATTAACTACGTATTCTCTTCCATAAGTAGTAAATTGCTCTTGTTACGAATACAATTATTGATACTGAAGTTGTCGATATTGCTGGTACTTCATAGTTAGTTTTCTGCTCCTCAATGGGTTTCAACTGTTTGGCAATTCTGTCAATTTCATAAATATAAGTTATCGAGTAATATTTTGAAGCTTGATCATTTTTCGGAATTCTAAATTTCGCCATTTCCAGTCTCTGTAAGAATAGTAATTTTCTTTTTTCAATTTCTTGCTTAAATAAATATTTGTTTATTAATTGATAATTCACAATTTTCTGGAATAATTATTATTACGAAATAGCACACTAGTGTTGTCCCTGAATCCGACTCTATCTAAGCCATGTATGGAAGTAAATATTTTGGTGGATGCACAGGGATTTCTTAGAAATGTTTACGATTTTTTGTGACTGTCTTATCTAGACATTGTTTTTGTGAGCAGTCTTATCTAGAAAATTCCAGGGTGCCGATTGTTTTTGTGTAAGCCGCAATGTAGAATTATCTAGTAAAAAAGGCACTGATATATGAAGGACCAACCAGCGGGATAAGTCAATTTATGTAGTGATCTCGTGATATAAGCAGCGAACAAGTAAATAGTCTAAGTAGTGAAGTGTTTATATAAATTAATATAAGTGAATATACTGTGTATATAATATCAATTAGTGAATAGTGTAGTAAATAAATAAATTAAGTTACTAGACATAACGTGTGTGTATAAATTTATCCCAACCGTAATAAAAACGTTTAAATAAAGTAGAAAAACATCACATTATTAAGGAGGGTGTTTGTACTGGAAATATTCGATGAATTCGTCACTTTGAAGCAAGATTTTGGGATTGTACAGGGATGATCAATCCGTTATTTGTAACTTGATTGATTATCTATTTGAGTCGCATTGATCTCGTGATATAAGCAGCGAACAAGTAAATAGTCTAAGTAGTGAAGTGTTTATATAAATTAATATAAGTGAATATACTGTGTATATAATATCAATTAGTGAATAGTGTAGTAAATAAATAAATTAAGTTACTAGACATAACGTGTGTGTATAAATTTATCCCAACCGTAATAAAAACGTTTAAATAAAGTAGAAAAACATCACATTATTAAGGAGGGTGTTTGTACTGGAAATATTCGATGAATTCGTCACTTTGAAGCAAGATTTTGGGATTGTACAGGGATGATCAATCCGTTATTTGTAACTTGATTGATTATCTATTTGAGTCGCATCACATCAGGTTGCCGACTAGCCGGTTGGGAGTTGCAGCGTACAGTTGTCGGTAGGAACAAACTCTTGAATACAGTAGTATGTAGATGTCTTCATTTTTCTGACGTTCTTCTTTCTGTAGTTGAGCTTCATTATCAAGTACCACGTAAGGGTGAGTGGGAGTGAACACAATATTATTTTGAATTACGGGAATATGTGATTAAATTCTAAGGACTTTGGTTTTAGGATAGGAACATGAATTGCAAATATCAATTTAGAGCCAGAAAATGTCACTTGGGTGCCAAGAAACGTATAGTATGTTAAGATATACTTGGAACTAGGAATTTGATTATTTTTGTATATTTCGTTCAAATGATCAATTAAATCTAAAATTCCTTAACTTCATATTATGGTACTATGAAAAGTATTTTCGCTGCTTGGTCCGGGCTTGCGTGGGGTTGGTCTGCGGTGCTGGGTTGTTTATAGGTTCATTGGGTAGGCTTGGAAGTCGTTGATTTGTGGGCTGGTGCGTTGAGTCCAGGGGTTGAACGTTGGAAGGAAAGCCGGTACGTATATGGGGGCTGCAGCTTTGGGGTTGTTGTTATTTGATCTACCTGCTTCTAAACATTCACGTCGTTTTATAAATTCCAGACAGATCTCTACATTGGCAGGGTGATCGCCGTTACAATCAGCGCACGTGGCTGGCTTGGACTTGTCCTTCAAGCACTCTGGTGTAAGGTGGAGTGCGGCACATTCCCAGCACCTAGGAGCTATTCCACAGTTTGTCGTAGTATGTCCCCAAAGCTGGCATATATGACACTGAATAACGTGTTTCGACTGTTATTAGCTCCAGTGCATCAACTAAGGAAGGTGATACAAGCAAGAATTGGTCACTGATTCAAACAAATTCACCGCGACTTCACCGGCACCGTGGACGCCTCCACCAGTAGACCAACCAACCCCATGTTCTGCCAAACTTTCCATTTCGACAGTTTACGCAACATATTAGGAAGTATACTCAATTGCTCCCTTCGAAACAAATTCTATTTATGAAAGTAAAAATTGTGTTATCAACCTTGTTTCATTTCAGATTCCCAATAAGCAAGCCACACCAACCAGAGGAAGGCCGGACACTTAGCATCAAGGTAATTATAAAACTCCCGAAGGCTAATAAGTCGTTTAACTGGGGAGGCAACTATCTCTGCCAGTGAGTCCGCTGTCGGTGTTAGCTCTCATCCATAATTCTACATCACACTCATAACCAATAATATTCTCCAGACGTACACGCAGCAGCAAAACTTCCAAATCCGCTTCAGTTCCTAACCCCATTGAAATCCCTCCAGATTTGAAAGCATGAATCGACTCAATCGAACCCTCCCTCCCCAATTTCAACCCCGAAGCCTATAAAGTCCACCAAGAATTCACAAGCTCCCCGACAGGTCGAAGACTCCTTAATGAAGTCCAAAAAGAATATTCCTCTCCCATCCCAACCAAAGACAAAACACATACACCTAGGAAAACCAACTCTCACTCAACACCATCGCAAACCTCAATTCTTTCTGAGAAAGAATTCTCTCTACCTACAACAACCAAACACAACACACCCTCTTCACACACTTCCAAAAAAACCACTCTCACCCTACGCCACCCAATCAAACCTCTTCTAAACAAACACCCACTAAACAAACACACTTCTTACATATCCCCTCCAGGTCTTACTCTTCGTGCGTAAGATCCCAATCTCCCCCACCCTCAGTCATACGACAACCCCCCGTCCCCGACACAGATGGATTCACCCTCGATGGTAAGACCAAAACCCAACCCACAATACCAAACCCTATCAACAACCCCCACCAACAACACCACACAAACCTCAAATCTCAGAAACCTCCCACCTCAATACTCAACTCACAAATCCCTCTTCACCCTTGTAAACACCCTCGAGCTCGTCAACGGACATATCCTATATTTGGAAATTAATTTCAACAGAACAGCCCTCCTCAAAACCTCCTCCCCAATGTCAGTCTCAACAATTCTGAGAAGAATCCACAATTTTAGTGGTGATTCTAACATCACCATCAACACCCTCAACTCCACCAAACGTCCACCCTGACCAGCAGCGGAAACTCTTATACCCTCCTTTTTTTTCGTCTGCAGGAATGTAGACACCACGATCACCCTCGAAGAATTCGGAGGAATTCTTCATGATCAACAAATTGCCTTCCTCAAAACTTTGCGAATTATCTCCAAGTCCACAAATAAACCCACATCGATGTTTCGCATCGTCACTACTTCCGAAACCCATTACCACCAGGCCCTCACCTCCGTCTTTTTATTTCATGGCCTCCCACATCAGTGCGAGCCAACCAACGCCAATCTGCTACCCTCAGTCCCCAAATATTGCAGTCGATGCACACAAACCGGACATTCCTCTGATTCTTGTCGCTCTAAACCGATAAGCCCCTCTTGCGGCCAAACAGGCCACCGTTCCGAAAATTGCACAAAGTTTGGAACCCCTACATGTATTAATTGCGTTGGTCTCACCCCGCCTTCCACCCTCGCTGCATTCACAGGCTGTCGACACCTAAAGCGCGTCAAGATACCGCTCCAGTCACTATTAAGAAGCGACCAGTTCTTCACGACCTCTCAACTGATACTAAAATCTTAATAAGAATTCTCACTGTCACCCTAATGAACAGCATCCCTAACTCAAGGGACGTCATAGCCGACACTCTTCACCATTTAATCCCATCTATATATCGACACCACGGCTCTATTACAAACAAAGGTAGGCGTGCCCACTTTGCACCTTGCACGTGACATTTTCCTAAATTTTTAACTATACAATTTCAAATACAATGTGACAATAAATCTTTTTACGAATTTCACAACGGAATATTTCGTTCTCTGTACATATAGTGGGAACCTTGACATTTATCTAAATTTTTAACTATAGAATTTCAAATACAAACCTACACGCTAAAATAATTCACGCTTTGAACGTACATCAATGTTAAACGGATGCGAAAACAATTTCATATCTACAAATGTTGTACACGTTTTTTAAAAAGAATCGTAACCTATACAATTCAAGAATTCCCAATCTTGAATATTATCGCTTATGGACTTTGTATGTACTGAAACCTATGTTACCAAAGAATGTTACTAGCACTGTATTCACATTAACGTGGGAGCATTCGGGACAAAGTAAGTTAATAAGCTACGACAAATGGATAATGCGTAAATACAAGGTGTCCTATACACCTACATATAAACACAATTGTACCAGGATTTCCAGAACACCGGCTACTTGTATACATTTCTTTTATACAATTGTAAACTGTGATCCAATAAATATTGTAAATAAAGGTATTTGAAAACATACCAATTAGCACTGTACAGGGTGTCCGAAATAAGAGTGACTGATTTTAAACATAAATGCCCAGCTTATTAATTGCTCCAAAGAGATGGCGTTTTCACTAGTTTCACTAGTTTATCAGAGAGATTTTTTAGGCTTGGCTGGCATTTTATCTCATCAACACAGGGTGTTTTACTAATGTTGGTCAAATTCAAAAGGGAAAATATGTATTATTTTAAATAGAACAACCCATAATTTTTGATCTCATTGGAAAGAGCAATCATTCTCCTTTCCAAAAATGTATAGTTTTCAATCTTTTGTTTCATTAACAATAAGGATATTCGAGGTTTCTTGTAGTAGAACATTTTTAATTAGTAGTTTTAAATGAACGTATTTTGATGCCTAAAATCAACTCATGCTGTGACCGTTTGACGTATAATAACAAAATCAGCAATTTTCACAATAGTTATTTTGTTAAATCATGAGTTGGTTTCGAAATAATCTATACAGTGAGTGAAAAAGCTCAAACTGTAATAATTTATGCAAAACGAAATCAATAATTCAAACAAGGACATTCAGGAGGAAATTTATGAAAAATCCGCTGTCAGTGAATATAATTAAAAAATGGTATGTACAATTTATCGAAACTGTGCATTGCACACTTAAAAAACCAAGAAATATTGATGGTCTTTTAAACAAGTTGATGTCAATTAATGAAGTGCTACATGATAACGATCATAAAATTTCAATTAGAAATATTCTTGGAATTTTAGAGCTTAGCAAGAGTGACGTTCAAAAATTTCTAAAACTTACTCCATACAAAATTCATACTTATCAAAAATTGTACGAGTCAGATTATGTAAAACGAGTAACGGTATGTGAGACTTTTCTTGGCTTATTAAGAAACGCACCCAATTCATTATTAATTATGTCTGATGAAGCAACGTTTCACATTAACCTTCGGATGCCGGAGGGGGGTACAAATGTACCCCACATACTGTTTTTTGGGCGTATTTTTTGCATTTTGCTTAGAATCAAAAAATGCTCCTGAGTAATCCTCAGTTGGACCCTCATTTATCAGTACATATAACAAAAAAACACTTTTTTCTTATTTTTTTTTATAAATGTGAGAATAATTAGGTGGGGTACGTATTGTACCCCATTCGGCATCCATGTATTTTTTTATTAGTCTTGAAAGCAAGGTTGGCAATGCTGTTTCAGACAACGTAACTTTACGTCCGACTCGTATTAGTTGTAGGCATATTTATTTCAGTTAGTATTAGTTGATACGCGACTTATAAGTCTCCGCATCGAGAACTTATTTTTAAAAAACAATTTTATTACTTTATTACAACTACTTTCAAAAACTAGATACGCAATATTATTTGATTGGATTGATCTTTATTATTTAAAAGTTGACATCAGACTGAATATGTAAAATTAATTTATTAACTAGCAAAACTATCTATATCAGCAATAAGAATATGTACAATAATAATTCAACATTAAACTATCAATAAAGTCCTCTGTCAGCATCTACAGTGTTGAACCATATATGGGGTTACCAAATATAACACCTCCGCCCTTAGAGTTTGGCATATTTCAAGGAGTGAAAAATGCCCTTGGTTGTGGCTCAGGATGGACTGTTTCATCTTCTACCTCTTCTATGGAAGCTTCTGTGGTTAATTCATAAAGTTTTCTAATTTTTGTTGCAACGTAGATACATATTAAAATTGCTACTATAATATACGCCATTATATTCCAGGGTGAAACTGGGTTTACATTGAGATGTTTCAAGACCATTGGTTTTATTTGTTTTTGTTTTTCTTGAAGTGAATGGATGTCATCTAGTAGTATATTTTCTAAATGTATTTCGGGTAATTCCTCTTCCTTTCTTGAATAATCTATGGTAACTTCAGGCAGCAATAGAGGTTAACCTTTCGTTATAAATTTTTCATTAATAAAATTTTCGTTTTCTAAAATAAATTCACATTTATAAGGTACATTGATGAGAAAATTTCCTTTTAGGAATGTGAAGTCATTTCTTCCACATCGTGTTTCTATCTTGGTTCGAATAATGAAAATAGCAATGTAGTGAGCGTCATCAATTTGTTGAACTAGATTTCTTGAAATATTGATTGGGGCTCTTTGGCAACTCTTGGGTTTGGGATGCTGTAACTGTAGTAATTCGAATACGCAATCTTCGCTCTCCACTCCCCTGGACATTCTTCCATCTGGACAGTAGTGGCTGGTTTCTAGTTTGATGCAGGGTTGCTGGATGTATTGGTAGAAATCGTCGTTCATTATCAGATAGGTATCACGAGAAATAATCGTAGTAGAATTTGGGGTAGGTATGGAATGAAGGTAATAATAAGAATATATATCAGGTAATACTATAGGAAAGTGAATAACAAAAAGAATCTTTGTGTCTGAGTAATATGATTCTACATAAAATACTCCATAATATTTATAAGTGTCATTTTCTAAACTTTGAAAAAGTATTTCATCTACTGTATGAAATTTCAAAACTGTATATACCATCGATTATTCCATTTCTTCAATTTTAATTATACTTGTATGAAGTATACCGAGGCGTGCGAATGCTATAGCATTTTCTATTTCCCCTAATATTTGTAAAATTATATTTATATTCAGATTTAACTGTTCTAAAATATTTCGCGTTTGTAAATAATCATCAAATTCTAAAATAAAAGTATTAAGCGAATTTCTGATTTTTTCTATGCCTGAAAAAATTATATCCTGATTATGTTTTATTAAGTTCATTGTTTCATTAAAGTTTTGAATTATATCACTTGTAAGTGAGATTTGCTGATTTAGATTGTTTACAATTTCCTGTTGAGAATTTTGTAGTGTTGAAATCGCTTCATCATATCGAAATGCGTCATCAGCGTCTAAGTTTCCGGAAATGACTTTTATTACATTGCCAAGTCCGTTGAAAAGACCTCGTTTGACCCTAATAGAAGGCATTAAAGAATTTAATTTATTTTCTGCACTAATTCTATATGATATGGATAACTAAGGCCAATTTGAATAGCCCCTGTTACATTTTTGAAAGCTGATTTTAAAATTTGAATTCCATTTCTAATTGGTAAAAGATCATAATAATGAAGAAATTTATGAATACTAGATTTATCTTTAGCAGTACCTAATAAATAAGGAAGTATTCCAGGATTATTGTTCAGGTTCATCATTTGAATTTCCTGGGGTTTTACTTTGTCGTGTTAGTTTTTTGTCGTCTTAAATTTTGTTTGTGTAAAATTGCATTTCTCGTTGTTGTTACCGTACTTTTTTTATTTTCTTTGATTTTATCTTTATTAAATTTTAGATTCAATTTATTTCTAATAAGTGTTGTATTTTTTCGATAAACGTCTGTATCCGCTTCGTATTCTAAAGGTTCGTGCCTGTCTTTATTATGGTAATTTATTGTTTTTTCTTTTTCTGTTATAAGTCGTTCATTCAGTTTTTTATAAAGTTCTACGGTTGTCTCGCGATGTTCGTGTATATAATTATTAATTAATTTTTTGTCAATATCTATATCGAAAATTTCTTCCGAATCGAAATGTCCATTTATAATATCTATAGGTTTCTGTTTAGTTACAGAGTGAATTGAATCATTGTAACCTAAAATTGCATAAGGCATATCCATTAATATATTAATTTTATCTTTATTTTTTGCTCTAATAATTCTTAAATGTTCGATTATTGTGGAATGAAAACGTTCTATAGCACCTTTCGATTGTGAACTGTTGGGAGAAACATAATGACTTCTAATTTTATGCACATCAAAAAATTCTCGTAACAATGAATTTTTGAGTTCTTTACCATTATCCATAATTACTAATGTCGGTTTACCATGATGAGTCATGAAAATTAATAATGCTTCAATAATTTCTAGTCCTGTTAAAGACATAATTGGATAAGCTTGCCCATATTTAGAAAAACTGTCTATAAATGTTAAATTTTTTTCATTTTGTGCTGAAAAACAATCAATATAAATAATTTCAAACGGTTTGGATGCCGTCGTAGTTATCATTAATTTTTATCTAGGAGGATTACGATCATATTTATTAGTTTGACATATTTCACATTTGTTAATAAAATCTGTTACATCATTTTTCATACTAAGCCAATAATAAGTTCTTTTTATTCTTGTCTCTGTCTCGGTTATGCCACGGTGATTATTAGTTTCACCTTCATAAGTGTGTCGAATAATCTCATGTTGTTCGTCTTCTTCATCTACATCTGTCAATTTCAACTCACAATGTATTAACTTATTAGCCGAATTTTTGAATGTTTCTCATAATATCTCTAACATACGTGATATGGATCCTTCTTTCAAGAAATATATACCATAAGTGTATTTTAGATCTACATAGTTTTTGAATAGATTTATAATGTCTTGTTGTAAATTATTTAATGCAATTTGAACATGTAATCGTTTTTCTGATTTGAAAATTTGTTCTATTTTAGGTTTAGCTGCCGAATGTAAAACAAAATCTATTATGATTTGGTGGTCATAAGAATTTACACATTTTTCCGTAATTGTCATTCTTAAAATTGGTTCTTCTCTACTGGTATGAACAGTGAGATCGTATGTTCCTTCCCTGTCGTCATTATTATCATCATCCAAGTTTACTATTAAAGACTCATTTTCATCATTATCTCGTGGATCTTCTGAAAGAGCTTTATCAAAATTTTCCATATATTCCAATATTTCTTTGGAATTGATTTCTACCCTTGAAAGAGCATCGGAATTGCTGTTTGCTACTCCACGTTTATATTCAATCTCATAATCGAATTCATCCAGCCTGAGGCGCCACCTCACTAACCTATAGTTTGGCTCCTTCAAATTCATAAGCCACTTCAATGGTTTATGATCAGTAATAATTTTAAATTTTCTACCGTATAAGTATGGTCTAAAATACTTTGTAGCCCACACAATAGCTAACAATTCTTTTTCTATTGTACTATAATTTTGTTCGGACTCATTAAGAGTCCTAGAAGCATAAGACACGGGCCTATCTCTCCCTACTGTGTCCTGCGATAATATTGCACCCAGAGCAATATTACTAGCATCTGTAGTTAAATGAAATCTTTATTAAAATCCGGATACTCTAAAATTGGTTCGTTTTCTAAAAGATTTTTACAAGTTTCAAAGCAACATTTAAATTCAGCATCATGTATAATTTTTGCATCCTTTTTTAAACATTTAGTAAGAGGTTTTTGTAATTTTTGCGAAATCTTTAATAAATTTTCTATAATATCCAATCAAACCTAAAAATGATTTTATTTCTCTGGTAGTCTTTGGAATTGGATAATTTTTTATAGCTGAAATTTTATCCGAGTTGGGTTTAACTCCTTCCGGTGTTACTATATGACCTAAATAAGAAACTTCATTTTTCAAAAATTCACACTTATCTAATTGTAATTTAAAATTTGTTTCTCCTCATCGTTTAAAAACTTTATCAAGATTAGTTACGTGCTCCTGTAGTGAAGTCGAAAATATTATTATGTCATCGAGATATACTAAACAAATTTCCTTCTGTAATCCTCTGAGAATATTATCCATAACCCTTTGGAAAGTTGCGGGTGAATTTTTTTAACCCATTGGCATGCGACAATCTTCGTAATGACCGTTTTCAACTCTAAAAGCTGTTTTTGGTATATCTTCAGGACTCATCTCTATTTGATGAAATCCGCTGGCTGAATCTAAAGTACTGAAATGATTACATTTACCTAGTTTATCCATTACGTCACTTATTAAAGGAATATGGTATCTATCATCTAGTTTTTTCATTTAACTTACGAAAACCTACTACAATTCTATATTTTTTCTTCCCTGACGCATCTGGTTTTTTGGGACAACCCAAATATTCGAAGAGCAGGCACTTGTACTTGGCCTTATAATACCTTGATCTAACATAGATTCAATTTGACGTTGAATTTCTTGTTTATGTGCAAAAGGGTATCTATAAGATTTTGAATAAATTGGAAGTTCGTCTTTAGTTTTTATACTATGTTTAACTTGATTAGTGAAAGTTAAAGGTTCTCCTTCTCTATAAAATGTGTCATCATATTTACGGCAAAGTTTCAAAGTATCATTCCTTTCTTCCAAATTTAAATGATCGGTTCTTAAAAGTGCTTCAATGTCAGGTTTCTCAGTGTAACCACTGCCTCTAACATCTGCGTGAAATAACTCATAACAGTTTTTATCAAAAGCAGCTGATTTTATAGGTTCTGTTAAATTAAAAATAATGTCTTCGCTCGTTTTATTGAAAATTTCCACAATTGCATCTCCGTTTTTTGCAGTTGTAAGAATAGAAGGAATTTCACAATTTTTTATATTTTGCTATGGTATTAAAATATCACCATTATATGTCGATACAGGAATATTAACTAGAATTCTATTATATGGTTCTATTTTTGTCTTAAAGCTACATTTACGGTTACTTGAAAAATAATTTATAGGTATAGAAGCAAATGCAGTGTCTACACTTGATTTTACAAAATCAACTTTGGCGTTAAGTAATTTTAAATCATCTGATCCAATTAAACCATCAAAATATTCATGAAAATCAAATAAATGGAATTTTATGTTAACACTTTGTTTAAACTCTGAAAATAAAGGTGTTTTAGCACAGTGTTGATGAGTTGACGACTGATACAACTGCTGTAATATTTTTCCACAATTTCTGGTCGTAAATATGATTTTGTAGCACCAGTATCTAATAATAATCTTAGAGGAGGATTTGAAATTTTAAGATAAGGTAATACTGGCTTATTTGTAGAAATACTTAATTCAACTATGTCATTTCGTCCATTTCGTGAACCAATTGAAAATTTCCGTTTTCTGAATAATTTTCATCTACTTCGTCACTATAATATTCGTAATTTTGTTTAGAAGAATGAGCTATTTCGCTTTCATCCCTATTATCATCGGAAGTATTACTATTATATATTTTTTCGGCAATATAATTTGGTTTTTGGTTACGGTTATGATTATGGTTTTGATTTCTGAAATGATTTGAAGTTTGTCTAGTCGAAGTACTCATAGGGGTACAGGAATTTGGTTTGTATTTAGGGTTTGGTTTCCATACATTCGCAGGGTTCCTAAAAACTTGATTATTATTTGGATATTTAGGAGAATGAGGAGGGTTTGTATGCTGTTGTATTTGAATAGGTCCTCTGGAAAATTGTTGGGACGTTGAGGGTTGTTGATATGATGGATTTCTTAAAGGAGGTTGGTTCGGATACTGCCGGTAATTTTGGGTATAATTTTGAGGCATTGAATTATAATACCTAGAATTATTCGTAGATTTCCTCACACTGTTATTAGAATTTATGTTATTAGAAAAATGTTGGCCTCTCTGAATATAATTAATATTATCTTCCTCTCTTATAAATTGTATAGCTTGTTCTAGACTATTAGGTCTCATAGCTCGAATTATAGGACCTAGCGGTTCCTTTAAACCTGCGAGAAATGTTTTTAAACTTTGTTTAGTGAAGAATGATCTTTTTGAGCCCCTTTCAGGTCCTTGACTATATAAATCAATATAATTACAAATAGTGTTAAGTAACTGCAACATTCTCTCGTGAAATTGATAAGTAGTTTCATTGGTTTTTTGTCTCATATTTACTAAGTCCTGATTTAAACAATTCTCATCTCTTTGATCTCCAAAGTTTGAAATTAATGTGTTTTTTATATCTGTCCAATTACTATTTGAACCACTTATAGCTACCACTTCTTCCGCTCTACCTTCTAATTTATTAAGAATACCATTTAGCAAAAGAATATTTTGGAAATTATGTAAATTTTCTCTATGAAAATAATGAGTTAGCATAGATTCGGTAACACTTATAAATCTATGTAAATTAGTTGCATTTCCATCAAAATTTGGAATAATAGACAAAGTTTTAATATCTAAAGTTGGCCCCGGCGTATTGATTGTTAAATTGCTTAAACTATTAATTATATTATTATCTATAAAGTTTGAATTTTATATAAAATCATCGCAGTTATCGAACTCTTCAGAGCTATCGATTTGACTTTCACTAGGTGAAGAGGAGTCTGACATGAACTGAATTCTTACCACATCCGTTATCTGTATCTAGCAACGGTTTCTTCAAAATGTGCCCCTGGCTTCCACGATGGATTCCACTGGAACTGTTCTGGTTTCGATTTTCGTCAAAGAGTTGACAGTCAAGGATTGTCCACGATGGATTTCCTACGAAAATCCTGCTGACTGCGCCACTTATAATTCTCCGTATCAAGAACTTATTTTTAAAAAACAATTTTTTCACTTTATTACAACTACTTTTAAAAACTAATTACACAATATTATTTTATTGGATTGATATTTATTATTTAACCTTTCGGCACTGCCGTAACGATTTTGTTACCGATCACTGCCGCCGGACTGAGAGTCCGCACTCCAAAATGGGCCTCAAAAATTTTTTTGTTTTGTCAAAATTTGTCAAAAGTTAATTGTTTTTATCAAAAACACAAGAAGTACCAAAAATTCTTTATTTTGAATAATTGAGAAAATTTATAAAACTTGAAACAAATAAAATGTTTGAATACAAAACAAAAGAAAGGAATAATGCAGAAAACTCGTTATGGAATACATAAAACTAATTTAAAAATACCTATCTATATCATTAACATGTAATTTTAATGTAAATAGCAATCTGCACATACGCAAGTAACATGTTGCAAACAGATAAACTTTCCACATGTTTTACATGAGAATCGTGTCGGCCTGTTCTTTCTTCTGTCACAGTATTCGCACCTTCCTCTCACATTTACCAGATCTGCAGCTGGAGGTTGTGGTAATCCCTCGGGTGTTCCAAACATTCCTGAAATTCTAAGTCTTATGCTTTTTGGAATATTTACCTGTAATCCACGATTACGGATATGATCTTCTACTAGCTCCGAAGCAAGCATATGTAAAAATTTACGACGACGCATGTTTTTGCCTGGATTTTGCAAGGAAAACAACACCATAGAATTAATTCCTGCAATGTTCAACATTGAATAAAAAATCACCATCGGCCAACGTCTGGTATTCCTGGTGCAATCGTAAGCTGCACACATCTTATCTAGTGTGTCTACGCCACCCTTGGTGCTGTTGTAGTCGATTATCATCTCGGGTTTTCCCGTGGCTCCATCAATTCGGTCGTCGTGGTGTAGACTTGAAACTAGCAGTACGTTTTTGTTTTTTTTTCGGGATATATGAAACCAATGTCATTATGTTTTCGAAGGCGAACATACTTGTCCCAAGTGGCCTTTTGACTGGGTTCGAAAGTTCTAAGGGGATTTCCCGCTTATTTTTTCTGATCGTTCCCAAAAAAGTGAGTTTATAATTCGAATATAAATTGCGTACTAACGGAATGCTAGTGAACCAGTTATCACAGGTCAAGTTTCTTTTTGAATTTCTAAGCGGTTCAACAAGTCTTTCAACAACGGCTGAAGCAGAAGTATCCTGAACATATGGTCCTGGGGGTTGAGATCCCACATATACTTCCAAATTACAAGCGTAGTATGTTTTAGAATCCACCAGTGCATATACTTTTAGGCCATACTTGTTAGGCTTACTCGGAATGTATACGCGAAAGCCACATCTCCCGCGAAATGCCTCCAACTTTTCATCTATAGTGACATTCTCAAAAGGCGTATACGCAGATTTGCATTTTTCAACGAACAAATCAAATATAGATCTAATTGGGGCCAATTTATCAACTTTGTGTCTTTCCTTTCTGGTATCCATATCGTCGAATCGCAAATGCTGTAGTAGGAAAGAAAAACGAAATTTTGACATACCAATTCGAAAAATTTCTACTCCAGTTCCATCGTTATTCCATAACTCATCAATGTTGACCCGACCAGACTTCAACACGCCAGCTATATATAGCAGTCCAATAAAACAATGCATCTCAGAAAGATTTGTGCCTGGCTCTCGCAACAATCTGTCGCCAAACTTGGGTCTTTGCTTGTCGATATGTTGGTTAGTATAGCGGACAATTTGTTCTATAATCTCCAAATCAAAGAAATACTTCCATATATTTATAGCAGACTTCAAGCCTCGTACAGCCATTTTTGGTCCCGGGAGATGAATTATCAAATTCTCTGCACGTGTTCTGGACGAAGGAGGGGCACATTTTGACCATTTTGTTTTTTTATCTTTCCCAAGAAAGCATGGAAGATTAGCCGTTGGTTCTATTTCAGTATCGGATATTTCCTGTTCTGTGTCTGAGTTATCTTCCTGTACTTCTATGTTATCTTCTTCCAAATCGTCGTCCGAATCATCTACTTTCTCTTCTTCTGATTCCTCTTCTAAACACTCTAACATGAGTTTGTTTAACCTTTCTAATTCCTTCTCGTAGCTACCCATCTGCAAAATTTTCATAAACTTTAAAACTTCAAAAACTAAAAAAAACAATTGTAGAATACCTTCCTTCTGGTCAAAAATGCAACTAAAAATCTGAATGTTGAAATTAGAATGCGTTACTGCCGTGGGACTGTCACTCCGCAAAAGCCTATAATTCGTAACGTAACACACCTTTGCGCACCCGGCAACACACTGATATTCGAGGAATGCCGCTTGAGGATTACTGAGACAGAGATGGTCAGGTAGTGGGGGAATTCCAAATAATATGGAATTCTCGGGAGCTTCGGAGTCTGAGTCCGCGCGGCAGTGGCGGAAGGTTAAAAGTTGACATCAGACTGAATATGTAAAACTAATTTATTAACTAGCAAAACTATCTATATCAGCAATAAAATTATGTACAATAATAATTCAACAATTAACAAATAATAAAGTCCGCTGTCAGCATCTACAGTGTTGAACAATATACGGGGTTACCAAATATAACACGCGTGTTGAGACTGTTACTCGTGAGTCGGTGTTGCGATATGTCGCAGAAAAGGAAATTGGATTTATCTACAGAAACAGATCGTGCAACTGCCTTACAGTGGGTTGATGAGAGTGATGAGGGTGAGAACGTTTTAGAAACAGATTCTGAGTGTTCTGAGTTAGAAGACAACATAGAAATTCAAGATGTTGAACCTGAGATGTGTGAGGTATGCTATTTTGATATGAACTTTATTGAAAAATGTATATAACATATCTACTTTTAGACTGATGAAGAAAATGATCAAATTGATTATAGTGATCCTACATATGTATCAAAAAATGGATCAGTTTGGGACAGAAAGGCACCTAGACCCGCACGAACGGCAATGCAAAATATAATCACAAGAAAACCAGGACTCACTTCGACGTCAGAAAATATTTCTTCCCTATCCGATTGCTTCAAATTGTTTATTGACGCTGAAATAGTTCAAATTATTGTTGTGTGCACTAACCAAAAAGCTGATAAATATTATGAGGAATGGAACACTAAAAACCCTAACAAACAACGTCAATGGCAACCTGTAGACCCTGTTGAAATGTATGCCGCATTTGGTATTTTGATCATAGCTGGGGCGCTAAAGGCAAACAGAGAACCTATTCACTTCCTTTGGACCAAAACTTCACTTTTTAGTAGGCCGATATTTCCTGCATCAATGGCGTGTGATTTGTCAACATTTCACGTTTTATACGATTTGATGATCTTACAACTAGAGCAGAGCGCAGAAAACTTGATAAATGGGCTGCTTCTAGAAATGTCTTCAAAAAGTTTGTAGGACATTGCAAAGAACACTATTTGCCCAACTCGCATCTTACAGTTGACGAGCAACTAGTATCTTTTAGAGGAAAGTGTCCCTTCCGAGTTTATATGAAGTCGAAGCCCGCTAAATACGGAATCCAAATTTGGGCTCCTGTGGATAATGACTCAACATATGCTCTAGACCTTCAAATTTACACGGGAAAGGAAGGGAATAAACCGGAAAGAGACCAGGGAAAAAGAGTGGTTCTCGACCTAGTTGAAGGTCTTGAAGGCGGTTACGGAATAACAAATGATAACTTTTTCACCAGTATTCCCCTTGCCAACAAGCTTTTGAACAAAAATCTGACCCTATGTGGAACCACGAGGAAGAACAAACAGGATATTCCTCCAGTTCTTCTACCACATCCTTCGATAAGTCTTCCGTATTTGCATTTCAAGATAAATATACCTTAGTTTCATATGTTCCTGCTAAAAATAAAGCCGTCATTCTTCTTAGCACTGAGCACCATGATTACAAAATTTCGGGAGAAGAGACCGATTATAAGCCAGAAATAATTCCACACTACAATGGCACAAAAGGCTCGGTTGACACCATGGACAAAATGGTAAATGAATACTCGGTGAAAAGATCGACCAAAAGGTGGCCATTTGTTTTGTTCCCAAATACAATTGACATTGCTTGTCTAAATGCATTTGTGTTGTGGATAACAAAAAAAAACCAGCTTAGTACAACTGCTACACATAAACGCAGATACTTTTTACTAGACATGGGCAGCAACTTATAAAACCCTATGTTGAAAGACGACTACAATCGGGTGTGACGTTTCACAAACGTATACTAAATGCAATGTATGATTTTATAGGCACCTTAGATTCTGGACCTAGTACAAGAATCGAGGGCAAGTAAAAATCCATGGGAAGGTGTGTACTCTGTCCTAGAAAATATGATAAGAATAGCAGAAGTAAGTGTGACAAATGCAGAAACTTTGTTTGTCCTGATCATCATGTAACTACAAAATCAAAAACTTGTTCAAAATGTAGTTTATTGGATCCAGAATTTTCTAATTAACTTCGTCATGTAAAATATAATTTTTTGTATTTCTTGATTATATTTGTATCGAATATGCTATTAAAATTATATTCAAAAACAAATATTGCTTTTTTATTATTTAGATATAATAATGAGAATATAGAATATTTTGAGAGTTGTAAAGCAGAAAAAATGTGGGGTACACAATGTAACCCCTCCGGCATCTTCGCAGATGCGCGACCCTCCGGCATCCGAAGGTTAATGGCATGTGTAACAAACATAATTGTAGAATATGGGGTTCTCAAAAACCAATTTCTTTTAATGAATTTCAGAGAGATAGTCCAAAAGTAAACGTTTGGTGTGCATTATCTCGGCGAAAAATCTATGGTCCTTTTTTCTTCTCGGAACCAACAGTGACCGGTACTAATTACACGGATATGTTGGAAACTTTTTTTTATCCGCAACCAGTTCAAGATGGAATTAGCGACGATGTTTACTTTGAACAAGAAGGTGCACCGCCACATTATTCGTTAATAGCACGAGTTTCATTAAAAACGTTTCATAATGATAAGTGGATAGGTCGAGCTGGACCGATTGAATGGACACCGCGGTTCCCCGAATTAAGTGTCTCAGATTTTTTCTCTGGGGATATGTGAAGGATAGGTGCTACAATCCTAAGCGTAACAATTTAGCAGAACTAAAAAGTAATATCAGGAACATTATTAAAAACATTCCGCAAAAAATGTTTGAAAATTTAAAATTTCGCTTACAGTTATGCATAAACGAAGAGGGTAGACATATGCAGCATTTATTGTAACTTTTTTGATCTCCCTTCTTTATATGTATTGAATAATGTTATTATGTTTTACTACTAAATAAACTGTCAGATTAGTTGGCAATTAGTTACGTAATTGAAAATACATACTGCATGAAACCTACTCAAATGATTTTGTTATGCGTCAAACGGTCACAGCATGAGTTGATTTTAGGCATCAAAATACGTTCATATGAAACTACTCATTAAAAATGTTCTACTACATGAATCCTCGAATATCTTTGTTGTTAATGAAACAAAAGATAGAAAACTATACATTTTTGGAAAAGAGAATGATTGCAATTTCGAACGAGATCAAAAATTATAGGGTGTTTCATTTAAAATGATACATATTCTCCTCTTAGAATTTGACCAACATTAGTAAAACACCCTGTGTCGGAGAGATGAAATGCCAGCCAAGTCTTAAAAAATCTCTTCGATAAACTAGTAAAACTAGTGAAACCCCCATCTCTTTGGAGTAATTAATAAGCTGGGCATTTATGTTTAAAATTAGTAACTCTTATTTGGGACACCTTGTATATCAATTTAGACTCATATTAAACGCCATTTTGTTGTGGATATATTCAAGTAGTTGTTATCCCTATTCATGAAGTTTTGTGGATGATTAAATGGGTTGCTATAATCAACGTAAATTTATTGATATTCGAACAGTTACCCAAATCTGTCTGCAAAACTCTGGTAGAAATATAATCTTCAATAAATTTCAAAACGATTGAAAATGGATATGATGCTGGATTTTATCCAACTCCATAGTTTATTGAGCGGAGCATGTAGATATTTGAGATATATTCTTTTCAAGCATTCTGTTAAACAGTTTCCACTGTGAGTTGTTTTTTTAGTTTTAAGCTTCACAAACTTAACTTTGTTTTCCACAATTTTGCCTCTTTTATAATTGTGAAACATTTCTTCACTCAGTATATTATAATAATTATCATCAAGTATTAATTTACGTCAAGTATTTTATTTAACGTCTCTAATACCAAACTAGAGATATCCTTACGCTTCTAACCACTTAAGGTATGGCATGTTTCCCACTATAACTCACTGAGAATTCTTCCAATTGAAACTCAATCTATTTCATATATTTTTATTTGGTTTTAAAATTAATCAATTCAAATTGATGGGAATGAATAATGATGAATCACTTCGATATTTCTCCAGTTATATTGGTAGAATTGGAATATGAAATGAAAGGCAATATATGGTAATTTAGTACTGTTACTAGTGTTGTCATAGCACTGCGGATTGTTTGTGCCGTCCCAGAAGCCCAAGCTGCAGTTACAACAAACAGATATGCGCTGCAATGCTTGTGTTTATTTATAATTATCTTGTTAATCCACTCATATAATACCCATTAATCTTCCATGTTTTGTGTCCAGATAAATTATTGTCCTTTCGTATATAGCGTTAATGGAGTCGCAGTTATCTGAATACAAAAAAATCAGTTGGAAATGGCTGTCTAACGCCTGAAATTTCATAAAGTTTTACTTCGAACCAGTGATAATTTGATGTAGTATTTGAAAAACTATGAATACAATGCTCACACGTCCAAATGTCACATCTATAATCTATACTGAGAACTTTCGAAAATTTCCATGGAACTGCATTTTAGAAGTATTCACATAATAGTGAGATCTTCACTTAAAATTAACTAGTTAAACAGATTATTATAAACTAGAGATCTACTCAGAAAAACTATAAATTGGGTAAACTTTAATCTATATCTTATTATCAAATATTTATAAATCTGAAGATTATTTCAAAAAATATTTAAATAATAAATATCCTTGTATCTACTGCGCGAAACGGTACTTTGGTAATCGATACAACCAAAGTAGTTCGCGCATGAGATGCAAACTATAACTTTTCTACAAACGTCAAAATCTATCTCTTGAAAATATTATAAATAAGTAAAATACCTAATTTATTATAGAAAATAGTGTTAAGCTGGCTTAAAATGCCTTTCCTAATTAAATTTTCACTGTTACTATGGAAACAAAGTGGCTGTTGTTGATAACAATAATAATTATTTCAAAGTGACGTTTGTACTTGCGTCTGCAATTTTTAGGGGCCAGATAATATTTAAAATAACGAAAATTGCTAGTGACGATGAACTAAGTAGTACCCCACCCAATTTGGTAGATACGGTCAATTTGGTAGAAGCGGCTGAATGTCACAGTCCGTACCGACGCTGCCAAATTTTGAACGAAATGACATTTGCGTGACAGAACTGGAATTGAGGTTATTATCAGGCTAATCAAAACAAATAATTCAGTGCCGGCCGTTTGTCTTTGAATATTGCGCCTATTACATTTTTGATTTTGATTTTAAACTTGTGTTTAGTTGTTTTACTAATAATCATAATGCCTGTATGCTATCAAATTTGTGATAGACTATTTTCAAGTCAAAGTAGTGTTCGCGAAAAACATAATCCTGAAAATAGAAACATAATATCTTATGTAGGAATTGTGCATAATTTTAAATGTAGTGAATGTAATCTATCATTTATGAACAATTGCAACTTAAGACAGCATTTCCATGATAAAAATATTTTAAATAATAATTTAATGGAAGTATTAAAGTTCTCTTCTTATGAAGGCAAGTATTTTATTTAACCCTTAACTGGTATCGTCGGGTCAAAATTGACCCGGCGCATTTTAAATTTTTCGCAGATTGGGCGCTATTGCAGTTACGGAGTGGGGGTTCCGTGACTTCTCATAAAATAGGCATACAATTAAACGCCTCAAGCGACAGTTCAATTCAAGCTTTGCAAGTGTCGTTATATATGCATTTGGGTCAGAATTGACCCGACGATACCAGTTACGTGTGTGTTTTGAGTTTAGTGCATAATGGATTATATAGTTATTGACGGACGGCAAGCGATATACCGCACAAGAAGTACGTGAGGTGTTTTTGAACGACGAAGAAGATGGCGATATTAGTGACGCGGTTACTATAAATAGTGATCACGATTCAGATGAAGAATATGCTATAGACGACGATGTGGCTGATGAAGCTGAACCAGTTCCTGTAAGTGAGTTCGCTCTTGGTGCCAGTGCCACAAGCAGTGTGGATTTAGATAACTCTTCGGTTTTGCCTTCACCATCTACAGGTTATGTTTATGGAAAAAACAGATACAAATGGTCAAAACAAGCTCCCACACCCGGTCGGACCAGAAGCCATAAAATTATTATGCATTTACCCGGACTAAAAGCAGTGGCAAGAAACTTGCAAGATAAGAACCCTGTTGATTACTGGTCTCTTCTTCTAACTAATGAAATGATTAGCACAATTGTCGACTGCACAAATGAGAAAATTACGAATATGTCCAGTAGATATGGAGAAACAGCCACATTTGTGAATTACACCGATTTAGTTGAGGTGAAAGCATTTTTGGGATTACTCTATTTGACATCGGTTTTCAAATCTAACAATGAAGACGTCGAAGGTTTATTCAGTTCAGATGGCACAGGCAGAGACATTTTCAGAGCTACTATGTCCCTAAAGAGGTTCCTGTTTTTGTTAATCGCATTGCGTTTTGATAGTGTTTCCACCAGACACGCGAGAATGTCAGATAAATTTTGCCACATACGTGAAATTTTTGAGTCATTCATACAGAATTGTAAGAATTGCTATAGTCCTGGTGAATCCCTCACAATAGATGAGATGCTTGTAGGGTTTAGGGGCCGATGTTCTTTTCGTGTATACATGAAAAGTAAACCTAACAAGTACGGATTGAAGATATTATGCCTTTGTGATGCAAAAACTCACTACTCGCTCAATGCTTTCGTCTATACAGCCAAATCACAAAATCTGCAGCCTAATCCACGAAAACTATCAGTGCCAACCCTAACAGTTTTATCGCTAATTGATAATGTCAAAAATACTAACAGGAATATCACGGCAGACAACTGGTTCACGTCAATAGAATTGGTTGAAGAATTGCGCAAGAACCAACTTACTTATGTCGGCACTGTGCGTAAAAATAAAAGAGAAATACCTCAATATGTAGTTCCAAATAAAAAAACTGAGCCAGGTACTTCTAGGTTCGTGTTCACCAGCAATACAACTCTAGTGTCGTATGTACCAAAACAAAATAAATACGTTCTCTTATTATCATCTATGCACCATGACAACAAAGTAGATCCAGAATCAAGGAAACCTGACATGATTTTGTATTATAACTCCACAAAAGCAGGAGTTGATGCATTGGATCAGAAGTGTGCAAATTACAATACGGGTCGTAGAACCAGAAGGTGGCCGTGTGCTATTTGGTATGCTGTAATGAATATAGCGTCTGTAAATTCATTTATATTGTTCCAGACTGGTACTCAGAGTTCTATGAAGCGACGGAATTTTATTATCCAATTAGGTCAAACTCTAATTGAACCTTGCATGAGACGACGTTTATTGGAAACAAGACTTCCTAGGGAACTTCGTTCAGTCATGCAAACAATTCTAAAATGCGACGATACTACAGCGAATCAAAATCAGCCATCAACTTCTCAACCCAGAGTTCCGGATGCAGATACTAGGGGAAAAAAAAGACGTAGATGTTACATGTTTCCATCAAACAATGACAGCAAAAATTCTACAACGTGTAATAAGTGTAACAAGCACGTATGTAAAGCACACAGCAAAGCTACATTGTTATGCGACAAATGCAAAATGTGAATATTAGGCTATGCAAACGTTATTGCACGTTTTTTTGTATGATAAATTATTTGTGTTTTTTTTATAGAATATAGAGGATAAATATGTTATATAAGTGCCTATTATGTTAGTTTTCTTGTATTTTCATCTTTATGTTAAAATTTTCAAAATTGTATTGCGTCACTCGTTTTCAGACACTGTATTTGTATTTGTCTACCTATAATAAAGTGTTTTCATTTTAATTACTTTTGGGTCTGTAAACTTATTGTTTATATTGCTAGTGATGGATTAGCAATGGTATTTTTGAATTTAAAACAATCATTAAAAAAAAGCATCGGGTCAGAATTGACCCGACGATACCAGTTACGTATGTAAAAGTGACGATACCAGTCAAGGGTTAAATTAATCTATAATATAAAAATGAATCGCAAAATGTGTTGGTAAGCGCATAACTCAACAACGCCTCGACCAATTTGGCCAAATCTTTTTTTAAAATGTTCGTTGAAGTTCAAGGATGGTTTTTACGGCGAGAAAAATTAGAATTATTGCTGGAAAAACCCTAAAAATAGCCCTTTTCTTTTTCCCATACAAATGATTTGTAACTAAAACGTAGTCAATTTGAGCTTCATTGCTATGGTATAAAGTTCATATTAAATTACAAGCACTCACTGTTGTCTAAGCAATGTAGGTGTGTTCCTAACGTCAAAGATCATATCTATCAAAACAATGTGCGTGTGTGCGTTGGAGCACAGAATACATAGTTGGAGGAGTTTAATTGTCAACTGATACACGAAACAAATTCGTATATCGTGTTTTGCGCAGAGTGTTTACTTAGTTAGTGTTTGTTTAGTTCGTGATTAGTGAAAAAATAATTTATATTTGATATGCCTCCTATAAGACGAAGCAATTTAGGTAGAAGAACCAGAAATGCTACAAACCAAGCTATTTACCGATCTAATCGTACTGCACAAGAACGTGACGACGAAAATGAACGTGAAAGAATTCGGATATCACAAACGCGTGAAGCGAGAGGGCGACATTCAACTAATAATCGCGCAAGTTTGAATCGAGCTGCTTTCAGTTACGATGTGTCAATTGACTACAGTAACTACCAATGTGTTGTTATTGGTTCTATGAACTCGGTTTGCTCACACTGTAAGGCATTAAAATACAAAAACGAAGCCAATGGATTGTGTTGCGCAAATGGTAAAGTAAAATTAATACCATTGGATCCACCACCAGAACCATTGTACTCATTGGTTTCAGGAATAGGAACAGATTCTATACACTTTTTGACACATATCCAACAATATAACAATTTCTTTCAAATGACTTCATTTGGGGCAACAAATGTAGTTCGGGAAAATTTTATGCCAACTTTCAAGGTATGTATTATAGCAGTTACTCATAATTATTTTAGCGAACAAAATTTTCTGTCAGCAAAGTTAAGATGTGTCACTAATCTTCAATTTCTTAATCACTAATATATCACTTAGTCATCATATTATATGGTGAATCAGTTTCAGTGACACTTTTATTATATTTTATATTTGATAGATATTAGTTAAAACTAAATATATACTTTTTAAGATCAAATATTATTTAAGTTTGATCACTGACAATCCATTAATTTATACCACACCATAATATTTTTTTTTATTTACAGATACAAGGGCAAATATATCACAGAGCAGGTTCACTGTTACCAGTGTCAGATAGCGACAACAAATTCCTGCAAATTTATTTTATGGGCAATTCACCACAAGAAATTGATCTGCGTTGTGCACATAACAATTTAGTAAAGAGGTCTATTGTAGAACAATTACAAACTTTATTTCATCAACACAATCAATTGATTATATTGTTTAAAACTGCCCTGGATCTGATGCCATCCGATAATCACAAAATTGTAATCAGAGCTGATAAAACACTTAAAGGTTGGATCGGTGGTTATAATGTTGCGAAATATCAACCAACCGCGTCTTTGCAACGGTACACGGTTAGCGATAAAAAAATTACTAAACAATGTGATAGAAGCAACTATACTCAAAGGAAAGTATAAAGGAGAAGATTTTCTCATACCGCGCATCCCAATGATTCCGACTGATGTGCCATTTGAGTTTAAACGACTACAGTTTCCAGTGCGGCTTGCTTTTGCTATGTCTATAAACAAGTCCCAGGGGCAATCATTAAGTGTTTGTGGTATTAATTTAGAAAACCCATGTTTCTCACATGGTCAATTGTATGTTGCCTGTTCCCGTGTTGGAAAACCATCAGATTTGTTTATCTATGCGCCAGGTAATCAAACAAAAAACATCGTATACCACAAAGCACTACAATGATAATAATAATAATTATGATTCACATGATTAACAATAAAGCGATTACTTACTTTTAAATCCTTATATATGTTTTATTTAATTATTTTTTATTCACAACGCCCTATCACCAGGGTGACGGTTCTGTTCAGGAGAATTTTTTTAAATACGTAGGCAAAAAAACTGCCACATTACAAATCTTTTTGACAGGACGAAGTCTGTCGGGTCAGCTAGTTACCTATACATATCCGATTATATCTACATTCAACCACAAATTAACGGATACAAATGCAGTGTATTTTTACATTTATTTTGGATAATCATTACCTCCTATTTGTTACAGAATTTTTGATATGGTTAAAGCAGGAAGCGAGTGACAAAACAATACAATATTTTAAATCTACCATTTGCTCCAACGATGAAATCAAAACAATATATTTCAACTGCAACCGATCTGGTAAGAAACAAATTTTAAAAATTAACATTTGCAATTCTAGTCAATGAAATTTTCATAGGTACGATCATAGAGAAGAAAATCTAATCAAAAATAACAAAAATTAATGGTTCTTGTGAACTAAATAAATACTGTACCAGTCAAATTGTTGTAAGACGTCATCTAACCATTGGCTCTATAGTAGGTAATTATTATTATATAGATTTTGGTTTAATCATCATGAGCTCCGCTCAGCATCATATTTTAGATAGCATTGCTAATAGTATCATATGTGTTGATAGTAGTCATGGCCTAAATGCATATGACTTTGAGATGACCACACTATTAGTTGTTGATGAGTTTGGGGAGGGGTTTCCTGGTTCTTGTATGTACTCAAATGAAAAAGATACACACATTTTCAAAATATTTTTCCAAAAAATCAAAGAATAAATTGGTAGCATTGATTGTAAAGTATTTAAGAGTGATATTGCACCTGTATTTTATAACGCCTGGCGAAATATTATGGGACCCGCAGAATTCCCATTATATTGTTCGTGGCATGTAGATAAATGCTGGCAAAAATATTCAATTGAAGTTGTTTGTAAAGAACAGAGGAAGTTTTTATATAAACATTCAAAGTCTTCGATTTCGTAGTATACCTTAAGTAATGAAGTGTTTGAAAAGAAATTATCAAATGTTTTAATGTGCCTACAGAATGAAACTCTGGCAGAATTTGAAGTATACTTCATAGAAAACTAAGTTACTATCAAACAGCAGTGGGCATATGCTTACAGGAAACAATGTGCCGTAAATACAAATATGCATCTGGAAAATATGCATAGAAATTTAAAGTATTTATACTTGGATGGAAAAAAATTGAGCGAATGGATAAAAGCATTCACATGCTAATTGTCTTTATGCACGAAAAATTTGTGGAACGCTTAATTAAACTTACGAAAGGGAAAACAACCAAGCATATGATGAAGATTCATGCGTGTCATCGAGCTGCCACAGTATCGCAAAATTTAAAAGTGGTTCACAATTCAGAAAATGAAACTTTCATTGTGAATACAGAAAATAGTGAAAAATATTTTGTATACAATGATGAATCCAAAGGATCTTACGGTTATATTAAATGCGATTTCTGTAATATTTGCATACATACTTACAAATGTAGTTGCATGAATTTTTTAATCAGATCTATCATTTGCAAGCATATTAATTTTTTTGTTTTAAACGACACGTTACCTTTATCCGTCACAGAGCCAATTATCGACGAAACTGTTACACTTGATGATTCTCAAAATTCAATAAATTCATTTAGAAAGCAAAAAGATAATATCCAAGTAAGAGAACCTCAGATTAAGGATGATGCTACAACTATTATTAACCAAATTGATAATAACAATGTTTGTTTTGAGGGAATTGGAATGATTTCCCAACACATTAAAATTGCTAAGGATATGTTAAATATGGACAAAAGTAAATATTCTGTCAAATTTGAGCCCTTACAATCTACCATTAAGGAACCTACCAATAAAAAAAATTGACAGACAAAGTTGTTTCTTTTCAACCAAAAAAAAAGAAAGAAGAAGAAAGAAAAAAAATTCCAATGGCACAGAACCAATTGGACAGGCTTATTTCAGTAACATTTTTGCATAAAACCTGAATGAAAAATTAGATACAAAAGTAATAGAATGTTTTGAGATGTACAATAAACCAAAGTAACATTTTGGCATCAAATCAAAAACAAAACCAAAATTCTGGTAAATTTGTGAATTTTCTTAAATAAATGTTTTAATGTACGATTTAGAGAAAAATG
This sequence comes from Galeruca laticollis, assembly GCA_963921935.1. Lineage (NCBI taxonomy): Eukaryota > Metazoa > Arthropoda > Insecta > Coleoptera > Chrysomelidae > Galeruca > Galeruca laticollis. Next base: position 46,908,614 of record OY998181.1, on the reverse strand, counting down.
TTGAAAACAAAAGTTTTAGAACGTATCAAGATCTATGAAAAAGCTTTGTAACTTTTTTGCGTCAAATGGAAAACAAAGGAAATACGATTTTTTTTCAAATTTGACAGGCCGCCATTTTGTTTTTACTGGGCAGATTTGGCTCATCTACGAACCTGTCCAAGATTCTGGCCTAACCTATTTTTTTAGGGAGTTTGGTTTCGATCCGACAAAAAATACGCCCTCTATCGTGTACAAATTCTGTATTATATATATATATATATATATATATATATATATATATATTTTTGGAAAAAATTTTCTTGGGATTGTAGGTTCCTAGTTAAACAAATCAAATGGTTTTTTTTGCTTTAATTAACATTTTTGTTTTTGTAACGTTTCGGACCTATCGTATCCTTCATCAGACATAATTCTACAAATAGATGACACAAAATTAACAAATTATACACTACATATGTCTATCCTAAAAATAACTTACGTAAGTTATTTTTAGGATAGACATATGTAGTGTATAAATTGTTAATTTTGTGTCATCTATTTGTAGAATTATGTCTGATGAAGGACACGATATGTCCGAAACGTTACAAAAACAAAAATGTTAATCAAAGCCAAAAAAACCATTCGATTTGTTTAACTAGGAACCTACAATCCCAAGAAAAATTTTTCCAAAAAAATATATAATGAAATAAGGTTCAAGAAAAAAACAAAACTAAATATATATATATATATATATATATATATATATATATATATATATATATATATTATATATATTATAGATTTTATGTACTCATAATATCAACAGAAATTTAAGATGTCACAATTTAAAATAAATTAGAAACAATTTACGCAAAATGAAAAATTTTAATCATCCATGAACAATTTTGATACACCCCTTATGTCCTTTTTATAAAAGTATAGATAGATGTTGACATTCAACAGTCAAAGGTGAATCCAGAATAACAATTTTTGATGTATACTATCAATAGTATACCCAATCGGAATATAATGTTTGTATGTCACTTTTGTAATTTGATTTAATTTAAAAGATAATATTTTTAAACGATAAAATAAAACCATATAGTCTGTTTAAATCTTCATATATTTGAACTTATGTTCAATATAAACTTGTTGACGCGTTTCACTAACACAGTAGCTTTGTCAAAACGTTTTGACAGAGTTCAAATATATGAAGATTTAAACAAACTATATTGTTTTATTTTATCGTTCAGTATGGATCTTCATCAAGTAAAAGCTTCATCTATTCAATTTTCGATAATATGTTCAATAACATTTAGTACAAGTTAAAATAAGTTGAAATGCTACTCTGATTTCATTCATGGTACGTATTAGTTAATAATAATATTGTAAATAACGAATTTATATAAATGTCATGAAGTGACAATTTGAAATTAATTAAGTACTAACCTGATGAACAATAGTATGTTGGTAAGACCTTCAAGGAAGAAGGAAAAATTTGTTTCATAGTGGTTGCTAGGGGGAAACTAAGAGGTTGTTGATTGGGGATAGTGGAAAGAGGGGTTTCAAGAAAATTTTTATCTGAAAAATATATCAGAGATTACGGTTAGCAAGAAGCTAACTAGAAGTGAAAAGTAGTCGTCGAGATCTTCAAGAGTTGATGATAATAGTCAGAAAAGATAACTTCGAATCTTCAGAGTTGGTGAGATACTCAATTAATATGAAATCTTATTTCCATTATATATATATATATATATATATATATATATATATATATATATAATTTGTACGAGACACATTAATCGTGTAGATTAATCTGAACGAGGTTCCAGTATCCTTAAGCTGAAATAAATTCAGAAATATTATTATTATTTGTGGATTCATATAGTGTTATTTGAGGTTAGAATTATATAGTATTGAACATGATCTGCAGTGCTTAGATAAAATTAATTTATAGGTTGTATTATTTAGGATATAAATTTCATACTTACAGAAGAATTTGATATCAAATTTTCACGAATATTCGCAAGATATTGTTCGCAAATCATTGTTTATATTTTTGTTACGACTCATTCTTAAGGTCAACTACAGTGAGGCATAACAGCTGATTCATTATTTCGAACGGAAGCCGCGTTTCGTATTTTTCTTCTATGAATTGCGAATATTGGTAGTAAGAATATTTCGTAGTTGTATTGTTGTAGAAAAAACAAGCGTTTATATATTCTTTACATTTATTATTCCATTAAAACAAAATCACAGTACATAATTATCTCATTTATCAAATACAGATACAAGCGTATTTCAAAACAATAGGAACTTTATCTGTGACCCGTTATCTCTACTAAACTAACCCTGAAACACGACTTTGAGGTAAGTAGTCGATTCTCTGGCTAAGAAGTCGTGGCATTGGAATATAATAAGGTTAATAGAACAAAATTTTGTAAATATTAAAATTATAATAATCATCTATAATGAAAATATACAATAATATATATATTATAACGTATAGATAAGTATAAACAAGATATATAAGAGATAATTTACAATGCTCATATAAAGGCATGATTAAAAATCTTACTCTCACATGTACGTAATAAAATATGAGGTATTAACTGTTCAATATACAATATCAAAGCAAAGGAATTTGGCGATAAAGTAATCAGTTCATGGTATAATACGATATTTATACATTTGTTAACAGGAAATGTTGATAATCAAGTAAAAGGACTTACCTTATATTTATCATATTTAGAAATCATTTATGTAGTGTATTGTATATAGTAAATATCAGCGTATAATTATAAACTCCTCAGCTAAAAGAATCATGTAATCTAAGATTATTTTAACAATTAGTAACAGCTGTTTTGAATGAACAGATAATTTGATGATGATTCAACATTTACGAAATTTGTTGGGCTAGATTTCATATTGACGTGGACGTCAGAATTCTCAATGTAGATAAATTACACGACAGTTTAAAAAAAGAAGCAGAACCATAGACTTTAAGCTTATTGCGTCAGGAAATTTATGAATTTTTATCGTCATGTAAATAATGATATTATTTAGGGATAAAACTAAAAATAATAATGGAAAGATTTAGTAAAAGAAATATAAATTAGGTATAAAGAATATTTAAAAATTGATATGGACATAACTTGTCTCTCTGGGGGAATCATCACCTTGTCGTTGGTGAGAGGGCTCAGTAACCTTACATCCAGGGAGCGATACTGGCGGTAGCGTAGCTACTGGTAGGGCCACCCATGCCAGTAAGGTCCCGAAGTGATGAAAGAGAAGCTAAGAAGATTCCCATGAAGCGTCTTACCAACAGTGGGCGGCTGCAAACAGCGTCTGTTTCCAGATTGGGCGGCTGAAATGAAACCTTGCGAACACGCAGCGGCTCGCGTGGCATTGTATTGGCCATGAAACCGTACAAATGTCAGATTTCAAAACCAAACGCAAACTACTCCAGGTGGGTAGATACTCTCACACTGATTTATCAGTCTGTCCCAAGGATTCTGGGGGGGGGGGGAACAAAAATTTGACAAGAATAGTCAGGGACAGAGAGAACTGGAGACGTTTGGAGGATGCCTGTGTCCAACAATGGACGTGAAATGGGCTGTATGATGATGATGATGATTATGGACATAACTTAAATTGAATTCGTGTTATAGTTTTATAAATATAAGTAGTTTTAGATAAGATGTTTATATTGAATATATAAACAATTTAGACCATTCATAGAATTGAACAAGACTCAAATAATATTTATAAATAAATAAAGCTCACGATAGATAGGAAATATAATTGAAAGAATGTAGAAATAGACACTTAATAAATTAAAACTGAAGAATTCGGTAGCGAATAGGAAATCACCATACACATGAATTTATATAACAACAAGAAAAAACAAAAGGAAGTTTGTTGATTGAGGAAGCGTTAGTAGATGTTTGGTGATCAACGAGAGAGGACATGTTACTCTAATTATAACAAAATTTAGGTGAAATTAACAAAATTATGCTTTAAAAAGTCCTAAATCAGTAATAGAAGTAGCAAATGAACTTCTAACTATCCAGTAAATAGTAAGAAATCAAATGTAAACTATTAAACAAGACATATAATAAGCAAATAAAAAAACAGAAACTTGAGACAATATTCAAATCAAATTGGAACTTAATTTAATAAAAAGTTCCTAGAAGAATTATTAAGGCTGCTAGAAATCAAATTATTAGAAGATCATGAAATATCAAGCATACATCAAGAATTGGCTCCCAGAAAAGAAACAGCGTCACCTGGACGGAAAATCTGCAGGGCAATTTTTTTTGTAGACAACATTTCAAGGAAGAAAGTAGTGGGGTTTTGAAACGTTAGTGTTTTTTTTTCTATTGTTGGTAAAAACTTAAACATTGACACATTTATTATCATAAATTTGTATCTATGATAAATTATGAAAAATATTAAAAAACATCTAAACTAATTTATAGCTCAAAACACAGATCTGATCAAAAGTAAATCAAACTATAGTACTTACCTTTTTTCTATTGAACGTTTTTTTGACTTCTTTCCTCAATTGTATATTTGTATAAAGCTTTTCATAAATTAATTATTCTGATCAATGTCATACACATATTTTCTGACCAATACTATTTATTATGTTATTAAAACTGTTCTCTAAATGAATGTTTTTACTTACTTCTTTTTAAACTGGTATGCATAACATCTGTTCTCACAGTGAGATGCAAGGTAGACTATCTTACTGAGAATTTTAACCATAGGCGCATCAAATAAAGACCGAAGGAAAAATATTGAAGGTCATTATCATATATGAAAAAAACCATAGATAAAATATATGAGATTAGAGTTGAAATGACTGCCGGAATCCAAAGGGTGTACAGAGTACCTCATGCTCACCGAATAAATACAATAACAAAAATAAAACAATCTCAATATAATAAATCTTTCTATACATTAGTAATAACATAAATACTAATAACATATATATAAATTACAATTATATGGCCCAACGAAGAACATATTTCTATAACAAATATGACATCCCAACGTGGTGCATATACATATATTTTACAATATATATTTATATATAACAAAAAACTAATACAACACCACAAAACAACAAAAAAGAAAAAACTAAATTGTAACAACAACCATAGTTACTATATATTATGATCATTGTTTTGGTAAAAAGGAAAAAATTTGAAGTAAAACTATGATGGGTTACCTATATAAATAGTACCGTTAATATTACGTGGTGTTTTTCAAACATCCCTTAATAACAGAATTTGCAAAAGTATCTTCACTGGTTATTATCGGTCTATTATAGAATGTTGCAAATACTGATGAATTTCCCATCCATCCAGCAGTATTTTTGATTAAATCTATGTTTAATCCTGCTCTGTAGGCAGCAGAAGCAGTAGCATGTTTAACACTATGACTATCAAAAATGCTTGTGTCTATTCCACTTTCTTGAAGAAATTCCTTATTCCACCTACTTATACTCTGGATGAAAGCAGGATGAAATGGTTTCTTATATGTCAATTTAAGGTATCCCGTATCGTCTATTCTGAATAGTTTTGTGGTGGATAGATAGTACTCAAGAGTTTTCGCCACGCATAATTCAGGTTTGTCAAAGAGAAAAGGTAATACTAAAAAAGGTTGGGATTTATTCGGACCTGATATTTTTGATATTATTTGAACCCTGCTAGTAGATGTTAAGGCTTACAAGGTGACAATCGTTTGAGTTATATCTTTAAATAAATAGAATATAGTGAAATCATGTAATGGGTATATTTTCGCTAAATAAAGTAATACTGGCTTAGGATCCCAAATTACCGAGTATTTTGGTGTGGATGGTCTGTTGTTTTAAACACCTTATAAAAACCGTTTTAATATGTTTTCATCGGCTGGGCTGAAGTTTAGTATTAACACTAGGAATTATCGATATGTATTGATGGGGGAATAGGAGAGTCCTTCATTAAAGCAACTTTGGAACAAGCAAAATGCCCGTGGCTTTATCAGTTCGAATTACTTCAATAACTTTATGGATTAAGGCAAAAAGTGAAAATGCGTAAAACCTTGAGTTTTCCCAGCTAGTTGTGAAGGCATCAACTAATAAGGAATCGGGGTCTGGTCTCCAAGAAAAGTAATTATCACATTTCTTATTTAGTTGGGATGCAAATAAATCCATATATGGTTTACCAAAAAGATGTATGATTTGCGTGAATTTTTGCTGATTTAATTCATATTCTGTCTCTGGTGATGTAACTCGTGACAGGAAATCCGCTTCAACATTTCCTTTTGTATTTATGTAAGACGCATACATAAAAATGTTTTTAGTCTCGCAATAGCCCCATAACATCTTTGCCATCTCATTAAGCTGCTTAAATTTAATGCTCCCCATTCGATTAATGGTTACAATTGCTGTTATATTATCGACTCGGAGCAGAATATCAAGGTTAAATGTATTTTTTGAGAATGATTTTAGACTGTAGTAGGCGGCTTTTAGTTCTAAATAGTTGATATGTCTATTAGAGTCATCGTTGCTCCAAAAACCCCTTGCTGTTTGACCATTGCAATGGGCACCCCAACCTGTCATGGATACGTCTGAGAATATTTCTAAGGATAATTGCTTGGGTGAGATGCTTTTACATTCCTAAGAAATATTTTTCAACCACCAGTTGAATTCTTGTTCTAAATTCTCTGGAATTATCATTTTCTTGTTATAGTTCGTGCCATTTTTTCGTAATTTATTTATTTCAACTATTTCGAAAGGTTTTATGTGGAACCAACCATAATTCATGGCTGGCGAAGAGTACACCAATTTCCCGACGAGTGATGCGAAAGTTCTTATTCTTATAATTTCTTTGTTCTATTGAGCTATCCTAATAACGTTGTAATTCTGTTACTAGGCAAACTAATTGTCATCACGTGAGAATTAAAATTGTAGCCCAAAAACTGAATCTTTTTAACGGATTGAAGAACGCTTTTTCCATAATTGATAACCATACCTAGTGATTTTAAGAGGTTTACCGTTGTATATATGCTTTCATAACATTGTTCATAATGTTCCCCAATGATTAAAATATCATCTAAATATATTAATACCTCACATCCCAAAATTCGAAGATGTCCAGCGACCTCTTTCATTAATTTAGTAAAAATATAAGGCGCTATGTGTATACCGAAGGGTAAACAATTAAATTGGAATAACTTATTCTTAAATGAGAACCGTAAATAATTCCTATGTTTTTCATAGATTGGTAATAGAAAATAAGCATCCTGCAAATCTAAGTTGGCTACGTAGCAATATTTTGTTATTAGCTTAATCGCTGTGCTATAATCAAGTTGAAAATTATTTGTGGGTATGAAGCAATTTGGGTTTTTTAGATTTAATATAAAGCGATTTTCTCCATTAGTCTTTTTGATAAGAAAATGAGTCGATAAAAATTGATTTTTAGTGTTCTTGCATATTGCAAGTGCTCCTTGTTTAAGAATGGTAGATATTTCTTTCTCGTAAAATTCCATATCATAAGGTGATATATTTTTTAACGGAATAATTTTCTGTTTTGGTTGGATACAAAAAGGTATCCTTATACTCTTAATTCATTTTAAAACTGGTTTAATATGGACAATTTTTAGCCAACCTTAGTAAAAAGATTTTAAACGACAAGCAATTTTTTGTGGTACCTCTACTTGTAGTACGGTGTTTTCGGCTGATGTTGATGATAACGGTTGGGAGTTTTTTCGAACTTTTTCTTCTGGTCCCTGCTGGTTCCCTGCCTTCTTTTCTGCATGTTCTTTCTCATCTTTGTGTTGAATACCAGGCGGCTGGAGTTTAAAGAATGACTAGTTGATGTTCCCGGGGATGAGTGGCTGTATGCTATCTTGAAAGGTTTGTTAACCTTTTCCATTTATGGTACTCTGTTGGGCAGCCACTCTGCTATCCTGATTGATAGACGAATTTACTTCCCGTCTCCTTCTCACTGATACTGCATGATGGACGCTGGCGAAAAGTTGGGACGCATCTGATAATTTTTGCACCAATTCATTATCAGTATCATTCGATGTGCTAGAAAGTCTCTCGGTCAAAATTGAGCCAATGATAGTCAAGCCAGCTCCTAGTTGTGTTTGTAAGTTTGTGAAGAAGGTATCATTTTTCGTAGCCTGAGCTGATGAAATGGATTTTATTTCATCGTCCATTTTTGGTGCTTGGAGGGGAGCACAATTTTCTGAGGTTTGGTATTTAAGGATTAACTCCTTCCTAGTGTCGACTGGGATGCCCTGTGTCAAGTAATTCGACCAACGCTCTACCAGTACTTCACGTAGGGCTTCTCCTTTTTTATTTTGATCAATAGGGTTTTCGTTCAAAAGTTCAATAATATTTTTATTTAACATCCACATTTGGTGGTATCGGTGCTAGATCGGAGAAGTCAACAGGGTCTAATAGTGGGGTAGTTTGACACGGCTCTTCGATTTCTCTAGAAAGAAATTCTCTAGTAGAGCTTGGGCACGACTCTGAAAAGAGGTTATTTATTTTTTAATTCCTATTGTGCGCTTGTACACGATATGTTTTTGTCCTTACAATAAAACCTTACAGAATACGCCAACAAGTGTCTGCGGGTATTGTAGTCAAAACAAAAACTACGCCCTGTATATAAGAATGTGTTTATAAACCTATTGACAACATTTAATAGCAAATCATTGTTAGCGGGTATTGTAGCCAAAACAAACTACACCCTGTATATAAGAATGTGTTTACAATCATATTGACAGCATTTAATAGCAAACAATTGTTTGCGGGCATTGTACTCCAAACAAACTACACCCTGTATATATAAAATATGTTGAAAATCTCTACTCTTGCACATTTTATAGAGAATAGCACTGCATATTGCTGAAAATGTAAAATTTGAAATCACACACTTACCCTGTGAACTATCTGAATCAGAAGATATCGAACAGTTATCTCTCTAGTTTTGCAAATTTCTGTTTCATGCGTAACAATTCCTTAAACGCCTTTCTTTTTCTGTTTATTCAGCATTCTTATTTTCTTACACTGCACGTGAAGGCACTTAAAAATGAACTGATCGATAGTCGCCTTGATATCGGGTGATTAGTATATACGACAAAAAATTGTTTACTCTTTTAAATACAGTGTGTGATTCACTTGAAATATGAATCCTACCAAATATATCAGAAGAACTCAGATGAGAAGAATAATTCAATATTTCCTGCTTAATAAACATAGCATAGCAAGTAATCGAAAATTGCATAGTCCGCGAAAGAAGATGATTCACCTTATTCTTTGAACGGATCACGTATATGGAGATTCATTATCAATTCCATCACATTATTCCTAATAATATGACATTTGAAAAACACAATAATTTATTTTCGTTTGGAATATTATATCTTCACAATTTCAGTCCACAAAGTAGTTTTTAAGAGGAGGAAAAGTTTTATAAATTGAAAGATTAGAACTTTTAACAAAACTTTTTGAGATCAACCTACTTCAATAAAACCAAATGCAGAAAAATGGAAAGTTGAAATGGTAGAATAAACAAACAATAGGGATAAAGGCAGATATATTCAGTTTATACATGTGAAGAAATAAGATCCCTTTATGTTGTTTTTCTAGCTGAGGCGCGATCCTCTCTCGTCGATAAAACAGGTGCTATTACTTTAATCTATTCCAAAGATGAAGCTGTTGAACGCATTGTTGTCATGAATAATCTTTAGGTAAAGCAAATATACGTTTATTTTTTCAGAATAGTGACATTTGATTGAAGTTAATATTTTAGAAAAAAGATTCACCATTATATTTTATGAATGAATTGTGTTGAGGATAATGAACTTTTAATGTCGTTTCATCAATTTTTTAGGTAAAAGTAGTATATTTCTTGTAATTTGCAATAATATAGTAAATGGTGTAAAATGCTAAAATAAATCTTTGATTCTTCCAGAGCAACATATAGTCTCATTTGCCGATTCCATATCACATCAGAATAGTAGTAGTAACAGCTCTATCTCTTTCTCATACTCAGTTTAATTTCAGCGTCTATAAACTGCAGGGCAATAATAAAACCATTGTTTACTTCATTAATTTGCGGGGCTAATTGAGCAACGGTTTAGAGTGAATTTCTACCGAAAATCAACGTCATATGCCACCAACTAACGATGTTCGCCCCTCTAATAAGCATAATATTAAGTAAACACCTAAGGTTCTGAATGATTTTTGATTAGAAGGCAGGGTCACGCAGATGAACTCCGAATAATTTACTCAAAGTGAGCTTTGTTACTTCTGATGTAAATGTTTCAAATATTCCAGAATCATTCTGCATTGAAGGAGTATGCGGAAAGTACGGCATTTGCAATAGAATATTGTAGATTTCTCCGTGAAATGACTAAACATTATTTTTATGAAAAATTTGACTAAGTCAACAATTTTCCATAAGAATATATTTGCCTTATAAACAATTGGAATAACAATAATTTTTTGTCTTTAATTTTATATATTTCTACATAATTTATTCGTTGCACCATAGTTTCGCCTGCCTTCATCCCCAGATATTTCATTTCATTACAATAGCTTGAGTGATAATGTAGTAATGGTTGACGTGAGTACCTTATGGAGATCATGGTTTGATTCAAGATCAAGATCATATAACAAAAATATGAATAAAAATATAGGAGATAATGCAGAGCGCTGTTTATAATTGTCAGTTGCGACATTACATATTAACTATTGGGCAAAAATGTACTGTAATCCTTGATTTTGTACCTTATCTGACCAAACAGGAAATTGTCCAAAACTTGGAAATGCTTATAGGCAGGAAAACATCTATTTTATGTGGCTTGCTGTCGGGGGATAATGCATTTAATGAAATATTGGTAGAAGATCTCCAAGAAACAAGGAGAAACAACAGAACAACCAATATGTAGATGAAGTACCATCCACCGTTGAAGAGTAGGAAAGTACACCTAGCGATGAACCAAAAACTGAATTTTAATGCCACCTCCCACAGAAATATAATTCTGCCCCAGCTACATCATTAATTGAAGTACAAGAAATAGAAGAGAAAAACAAGGAAAAGAAACTAACGCTCAAATAAAATCAACTGTTCCCACTCAAACTGGGGCCTCTCAAATAAAAAATTTCAAAGTTTCAGCTATAACTCAAGACAAAAACATTGAAAATATCAACCATTTTGCAACACTCACTGAAACCGACTCCTACTTAAACTAAAAATATACAACAAACAGAAACCCGTGCAACCCTTAAAAACTCCACGAAGTGCTCCAAGGCAATCAAGTATTGAGTTTTTAAATCAATGCATTGCCTGGATTATTAATATTAATAAAATTTATCTATTTTGTTCGTTACTTTTGAAATAATACCTGTCATTTGATTGGTCAGTCAGCCGTCGGCCATCGTCCACCATATTATTAGTATACTTACAATGCCTAACAAAATTTCATTCCCGTGGGCGAAGATAAAGTAAGCACCTCGTGATAAAATAGTCTTTAGTTACTCATTTCACAAGGCACTCATTCCGCTCCGCTTCACTGGTGCCTAATAAAACTGGTGACTAAAGTAACCGTTTTGACACTTAGCGCTTAATATACTATTGAAAGTTAACTATTTGTATAAAAACTTCAACATAATTCATAACAATATTAGTAGCATTAATCACAATTTTGACTAATACACACCGCTACTGAGCTCAGTGAAGTTGACCGGGGAAGTCAACTTTACTGAGATCAGTAGCGGTGTGTATTCGTCAAAATTGTGATGAATGCTGGGGGGGGGGGGATTAATGGGGGGACAATCGTAATTCTCAATAAAAACATATATGTTCGTAATGCACTCCTAATGCACCAATATGCTCCATGAATGATTTTCTTGGGACCACATTTCCCGAGAGACTACAGCTATTTGTTTATAGGGGGTCCAAATACACGCTAGCACCCCCAATCTGAATTTTCAAACTTCGTACTTTGCACCGTCAAGCGCTTGTAGGGCACCATATTGCTCCACCGAAATAATACTTTGCAACCCTCCCCTCAGTTAGGAGTATCGCAATATTCAGAGTGAAGTTGCTCCCCCCCGCTATGATAATTTTCAAAAAAAACAAGTGGCATCGAAATCTACTTCTAAGGCACTCATTGGCACAACCAAGAAAAAGAAAATCCCCCCCCCCTTACTTAGTTAAACCTCAATATATAGAGGAAAGTTGGCCCCCCAAAGATAATTTTCAAAAAAAAACAAGTGGCATCGGAATATACTTCTAATTCACTCAAATGCACCACCAAGAAAAAGAAAATCCCCCCTTCTCTTACTTAGTTAAACCTCGATATATAGAGTGAAGTTGCCCACCCAATGATAATTTTCAAAAAGAAACGAGTAGCATCGGAATCTACTCCTCATGCACTCAAATGCTCCACCCAAAAAAAGAAAATCCCCGCTCCCCTTACTTAGTTAAACCAAACAAATATTACATGAAAGATGCATTTGATTTTAAGAACACAATTAAAAATTTAATATTACCAGATAATAACACACTTTTATCATTAGATGTTGTATTGGAGGCCTCGAGTATCGGGTATCAAGTTCCTTTATTCTTTAGGTATGTCGATGACTGCATAGCACTAGTGCCAATAAACAAAATAGAGGATATTCTTCATAGTTTTAATAGCTTTCACAACAAACTACAATTTACTGTTGGAAGGGAACAACATAATAAAATACATTTTTTGCACTTAACTCTTCACCACATAAACAACACTATCAAAACAGAATGGTATACAAAGGAAACTTGGTCGTCTAGATATGTGAATTTTAATTCCCAGCACCCAATGTAGCAGAAAAAATCGGTAATCATAGGACTCGCGGATCGGGCTTTAAAACTTTCTGACTGTTAAAAAAGCTCTCCAATTAAATAACTAGAAAGAAGTTTATTTTGTATAATCTGTTGATTGTGAACGTTCTGTTTGTAGAATGAGTTTCTGATGAAGGATACTGACAGTCCAAAACGTCAGGACATCTCACAGATGATCCCTATTGATTTTCAGCTCACAATTGCCAGTACAACGGATGCTATGGTATTTAAAGTACGACATTTTCATAATTTTTTGAGAAATATCAGATTATTAGCACGATACAGCCTCCGGAGTGCAAAAAGTCTCCAATTTTGTGATTGAATATTATTCAAAACATCTCAAATAGGAACCCTATTGATTTTCAGCTCACCACAGCCAGTACAACAGGTGCTATAGTACTTTAAGTACGAAATTTTGTTCATTTTTTGAGAAATTCCAGTTTGTTAGCACGATACAGCCTGCGGAGTAAATACAAGTGACCAATTTCATGATTGGATATTATTCAGGGCGTCCCAAAGATGAACCCTATCGAGATTCAGCTCACTAAAGCCAGTACAACGAGTGCTATGGTACTTGAGGTACCAAATTTTTGTAATTTTTGGAGAATTTTCAGTTTGTTAGCACGATACAGCCTCCAGCGTGTAAACAAGTGACTCATTATATGATTGAATATTGTTCAGGGCATCTTATAGATGAACTTATTGATGTTTAGTTCACCAGAGCTTGTACAACGGGTGCTATGGTACCTGAAGTGCCACCTTTTCGTCTTTTTGGAGAAATTTCGGGTTTAGTCCGACACAGCCTCCGGAGTGTATACAAGTGGCCAATTTTATAATTGGATATTTTTCAAAGTTTCATTCAAGGTGTCAAAGATATACTGCATTTTTGGTTACTTTTGGAGAAATTTCGGTTTGTTAACACGATACATCCCCCGAAGTGTATACAAGTGATAATTTCATGAAAGAATATTAATCAGGGCATCTCACAGATGCGGAAAAGTTAGTTTTAATCTTTAAAACCGTTTATTTATGTATTACATAACGGTTTTCACGCGAAAAAACATTTACATACAATACAATACAAAATATTGTAGTTTTCAAGATTTGTTTTTATGAAGTCTGCAATATCGCTTTTTATGAATGAAATAATCTAAGATATTTTCTTGGGTTTCTTGACTAACTATATCACTAATAATGATAGGAGCATGTAACAGTAAATAATTGAGAAAACGGATAATATCCAGTGTGAACATAATTTTCTGTTAACCAAAGTGTTTTGACAATTTTGATCATATTAGCTACATAGTAAGCTGTGGATGTGAGAGATGTAATGTCATTAGTGCTATTCAACATTTTGATCTTAGTGTTTTTAGATGGAACTCAAGGTCTCTAGTTAATTCCACAATATAATACAAGTTATTGAAAAGTCTAAAAAATTGAAAATTGTTTCGATAAATCAATATCATCTTGATTCCGATTAGGTTTATAATCGAAATCGTAAACGGATTGATGTTTGTTGAATGACCAAAAATAAACGGTTTTAAGGATTAAAACTAACTTTTCCGCATCTGTGGCCCTGAACAATATTCTATCATTAAATTGTTACTTGTATACACTTCGGGGGATGTATCGTGCTAACAAACCGAAATTTCTCCAAAAATTACCAAAAATTTAGTATATCTGGATTTATAGGACCCGCTGTACTCGCTCTAGTCAACTGAAAATCGATAGGGTACATCTGTGAAACACCTTGAACAATATTCAATCATAACATGGGTCACTTGTATACACGCTGGAGGCTGTATCGTGCTAACAAACTGAAATTATCCAAAAATGACGAAAATTTGGTACTTCAAATACCATAGCACCGGTTGTACTGGCTTTACTGAGTTGAATATCAATAGGGTTCAAATTTGAGACGCTCTAAATAATATTCAATCATAAAATTGGTCACTTGTATATACTCCGGAGGCTGTATCGTGCTAACAAACTGAAACTTCTCCAAAAATGACAAAAATATCGTACTTAAAGTACTGTAGCACCTGTTGTATTGGTTCCGGTGAGCTGAAAATCAATAGGTTTCATCAGTGGGATGCCCTGAATTATATTCAATCATAAAATTGATGACTTGTAGAACTCTGGAGGCTGTATCATGCTAACAAACTGAAATTTCTCAAAAAATTACAAAATGTCGTACTTCAAGTACAATAGCTCCCGTTGTACTAGCTCTGGTGAACTGAAAATCAGAACGGATCATCTGTGACATGTCCCTTACAATATTCAATCATAAAATTGCTGACTTGTTACAATCCGGAGGCTGCATCGTGATAACAAGACATGTAAGGAAAAGTGGCCGACGACAACGACGACGACGACATACACACAGGATTTTTTTTCTAAAAACCGTTTTTTCGTGTTGTTGTTGATGGAAAGCGTGGAAATAACTCGAAAAATTTTTTCAAAATTCCAACTTTTTTTGGGGTAAACCAATACTTTTCTCGCATATAGAAAGGTTGGGCGGGAAAGTAAAAATTGTCATTTGGCATGTCATTTTACATTTGTTGAATAGCCTTCTTACCTTGGATCAAAGACCCTCCAGGTTATTTTTCGTCCAGACAGTCTTCTTTCTTAGTTGCATTGTTTGTTTCGGACAGTTGTTCTGATAGGCCATTTGTATTGCCTCACTCAGTCGCTCTACTGGCAGGTCAAGGCCCTTCGTTGTGGAAATGGTTACCGTGCTCCCTCTAAGAGACTGCACAATGCTGTTTCAGAGCCTTGCTAGTATGTCCTCATTGGGTCGCGGAATTTCCTGATTTCCAGTTTTGAAGGTACAATATCAAGTCTTATATGGCGAGGGTCCGATCATGATGGTTATTTATGTATATGCAATTATATTTATACACTATTTGAATTGTTTATTGTTTTTTATCATAAAATCAGTCTAACTTCAACTCTATTCATAATACTTTGTATCTATAATTTAATACTACGAATAAACATTATTATCATAACATAACAAGACCAAGTTAGAAATGAAACCGTGACTTAACATCTAATGAAAATCGAACGAAGTATAATTATGAATGTACGTATTTTACAACAAGAAGCCGTTAGATCGCAATAATTAGACATCATAAGACTTTCTACACTGACATTTATACTCAGTATTTCTCAAATATATCGAATTAATTTGCAAACACGACTAAATTCTAAGATTTACACTCAATTATTGAGTTGTTATGATTGAGGAACTGATTTGTCCACCTTCATCCCAATTAATTCACCTACTCTTCTATAGTACATTTTTTAATCGGAAATTGTCAAAAAATCTAAACACTTTGAGTAAAATTAGAATAAAGTTAAAACCATCATACATCTAGATATGCGTCACCTTTCATCTTGCTTTTCTCGATTCGGGAATGCTGTTAAACCATCGCATACGCTATTTAGCCGAGGTATGTGAGTAGGAATCACTCACTATCACGTGTCCTGAGTCTCGTCGCTTTTGCTAACAAAATTTAACGGCGCGAAGCTAATTTGCATCCAGAATGGTCGACCGGATCGTTTTAAGGAAGAGAATCGCTGGAAACGGCTGAGGAGTGAAGGATGAGCCGTATAATAGCGGTTTAATCTTCAGAACCATGTCATAAATTTATTAAAATGTTTTAAAGGAAATTATATTAAGGCTGAAATGTTATGGATCAACGCTACGCTATTCCCTGAATTTATGCAGTTAGTTTTATAATCGATTGAAACTTTAAATAGACTTTTTTCATACAATTTTGTGGAGCTCATATTTCAGTTTAATCATTTTTATACATCCAATTAATGAGTATACGGTGTGTGACGCCTGTATTTGTACGATCTCTAGGGGGCAAATGATGACACTTTTAAATAAGATTTCATGTTACTTTCATTTTTTGTGCAAATCAACAGTTGACGTAGAAGCTTAATCTCGAAGCATCCATATAATTTAGACAAGTGCAGTTTGCAACAATGATTTAGGATACTTTGAACTATTAATCGTGATATTTGCTGTTCTATTATTATGTTATAATAATTAACTGTTTTAATATTCAATAAACGGTGGGTTGGATGAAGTTCGTGGTATGCAACTATAGTCACTTAAATTTATTAGTAATTCAGTATAATTGGTACCAGGCGTCTTGATGAAACATTACTAATGAGAAAAATAGATCATTTTAGTAAATGAAATTAACGGTCTCGACCCATACTTCGTGGAATCTACTCATATGATTGTTTTAAATGAAACTCAATGTTTCTAGCTAATTCGACAATATAATGAAAAATGTTGAAAATTCTAAAAAATTGACAATTGTTTCGATAACAGAATATCATCGTCAGTATGACAGAAGTTACATTCCATTTGATGCCTACCTGATGTCTAGTAGTTATTTTCGGCTAGACCAAGAAGTGACCTACCTTGTGATTGACTTAATATATGTTAATAGAAAAAAGAAGAAGATGTGATATTACAAATATTGAAGCTTAGATATTATTACCCCTTTGGTGATATCCTGGATATCATTTTTCTAATTAAGATCAGCATAACCATATAGAAAACCAGGAAAACTATATCTGCCGATCTTTACAATTATCACTTAAGAAGACAATTTAATCAAAAATATAGAACCTTCAAAAGTTAAACGTCAAACAAAAAATTACATTACAGTTTTAAATGCAATAAAAAAGAAAGTAGAAGATAATAACCTAATAGTTACAAAATCTGATAAGGGGAACACAACTGTCATATTGGCAACTGAAAATTATAATTTGAAAATATATAACTTTATAGAATCTAGCGATGTGAAAGTTCTTAGAGTAGACCCAACAAAGAAGTTTTCTAATATTGTAAGGGGTATTGTTAATAATTCAAATTTTCTTTTAAGTGATTACGAAAAGAGGTCCATGATAAATGAGAATCCTCATTGTCCACAATTATATGGAACCGTTAAATTACATAAAATAACGAAACCAATTAGACATGTAGTTTCTTATGTTAATACTCCTAATAATAGATTGGCAAAGAAGCTTAACAATATACTTGATAGTTACGGATATGTATCTAAATACTCAATTAGGAATTCAATACAACTAATCAAAAAATTGAAAGAATTCAAATTACAAGATAACTCTAAGCTTATTCAATTTGACGTTACTAATATGTTCACTAAAATTTCTCCTAAAGAATGTCGAATACTGGTAAGAAAATTACTAGAAGATAAAAATGTTAATCCAGGAATAATATCAGATATACTCAATTTATTCGATGTATGTATTAATTAGAATTATTCCACTTTTGACAATAACATGTATATTCAAAATGAAGGTTCACCAATGGGAAGCCCTATATCACCTATTTTGGCAAACATTTTTATAGACAGATCAGAAAGAAAAATCTTTGGAAGTAATATTTCAGAAAATGTTTTATTTTGGTATAGATATGTCGATGTCATATTAGCTTGTTTTATAGATAGTGAACGACAATTAGATATATATTTAACCACATTAATAACTTACACTCTAAAATTAAAATCCATTGGAAGTTGAAGAAAATTACTTAATCAGTTTTCTTGATTTGAAAATTCAAAGAGTTAATAATGTACTTGATTATTCAATTGACCGGAAACCAACACACACTGATGTGACAATTCCATATATGTAGTTCCAATCACCCCATGTCACACAAACTAGCGGCATATAATTGAATGATACACAGAACATTTTTAGTCCCTATGAACAAATGTAATTTTGATAGAGAGATTGATATAATTAGACAAATAGCAACATAAAACGGTTATCCATTACATATGATAAATAAGCTAATTAATGAGAGAGAGGAAAAAGTAGCATTACCACTAATATTTCCTAAACAAACTGAAGAAGTAAAAACTTATGAGAACATCACATATGCAGGAATTATTTCTAATAATACTTCAAATATTAGCAACGAATACAACAGTTTTTTTTCAAAACAGAAAGTAACGTAAGTACACAATTGTTAAATGTTAGAACAAAAATACCAACATTAAAGAAATCAGGTATATATAAAATCAAATGTCCAGAATTTAATGATGCCTATTTGTGTCAGATCCTTAGAAAATTTGAAATCCGATACAGTGAACACTTACAAGCATACAGATTAAAACAATCAGATTAATCCCATTACGCAAAACATCTACTTGACACCAACCATTCGTTGACACCTAACACAGAACTAGAAGTACTACATGTTTGTGATAAGAAACAAGAACTGGATTTCCTTGAAGAGGTGGAAATTAAAAGACACTTAAGAAACCCACAATATGAAGTCGTCAATGAATAGATAAATCTAGGGGGTTTTCCACTATTAAACTGTCTTCTTATGTGATATAATTATAAAGATCAGCAGATATAGTTTTCCTGGTTTTCTATATCATTACACAGTTATACTGATCCTAATTGGGAAAATGATATCCAGGATATCACCATAGGGCTAATAATATCTAAGCTTCAATGTTTGTAATATCACATCTTCTTCTTTTTTCTATTAACATATATTAGGTCAATCACAAGGTAGGTCACTTCTTGGTCTAGCCGAAAATAACTACTAAACATCAGGTAGGCATCAAATGAAATGTAACTTCTGTCATTCTGACGATGATATTCTGTTATCGAAACAATTGTCAATTTTTTAGAATTTTTAACATTTTTCATTACATTGTGGAATTAGCGAGGAACATTGAGTTTGATTTAAAACGATCATATGAGTAGATTCCACGAAGTGAGGGTCCAGACCGTTAATTTCATTTACTAAAATGATCTATTTTTCTCATTAGTAATGTTTCATCAAGACGCCTGTTACCAATTATACTGAATTACTGATAAATTGAAGTGACTATAGTTGTATATCACGAACTTCATCCAACCCACCGTTTATTGAATATTAAAACAGTTAAACCAGTAACAACAAATAAATTAAGCACCATTTTCTATAATACAGAGTGAAACCCTACGCTCAAATGATCGTCTAATATCTCTTAACCTTCCCTTGGTCGCGCCCGGTCTTAGGGACCGGGGCATAATAAACTAATGCCTATTTTTCTAAATATCGGAGTGAGAGATAGCGGGGATCGTCTACCTTCCTAACGCAGCTTTCTTTTAGCGGCAGTACGTAAGTGAGCGCCGTGGGAGTAAGGTGGTATGTGTTGGGGCGTTTCCCGGAATCTCAGACCGGCGCGACTATTAGTGATACATTATTTATGTGTACTCTGAAAGCGAATTTTCAAAAGAATGGCGAGTTATGAGCAAGAAGAAGCCCGTCTTAGGCAGTTGATGGAAGAAGCGTTTGACGAGGAAAGTGTGGCAGATGTTTGCGATGACCAATCCGATTGTGATGAATCTGATCACGAGCAGCAATCGGATCATGACACGGATACCGAACAAGAAATTAGCGACACGGAAGAAGCAGAGTATAGTGAACCTTTGCCATATAATAAGGGTATTAGTTTTAAAATATATTCTTAGTTAAGTTTCTACTATATTTTGTTTTTAGGAAAGGATGGATCGGTATGGAAGAAACATCCACCAAGTCGTAAAACTGTGAGAACAAGAAAAGAGAACATAATAAAAAGATTACCCGGATGTACTTCAGTAACTAAACCTCTAAAAGAAATTTTTGATATATTTAACTACTTCATAAATGAGGAAATGGTTCAATTAATTGTAGATTCAACAAACACGTTCATTGAGTCGATCAGATCAAACTATGCCAGAGATAGAGATGCGCTTCCCACCAATTCCGTAGAAATACGAGCCTTATTTGGCTTAGTATACTTGGCTGGAATTACAGGCTCAAACAAGACAAATACCGCCGATTTGTGGGACAGGAATGGTTATGGCGTGGAAATGTTACATCTTGGAATGTCACTGCAAAGGTTTCGATTTTTACTAAGGTGCCTCAGATTCGACGATAAAAATACACGTGAAGAACGGCGAAAAACTGACAAACTAGCTCCGATCCGTAGTCTGTTTGATATGTTTGTAGAGAACTGTCAAAACGGATATCACTTGTCTGAGTATGTTACGATTGATGAAATGTTGCCTGGTTTTAGAGGGCGATGTAGCTTTAGGCAATACATACCATCAAAGCCCAATAAATATGGCATAAAGTTATTCGCCTTATGTGATGCTAAGATGTTTTATACATCAAAACTCGAAGTTTATGTTGGAAAGCAGCCAGAAGGGCCATAAGAAATGTCTAATAAGACAGAAGATATAGTACTTAAAACTTGTCAACACCTTTCGGGCTCCAATCGAAACATAACCATGGACAACTGGTTCACTTCGGTCCCTTTAGCTCGAAAATTACTTACAGACTATAAACTGACTTCCATTGGAACCCTTAGAAAAAACAAAAGGGAATTACCCGATGAATTTTCAAAGCCTGCAAAAAGACCCGAACATACTAGCATGTTTGGTTTTACTGAAGACTGTACCATCGTCTCATATATACCTAAAAAAAAGAAGAATGTCATTATGCTCTCTACTATGCATCACCACGATGATATAGATGAAAGTACAGGAGACCATCAGAAACCGGTTATTATCACTACGTATAACTCAACAAAAGGAGGTGTGGACGTCGTGGACAAACTCATCGCGACTTATAATTGTTCAAGAACTACGCGGAGATGGCCAATGGTTTTACTCTATCTGATTCTAAATGTCACTGGGATTAACTCGCAAGTAATTTACTTCTCCAATCATCCAGATACCAAATATGTCAGAAGATTTTTTTTGAAAATGTTGTCCGAAGAACTTATTCGCCCCCATTTGAAAGTCCGTACTCTCCAGACTAATCTTCCGCGAAGTTTAAGGGCCCGTTTGCTAGATTTTTTCGACCCACCAGCCGACGAACCAGTAGAAAATGTTAGACCAGGTAGATGCGCTTATTGCGATTGGAGAAAAAACCGAAAAACCAAGTATTGTTGTTTTAAATGCAGTACTTATATGTGTTTAGAGCACATTGTCGCTATTTGTCAAACTTGCCGCGACAATGTAGTTTAGTTGTTTTTGTACCATGTAATCAACATTTATTTATATAAAATGGAAAGTTCATATTATTTTTGTACTAATTAAGGTCCATGTAGTTTATTTTATGTTACGTTACTTAAATATGTAATACCTGCAATGTTTCTTTGTAACAATATAATACTTTTATTTGATTTATATTAAAAAATCTAAATATAGCATGTTTTTCTATAGCTCACATGAAAAATCACATTTATTTTCACTAATTCCCAATTTAACTAAACCCGGTCTAGGAGACCGGCGCGACTATTTGACTCATAAACTAAGGCGCGACCAACGGAAGGTTAATGGTATAACTAACTACAACAAACCAGTTCCCATTCCGAAACTTCATATCGTCGGGAGTAGTAAGTGATGTACTGTACACAATATTTCCTATAAGAAGGAATCCATCGAAGTCAGATCTGGGGATCTGGGTAACCAAAAGCATGGATCTCCCTTTCCTATCCATATATTTCGAAATTTGGTATTCAGATACAGGATTGACTTGAACCAGTATGTCAGGTAATATATCTGTCGATTTTGTTCTGATTTACTAGTAAACCTAGAATTCAATTTTTTCGTTGGTGGATATTGTCATCGTCTTCTTTTGCTTCGTGTAAGCAACACTGCATGTAGTATGAAATCTTGCTAGCATCTTTTTAACACGTGTCTTTTGTGGACGGTCTTGTTCAGGACACTTTTGTGTATATATCCTTGATCCCAGAAGGATGTTTTCATGGCATTCGCCTATGCTTAAAACCATATGAATAATGTTTTAAGAGAATATTGTTTCATCTTTCACAATGTCACCTCAAAGGATTATCGTTAAAATAAACACAGTATTAAGTGAAATTACCTAGCTAAAGTAAACAAAATTGTAAATAAAATGACGGAATCAGACGTAAACTACAATTCTTATTTATTTCCCGTTGATTAAGGGTCCAGGTTTCGCTGCCATATGTAACCATAGGGCGAATAATGGACTTGTATATTGTTGATTTGAATTGTCTTCTTAACAGTTTAGATCTCAAGAGTGTTGTAAGAGAATATAGCGCTCTATTTTCCGCCATTATGCTATAATTATCGCTACTGGGTACTTAAACTCCTTAACCACTTAAAAGTTGTACTCAATAATGAAAATATTCTATCTGATTCTAGGTCTTTTGTTCTTGGTTACTACCATATATTTCGGTTTTTCTTCATTTACTCGTGGGCCCAGGTTACCTGCTTCCTCCTCGAGTTGGGAGAACACTTCTCTCATATCTCCAGTTGAATGAGTCACCCTATCTATATCATCAGCAAAAGCCAACAATAGTTTTGAACCCTGCCTAGCAAAACTTTTAGTTAGTTCCGATGTTATTTTAGGAACCGCATACTCCAAGGCCAATCTAAATAGCAACAGTGAGAGGGATCTCCTTGTTCTGATGCTACCCTAAATGGAATTGATGTTCTGCTTCCTATCCTCACCTGTGCATATGAGTTTACCACACACATTTCACACATTTGTGTTAGCTCCACCAATTTCCTTGGGATGTCCATTTCTAGCATTGCCACCCACAACCTGCCTCTTTTTATAGAGTCATATGCGTGCTGGAAATCAACAAAGATTTGGTTATCTCTCCAGTTGAATTCCCCGCTCTTTCCTAATATTTGTCTGATCGTGAATATTTTATCTATCGTTGACCTTCCAACACGAAACCCACATTGATAGTCGCCGATAACGTCTTCCGCATAAGGGGTTAACCTTTTCAGTAGTATGGTTGCCAATACTTTGTATGTTATGTTGATAATTGATATTCCTCTGTAATTTATAATTTATTCTTTATTTCCTTTCTTATGTATATTATGATACTTCCGCTCCCGTCGTTAGGCATTTTCTGTTGTACCCATATATCCAGGATCATTTCATATATTTTTCGGTGTAAAACATTTTCTCCCTTTTTTAACAACTCTGCATTTATACCATGATTGCCTTTTGCTTTATGATCTTTGAGATATGTTATCGCATTTTTTACTTCTTGGAGTGTTGGTGGTGGTATTATTATATCCACTGAGTGGAAGGTAATGTCTTCTTCTTCCTCTGTATTCATTTCAATATTTAGTAATTGTTTAAATTGCTCCTTCCGTCGTTCAACAATTTCCGTTTCGGTTATTATGAGTTCTCCTCTTTCATTTCTCATGCCTTTCGTTCCTCCTATACTCCCATTCCTCCTCACTCTCTTCACTTCCCTAAAGAAGTTCCTTGTCTGGTTCATGCCTCTATACCTGTCTATTTCCCGTATTTGGTGTTCTAGGTAGTTCTTTTTTGTTCTGAGTAATCTCCTTGTATGTGCTCTTGTTCTGTGAAATTCTTTTGTGTTCTCATTCGTACGGTTTATTAGCATCGTCAGTCTCTTATTTGTTTTCAATTTCAGCGCTTCTTCATATTCTCTGTCAAACCACCTTCTTTCGGGGCGCTTCTTCTTTTTCCCAATGGTTTCTGTCGCTGCTTCTCCTATGACTGTTGCCACTTGCTGCCATGTTTCCACTAGTTATTTATTATCTTTCTCGTGTCTTAGCCATACGAATTTGTTGCTCAAGGCCATTTGGTACTCACCTTCCTTTTTGGTTCCTTGAAAAGCTTCTACGTCCCATCCTTCCCTTGAGTTTTTTTGTTCAGGTTTCTGTGTTGTTATTCTCGTTCTCAGCCTGGATTAAACCAGGAAGTGATCAGTATCGCTGTCTGCTCCTCTCATACTTCTTGCACTGATGATGCTACTGTCTTGCATCTATGAGAATGTGGTCTATTTGGTTTCGCGTTGTTCCGTTATTTGAAACTGATGTGGCTTCATTCTTTATTTCAAATTGTATGGATTTTGCTACCATATTATTAGATATTGTAAATTCTGCTAATCGGTGCCCATTATTATTCGTTATGTCATGTAGGCTATGTCTCCCTATCACCTCTCTGAGATACTCCTCTTTTCCCAGTTTAGCATTACAATCTCCCATGACTACCCTGGCCTGGCCCAGGCCTTGGAGCCACCCTATACCGTTGATCCAGTAGCAAATAAAATTCATCTTTCTTTTCCTCCTCTGCGTCCTCTGGGGAATAAATCAAAAATGTGAGATTGGACCATTTACCCTTAAGTCTGATGCAACAAATTGTCTCGCTGACTGTCTCAAAGTCTATTACTGCTATGTTTAGCCTCTATGCTATGAGAAAGCCGCATCCGTATCCATGTCTGTTCTCATTACCTGACCAGAACACTATATCGTTTTCTATCTCCATATTTCCCGTTCCTATTCATCTGACTTCCTGTATTGCGGGCCTTATATTTTTGAAGCTCTTTAACCACTCTCGTTGCTATACCAGGCCTGTACCAACTCAGCACATTCCATGTTCCCAAAAGAATATCCTTTTTTCGTTGCTTACGTCGTTTATTCGTCCGATGCCGAGGCAATATTTTCTGTTTCGTAGCTTCAGGTTTTCACGCGTATCGATAGAACAGCCCTCTTTTCGGTGGACTTTCTCCCGCTCTCGTTACCCCCGACCCTGTTTCGCACTGGGATTGGTTACCACAGTCTTCCAGAAGATGACTCTGATACTCAGGTGACCAGTGTTTACTCCGCGGAGGTGAGAGTCGGAATTGAGTAGGAAAGGCTACTTGACGCTAGCTGAATACGGCGTCATATGTTGCGCTTCACTGCCCCATTGAACCCCTCATGACGTTTTGTATGGTAATTTGTCCAGTGATTTGCCCAGCGGTTACATATGAAACGTCGTCTTATCCTAGTTATCAGGTCACTGTGCATTTGTATTGAATCGATCTGGAGGTTAGCTGTCGAAGCTTCTTTTGCAGGTTGGTCCACAAGTTCATACCCGGGTATTGCGACATGAGACGGTACCCATATGAATGTAACTGTAACACCAGAGCTCGCAAGACGGTCAATGCAATCATGAATATCTTGAACTATACGATGTACGGGAAATGTTTGTCCAAAGGAGTTTATTGATGCGGGAGAGTCTTTGCATATAGCCGATTGTTTGTCTTCAAAGGATAAAGATATTTAGATACATCAGTCTACAGTATTGTATTGTAGTAATCGGGATGTATAATATTCGAAAAATGTCGTTTCAAGAGATCGCTGTGTGTTAATTGCTTAGGGGATATGTTTAAAGATATGTTAAACTTTGGTTGTTGCTCCAACCAAAGAGTATAGGATGAGATAGAAATGGGAACTGTATTTGATAGGTTGATATCAGTTATGAGAGGTGACAGGATTTATGGAAGCGGTTGAAATTTGGTGCCAGAATTACTGGTATTGGATGAACGATTCATTAGAAGGCTTCTCAGGGTGTACCGAAACTTTGCACAGTATGACATGAGAAACTGTTGCCGTCTCAACCATAGCAAAGGTTCTTTGGATTCACGATAGATATTTTCAGCAGGACTGGATCAGAAAGCTCCATGACACATTTTTAAAGCTGTATTGTGAACAGAATTGAGAGTTTTCAAGTCAGATTTGCTTGCTGATATGTTAATAAAGTTTCGATAATCTAGTTTGGAACGAACAAGAGATTTGTACACCGCTAACCGTATTTTTTCGTCAGCTCTCCATTGCTGGTGAGCTAATATTTTCAAATTGTTTGTTCGTACTTTTTTTATGTCTTTGATAGGTTCTTTCCAGTTTAATTTACTATCAAAGGTAAGCCCTAATATTTTTATAGAGGTATACACAGGCAGACTTTTGTCATATAGCTGCATTAGTGGAAGTGATGATTTATTGAATTTAATAATTTCCTATTTGGCGGCTGAGAAGTGACAACAACTAGGAAGGGACCACTAACTAAATTGATTTACTGCTGTCCCAATTTAGTAACCTTTAGTTATTTTTCACACTACAAAATATGATCAGAATATCTACGTACATAGAAAACTTAATAGTGGGCTTAATTGATGTGCTTTATAGCTATTATTAAAAGCGCTGTACTCAAAACTGATCTTGAGGTACGCCATTATATCGTAAGTGTTTCGAGGAACCTTGTCAATTAGTAGATACTTGTAATGATCTATCGATTATGAAATATTGTACAAAAGCCAATATTTCACCTTGGAAATTGTATTTTCTGAGATTATTAGGTATTGCTGATTTTGATAAGCTATCAAAGGCACTTTTAATATCAAATGTGGCAGCTACAACATCATGCTTTGTAAGGACAGCGTCTCCAATGGATGTCTGTAGAAGGGCGAGGTTGTCCATAGTACCACGGTGTGGTCGGAATCCTGATTGTACTGGATTGACTATTATGTGTTTTCTCAACTACCAAAGTAGCTTTTCACTAATAATCTTTTACATCAACTTACACATTGTGCATGTTAAAGAAATGGGACGATATAAGTATAGATCTGTTGATGCTTTATATGGTTTTACCACTGGAATAGAAATTTATTCTCGTCATTGCGTTGGGAATAACTGTTTGGTCGGTCCAGACTGTGTTATATAATTTCTGTAATTTAGAAGATAAATGGTATATTATCGGCCACAGCGGGTGAATTTTTACTCGAAAAACGATCGTTAGTTTCCACTAATCAAGAAACATAACAAGTCTTTTTTGTGATGTTCTTTTTGGAGACTTCTCGTGATGTTTATTTAAATCGTTAATAAGATATCTCCTAGATGTTTAAATTTTATAACCAACTTTATTAACATCCATGTCATGTAATTAAAACATAGATTGAATGTACACAATACTACTTGAATTCGCAGTTACATACACATTCTACAAACTTCCTTTTAGCAAGCTCCTTTAGAAAATATTCATACGATGTTAATTTGTATACTTCTCACTAATGTCACATACAGAACATTACTGTATTATTACAATTAACATGTTCCACATTTTCAGTAACTTCCTGCTACTACTTGTAAACGATGTAAGTTTATAAATCTCTCAGTAATATTTCATATTAAACATAACAGTAACTTAATTGGGTGAGCTGTTTCAGTGATGTTATCGTAAAATTGCAAAAAATTAGAAGACGAATGAAACAAATGACAAGCATGGCATGGTGGATGGTGGCGTGGTTTTCAGATTCGCATTTTATTTTATCTGCAGGCAGCACATTTTTTGCAAGAAGTACTGAACTAAAATTGTGTTCGTTTTCATTAGTTTCTACTTAGCTACAGTTGCTATATTTAGTTATAGTTCTTGTTATAATGGACGAACAACAGTTGTCGGTAAGTACCTATTCCAAAATTATAATTATTGAAACTGATAAATACAATAATACTTCAATCGGCCATTCCACATTGAAATTGGCGTTGGCGGGATTGTAACCTCAAATGATATAATTGAGTTTACAAAGCAATTTCAACTTTTAAAATATTTAAGTTAGTAGGTACATCTTAAGAATTACTTCCAAATCCTAGATATGCATTATACTTCCAAAAAACTTAATATTGCAATAGAGTAGATATTATTATTGATAATAATAAATACTCATATTGTAACGATTTTATTTGACATTAACATACTTTGTGTTAATAGGTCCAACTGCCCCATTTGATACGCTTGTGGTCGTACACATTTTATTACACCTTAATGTTAATTTTTAGCAAATTATAAATCAACCATTTGGTATTAATCGTTTCCTACTTTTTGTGCGCGATAAGAATTTTTTTCTCATTTTTTTTATTATAGCGCATCGACCTCGAGGGGTCATTAGCGATATCTGGTGTATACATATATATTGTTACTTACATTTGGTATTTTATAAAGAATTTATAACATTTACCAATTTGAGAAATGTCTTTAGGTTACGTAAATTGTAGTTTGTTCCTAATACGTCGGATAATCCATTGTTGGAGAGTTGTGCCAGTTGTCGCTGTTGTGTTAGTTGAGGACATTCAACGAGTAGGTGCTTGATAGTCAATTTTTAGTCACAATAATTACATTTTGGTTCAGGACCTTTGTCGAATAGATAGCTATGAGTTAGCCGGGTATGACCTGAACGTAGCCGTGTTAGTAGCACTTGATCGCGACGACTTTTTGGTAGGACTAACCACGGTTTAATAGATTTTTAAACCTCGTTAAGTTTGGTTCCCGCTGTTTTCCATTTAGCTTCACAGACACTGTTCACTTTAGATTGAATTATAGATTTAATATCCGCACTTACTGAAAACTGCACTACTCGAGCATCTTCGTTGATCAGCTTCCTCGTTGCCATCTATTTCTACGTGGTATGGGATCCAAATAAAGATGATATCTTTAATTTTTGTTGAGCTATTTTGAGTTCTTCTTTACTAAGATGGTTTTGAGTGTTTGAAGATGAATTGATATTAGCTAAGGCTTCATATAGAGCATATAATTCGGCGGAGAAGATGGAATATGTATCTGGAAACGTGAACTTATAAGTTGAGTTTGTAGTTACCACCGCGGCTCCAATGCCAGCTGCAGATTTCAAAGCATCGGTATAGATTTGGTGATAGTCTGTATAATCTTCTAGTATTGTTTTGAAGTTTGATCTAATACTGAAATTGGGAGTCGAATGTTGGTCTAGAGAGCTAAGAGTGGTTATACATTTTGGTTTTTTGATTTGCCAGAGGGGAGTAGATGTAGTCAGTCGAGGGAAACATTTGGGAAAGGAGAAGCTTAGTTTTTCAAGGTACATTTTTAGTCTAGCATAAAAGGGTTTGGGAGCATGAGGTTTAATTGTGAAAGAATTGGGGAGTTTTTGAGGAGAGCAGTTATGTCTTGTAGGGTTGAACGAATTGTATATCGTTTTAGCTGCATATATCAGGCTCAAGTACATACGCCTATCTTCTAAGGAAGGTTCATTAACTTCAGCGTATAAGCTTACAACTGGAGATATACGAAAGGCTCCCGTTATTATCCGTAAAGCCGTATTTTGTATTATATCTAACCATTTTAGGGTTCGTTTGTTGGTTGACGAGTATACGACTGCTGCATAATCAACTTTCGATCTAATTATTGTCCTGTTAGAAGAGTGTCTCGATCAGCGCCCCAGTTTTTATTGTATAGTGTTTTCAGTAGGTCAAGTCTCTTTCGACACCTAGATATTAAGTTATCAATGTCTCTATTCCAATTGAGCGTTTCATCAAAGGTTGTACCCAAAAAGTTTAGTGACTTTTCGGCCTTTATGTTCTGTCCATATAAATGAATATCTGGGATGTTTACTGTTTTCTCTTTGGAGAATAACATGAAGCGAGTTTTGCTAGTAGAAAACATGAAGCCTGTTTTCTCCGACCAATCCTCTAGATGAGATATGAATTCTTGCGTAAGAGATTTTAGATTTCTCACGTGAGAGAGAGAGAGAGAGAGAGAGAGAGAGAGAGAGAGAGAGAGAGAGAGAAGGAGAGAGATTCGTAAATGAGTTTGCGGTGGGTTGGAGTTTTCATGGTTGATTGTCCTTTTCTTGTTGATGCCCTGGTATAGGATAGGTTTCCTCTTCAGGGCTGTGTTGGGGGTGTGTTGGGTTGTTTGGTGCGCGCTTGACCGAGAAATTAAGTTGGGGTTTAAAAGTGTCTAGTAAGAAATTTTTTAAAAGTGACTAGGAAAATTTGCTTAGAAGTGTCTAGAACTGAGAGTTATTGAGTGGGCTTTTTGCCAGAAAGTAACTGGAGGGTTGTGTTGTGTTGGGGTGAATCGGGGGTTGATCTCTGGAAGCAGCGAAGCTCAGAAGTGTGCGGAAATGATTTGACAAAAAATGTCTAGGATGGGAATGTAAGTGCTGAAGACGAACCATGTATCGTTGCCGATACATATATATATGCGTTGGGCTGGCTAGGTGTCAGAAATTATGAAAATTGAATGTTATTTACTGGTTTTGAAATGTCTCCGATATTTTAAGAGCGATGTATTAGGAATACTGAAGATTTATAATTTTTGGTTTTTTAGTTATGTGAAAAAGTGTATAGGAGACATTTTTCAAAAGTGTATGGAATTTGGTATTTTGTTGGAATTTGATGGAAAGTTGCGGTGACGTGCCTTCGGTGGTTTGGGACTGTTTACGGTGGTCGGTGGTATAATGATAATATTTAATCTAAAAATGCGGGTGCGTCGATCGTCGGTCCATTTGGCTAGTGAATAAATTCACAGAGTGTACAGGAAAACCGCAGAAACCTGCAACACCGCCGTGGATGGTATGGGGGCGGCAATGAGTATAGGGTAGTCCAAATAATGAGAATGAGAGGTTTTGGAATTTGTTAGAGATTTTTATTATGTGGTTTTGGACTTGTTGCGGAGGTTGTTGAGTAGAGAATTAATGACCTAGAATGGTGTAAGAAATAGTGAATTTTTAACGATTATCGTATGGAGATTGGGGAGCTGTCGAGGTAGTCGATGTATTCGTCGGGGAGGTCGTCGTAAGCCGTGGCTAGCAGGCGCAACGGAAGAAATGAGAGCTTCCTCTGGGGGTACCTACCGAGGGGTCGTCTGTTGGCGACCCACGGTGTGAGAAGGGTGTTTTTGGCGATTTCACTGCCCGATTGAATAGTACGACTAACGTATCGAGCTTGTAAATTATTTAGGCGTGGTAGAAGGGGCTCGATGTCGATATTGACATATACTGTGTTGGTGGGAGAGTATGGAGCCTTGTATTGGCAGTATCTTAAGATTGACTGCTCACAAGTTCGGAGTCTTTTGGCAAGATGGTTGGGAAGGTTGCAATAGACGTTAGCTCTATAGTCGATTATTGGACGGATGTATGTTTTATACGTATGAAGTAGGGTGGTAGGGTGAGTACGTCCGAAGCTGCCGCCAAGCGCCTTGAGAAGATTAACTCTCCGTCGGACTTTGTTTAAAGTTTCCATTAGGTCGGGCTACAGTGACTATATACAAGACAGTAGCGACAATGATGGTCGTCCTAGTGATTGGTTATTTATGTCACGTGGTATCGGCCGCCATTAGTTTGCCAAATGTTTGTTTATTTACCATTTGGTTCTATTGTGTTCTTACCACAGTTTTTGGTTTTTGAAAGTTTTCGTGCAAAATCTGGTGTTCAAGTGCTATTTATAAACGTTCTGGACTAAAGACTTATTAATTAGTGTATTATTAATTGCTTTGGAACTATAATTATCATTTCATACACCATTCTCACTTGAGGTTTTTGGTTAAGCTATAAGTGTAGTAGATAAGTTCAATATTACTGTACTTGTATTGTTATGTATGGTTTAGACTGTTTAGAGTAACAAAATTAGTGATTATTACATATATTATTCAAATAAATATCTATTTTGGCCTTTTTATAACCAAATGTTCTTGGTTCTTACAGTGGATCTGAGCATAAATGTATTCTCGAGTTTCACCAGTTGTTTCTTGTTATATCTAAACTCTGTCCCTAAAACGTTGCATAAAAATTGAAGACTTTTAAAATTATTTTGCTTTTATTTGTAATAGGACAATGCCTGGCTGTGCTGATGTAAATTGCAGTAATTCTGCAAAAACGGGTTTATTATTAAACACTTTTCAAAAGATCCTGTGAGAAGGCAGTGGCTCATTAAGACCAGAAGGGACAATTGGCAACATTTTAATGTCAAAAAAATGTGTGAAGAAAATTTAGTTCTAAATATAATACCCGATTGTCATAAATTGAAAAATAAAATTATTAAACGCTACATTATTGTATTCAGATTAAAAGCAAGTTCAAAAAAGAATAAGTGCTTCTAAAAAATTAGTTAGTTAGTCCGTTGTTATGAATATTCAATAAATAATTGTAATAGAACATTCTTTATTTTATTATTTACTTACTTGATGTTTTTTTAATTAAACATAAAATCTCTGAGACAAATTCATAAATATTAGGGCATTATGACATGTACAATGACCAACAATATTAGATATAAGCTTCATATTATCTTCTTTATTTAATAGTGTAAAACATTTAATTACATAAATATTAAATAGCTATGTGTTCCATTCTTTCTGGTGGAGTTTCAATGTTAGAATTGCACGTACAGTCTGTAACATATGAAAACATTCATTAATTAATTTCAGATTAGATGAAAAAATAAACATAGGGTAATTATTTCCTAATTACCTATGTACTGAAATTGGATATAACTCTGACTTAAACCGTAATAGTCCAAATTTGTATCCTAATAACAAGTCAAATTAAAATATTTTATTACTTATTTTATTTTTCCCTATTCTCACAAGAATAGGGATTAACATCCCTCTGTGGCACCGTACATATTATGTACGGTGTCTGTGGCATATTTCTATCTAATTCACTACCTGCTTCTGCTTTTGTTAAGAGGCCTGGTGCATTATTTCCGCTCTGATTATATTTGCGCCAATCATAGATTAAAGAAAGACTCCCTAGTACATATTTCTACACTACACATTACAATTTATTGTAGTAGCTATTTGTTTAGCGTGACATTTAACATTATAATCCAGAACATAAGAGCTTACCTTATATCTTTATCAGATGGTAAATAGAGATACATCCATAATTTTGTATGCAACAACATTACATCCCAACTAGTTTAAGAGTGGTAAAACCCTTTTAAAAAGAGTTATTTAGTTGCATGTAGTCAAATGTAAATAGATCAAAATTAGTCACTGTAGGTCGGGCGTCCAGTTGAGAGTTAAAGTGAATTTCACTCCCAAATTGACGACTTTCCTTTCGAGTCGATCACCGCAGAGCACGAGGCGGAAGTTTGTAGGAAGAAGTCGAATAGATAACTAAGTCATCCTCATACAAACGAGCTTTCATTGGTGGTTTTAATGCCTGTATGATATCATTAATTGCTATGATAAAAAGGGTGGTGCTAATTACGGATCCTTGTGGAATGCCATTTTTGTTTGTTTTGAATCTGACGTGGTTCCGTTCGCTAATACTTCAACATTTCGTTCTTTTAAAAAGTTTTGGATAAAGTGTAGACAGTTACTTCTTATATTCCAGCTCAGAAGTTTTTTTATAATGTAATCATGCCAGGCAGTATCGAATGCTTTGTTGATATCGAAGAAGACTGCTAAACATTTTTGTTTTTGTACAAATGCCTCATTGATGTTACTTTCCAGGTCTATAATATTGTCGGTACTTGATATTTCTTGTCTGAAGCCACTTCGTTCAGGTATTATTAAATTATGTTGCTCTTATGTCCTCAATAGTCTTCTGTTGATAATTTTTTCTAGTAGCTTACAAATCACTGAAGTAAGAGAAATAGGTCGATATGATTGAGGATTTGATTTTTGGCTTCGGGGTTTTAGAATAGGTATTATTAGAGATTTTCGCCATGCTTTTGGAAAGGTGTGATGCAACCAGATCACATTGTAGTGATTAAGGAGATGTTCGTGGGCATTGGAAGGACGATGTTTTAAAAAGGTAGGTGCAATTTGGTCATGACCCGGACAAGTATCTTTAAGGTTGGATAAGGCGTCTTCATATTCTGACATGGTCAGCGGTACATTTATAGGATCGTCATTTTCTGTAGTCACTTCCAGGCGGTTTTGTTCTTCTAGTGTTTTGTGATCTAAGAAAGTTTTCGTATAATTGCAATCGCTGGAACGGTTCTCGTACGTTACAGCAAGCGTATCTGCAATAGTTGATTCAGTTGTCAATATAATTCCTCCCATGTTGAGTATTTTTATATTATTACTTGGATGAATGCCAGATATTTTGCGTACCTTCTGCCAGATTTCTGTCATTGGTGTATCTGAGTTTAATTATGAGACATATTCAGTTCAAGATTTGCGCTTTGCACTTTTGATCATGTGCCTTGATTTTACACGTAAGTTTGAAAATTGAAGTTTGTTTTCCGGAGTCTTATATCGTTTGTATCTATTAAAAGCTTTTTTGCTGGCTCTTAGAGCTGCTTCGCAATCTTTATTCCACTATGGGACCGGAGTGTGCTGTTTGGTGTAAGATGTTTTTCCAATTGATATATTTGCTGCATGTTTTATGGTTTCTATAAATTGTTCTAACGATTCGTCTATATTAGGTAGGATAGCACAAGATTCAATTTTTTCTTCAATTACAGTGGAGTAGAGTTGCCAGTCAGCAGTTTTAAGTTTCCATTTCGGATGGAAGCTTTGTTTGTTATTATTCTTTGTAATATTGTATATAATAATGGGGTAATGGTCACTACTGTAGGTATAATCTAGTCTGTCCCATGTTAACGAAGGAGTTAGGGTTGGATTGCATATTGTAAGGTCAATACATGAGGATTCTCCGGTCTGTATATTAAATCTTGTGACTCTGCCGTCGTTGAGAACAGAAACGTTAAAGTCGTCTAATATTAGTTCTACAAGGTGACCCTTTGTGTTTTGAGATGTTGAGC
Organism: Galeruca laticollis; assembly: GCA_963921935.1. NCBI lineage: Eukaryota > Metazoa > Arthropoda > Insecta > Coleoptera > Chrysomelidae > Galeruca > Galeruca laticollis. The sequence goes on along the minus strand of OY998181.1, from coordinate 46,873,380 downwards.
CCCAAAGAAAGTTGTGAACATTGAAATCTCCTATTATGATTCTAGGATGGGGGATTTGTTGTATCAAATTGTCTAAGTCCAGCTGGTTTATTTGCGATCCTGGAGGAAGATATAGGTTGCAGATATGTAAGTCTTGTTTGTCATGGATCTTAATAGCAATGTCTTCAAGATTACTATTTAAGGGAATTTCCACGGCGTCGATATTATTTTTAGTGAGGATTGCTACTCCTCCACTAGCTTTTAGAGCAGTGTCGCGATGTTTATAAAAATTTTGAAATTCATTTGATGTTTGGACATTGCTATGTTTTAGGTTGGTTTCTTGCAAACAAATTATGTCAGATTTAAATTCGTTTATGATCGTTTGTAGTATTGGAAGTTTACGAATGAAACCATTTCGGTTCCATTGTAAAATAGATGAGAAAGAATTGAAAATGTATAAGTATTTTAATAGGTTGACGTTTGTGAACAATCCTGTTCTGTATCTGAATAGGTTAATTGCAGGTGTATTAAAAGTTTTTTCTTAATTTTTGTACATCTTGTTTTGATAGCCCGGTGGGTATAATGTGGATGAATTTTGGTTAACATATATATTAGTGCTGTAAGATCAGTTGTGTAGTCTTGAATGATGCTTACTGGGTCGGCTGATCCGTGAACGTTTACGAAAAGATCTGATATTTGGGTGAAGTTGAGAATAAAGGGTGGATTGTGTTCGTTGATAATTTTACTCACTGGCTCCATAAGAACTTCGATTGGAAGATCTTTTTTGTTGTTTGTTTTGATTTTCTTTATGTTTGCTTGTGGTTGCGGTTTAGTGAAATGGTCTTTCTTGGCTTCGTTTGTTTCTTCTTCTGGTTGAGGAGAAGGTATCTCTATTCCCTTAAAAGTACGTTTCGATAGTTTTTGATTGTCAGTATCCGTTTCTATTGTAGAATCTGTAGAATTTTGCTCGGTGGTTGTAAGTGCTTCAGTATTTATGTTTATTGGTTGTTCGTTGTGGGAAGTGGTCTCAAGTGGAGCGGTAGGGGTATTAGTAATGGGAGGTGGAGAGTGTGATGCTGTTTCGCAATTTGCTGCCGTGTGGCCTGGATTTTTACAAGAAAAGCAGAGAGAGGTTTGGGAGAGGAAAATTCTGTAAGTTGTATCCTCATAATTTATCAAAAAGGATTCTGGAAGTGTGTGTGCTGGTAGAGTTATGAAAACTTGACGTCTGAAGCTGTAAATGTGATTAAATTCGGGAAGATTTGGACTGATTCTAAGAAATGACATCGTAGAAAGAGTGGTAATGCCCTGTTTGCTTAATTCATTCAATATTATAGCGTGTGGTATTGTAGGACAAACGTAAGAAAGTACAAGCCTTTCTGAGGGTGTTACATATTCACGGGCCCGCACAATTTCATTGTTAATTTTGATCTTTCCTTCGTGATTAGAATTGAACTTCTCTACTATGCTAGGACTAGTAAAATACATGCAAGTTCTTTCGTTCGATAGCCTTGAAGTGAATAATATATTTTTGGATTCAATAATTGTTCCTAGAGGTATAAGGTAATCTTGGAGTGTTGCGTTTTCTATAGCAGGAAAGATTATCGCTTGTTCTTTCTTTGGGAAGTGTTGTTGAGAAGTTACATCTGAGTAAGTTTTTAAGGTGTTATTCTGATAACCCCTGTAGTCAGAAGTCCCAGCAGATGGTGTTGACATATTCATATTTTTGTACGAATTTCCACTCATGAACCTGAATACGGACATATTCTTCGAGTTTAGTCGAACATATCGGTACTGATAATAGTAGAGGTTTGACTCTTTTTGTTCGAGATAGTTCCAAAAGAAACTTGCAGGTTAGGTGATTCAAATTGGTGTTTACGTTTAGATATCGAAAAGCGTACTTACGTATATGGTTAGGTACACTAATATGTTGTATATTAAATGCAGTATAGGTTTTAAAACACGATAGACCACTGTTTAAATATTAATTTGTTAAGAGCTGACAATTTATCTGTATCAGTGATAGATGCCAGGACCGAACTCAAAACTGGAAGAATTGTTTTGTGGTTAGTACTAAGTAATTTGGATTTCGTTTTTATAGTAAAACTGACGGCGATAGAAACATTTTTAACTTAACTTGGAAGAGATTTTTGTCTAATCGGGAATAGATCGAAATATTTTCGTCCTTTTGCGACGTCGACTTTCCTTGGTAGTGGTTGAGTGGTTCGGAATTTATGAAATGTGTCCTTGAGACATCCCATTACGGGGATATATTTTTCCGACCAAATGATAGTGGAAAATTTGAGCCTTGTTGCAGTTTTTAAGATTTGATGTTGTTTTGAGTTGGCTATTTCCACATCTCTCTGAGGATTTTCTTAACACTACTTGGGCGTTACCTGTAGTTCTCAATGTTGTTGATGTGATGGATTTGATGGGTGCAGACTAAGTTTTGTGACAAAGAGGTTCCAAATTACCGATTTTGGCGAAAATTTCAAACTTTCATTAACGAAATATATCAACAGAGTTGCTTATTTCATATAAATGTTCAGCTAGAGTGTTTTTGACAGTTTAAAGGATAACCCTTTTATAAGTTAAAAGGGTTTTTATTCACGACTATTGGATTTACACCACATAATTTTAATTTGGAGTATGGTGTAAGGAACAACTTTACGAAAATGACTTTTTGGGAAAAGCACACTGCGCATACCAGGAGGAATTCAATCGGATTTACGATCCATCGAACACCAACTAGGAATCCGAAGAGCTCATTTTCCACTGGATCGAGCTGGGTGACATTTTTTTTTCGTTTTTTACTTCATTTATAAATTATGGACACTTAATTTTGGGTGCGGATCCATTTCCCGTTTTGGTGTTGTTGTGGGTCACAGCGTATTAATTTATTTATGACAATGATATTATTGTTGAATAACTTTAGATGCTACTTTGTACGGTTGAAATTGATCCGTAATATGTTCACTATGCTGCTTTGGTTGTTCCCGTATTTTTTTAAATATTTATACCTTCGCTTGCGCATTGGATCCAACGCCTTGTCGTACTTCTCGTTGTAAGCTTGAGTATTGAGTGACCCTATTTTTTCAATTCTGTCTATATATTATATATACTTGGTTGTTAACTGATGAAAGGGATTGTGCGTATGTGATAGTGTCAATTATGCTTTGTTCATGGGTTTAGCAAGGGTGTATGCTGAGAAATAGTGCTTATTATTCAGCTTTCACGAATTTTATCTGACCTAGCAGGTCACCTGATTAACTCATTTTAAATTTAGAAACAACTGGTAGTGGATTAACGGATTTTATTTAAGCTTTTTATAGCAACGAAACTTTTCAACATTACCCGACTAGACCACTGAAACTACTATCAAAATTTGTCGACGCCTTTACTCATTCTTGTACAGTAATTTTAATATACGTACGAGTAACTAAAAGTGGGTTTGTCTTTTATTCCATTCCTCTTTAGAAGATTTTTAGGAGTGGACTTTCACAAAATTAGCGGCAAATCTACTTGGTGCCCTCTTACACCTAAGTAAATTAGATGTGCCGATCACTTGCTTAGCACGTAAGTGAACTCACGCCGTGTTCACATGAGTACTAGCCGCTGGCTATAAACTATCAATCTAGACAGCCTAATTCTGTTACCGTGTAATATTATTGAGCAAGTAAGCAGAGATTCGGATCTAGATGAAAATAGGTTCAACGTTCAAGATATTCCAGATGCTACTTACATAAATAACATAAAAAGTTGGTAATTATGTGAAAAAAAAGGAAGTAATCATTTCAGCTGATACAGACAATGTATTAAATAGTACAAAAAATATTGAATCGAGTAGTTGTCATAGGCATCGATATAGTTTTGCATGTTAAGAAAGTTATAATGTTAAAATTAAAAATTCTTGTGAACAATTAGAAACTGTTGAGACTTTAAAAACAGAAATTTCTCCTAAAGAGCAAAACGAGGTTTTTTTGAAAAAATTCATATTATGGATTATGAACAACAATATTTCCCATAATAGTGCTAATTTTTGTTACATATTTTAAGAACAGGAGCGAAAAATTTTTAGGTTTACATGTTAAGAATAGTATATTATTTTGTACAAGAAAAGAAGTATGACTTTTCATGGCACACCTGAATTCACCTGCCAAACGCAGTGAGACATGTATTACAAGGTAAACCATGACAAGACACTTCTCGAAATAAAATATGTTATTATTTCTTCAAAGAACCCCGCATGTTTCTTATGGAAAATTGATCCCAATCGATTGGTTGAAATTCTAGTATAATGTAGTTTATAATGTTCTGATCAAAGGTCTCCATGAGCACAATTTGATCTAAGGCAATTGTTTTTTTAGTTGCTGTTCAGAACACCTGCAAAGGTTTCACAGATAAGGATTCTGAAGTGTACGTTATGGAAAGGTTGATGCACTCGAAACAGCGACTCTTGCGTGAGAAAAATTAACCGTAAGTAAACAATAGAATTTTCTTTAAACAGATTGGATTTCAGTTGATTTAGCGTGATTTTTCGTAAAATTTTTGTAGTCCTGAATTTTTATCTTTTAATATCATTGAAAAAGTATTCTTATAAATATTCTGAAAACTAACTGTAACGAATGTGTATCAGTTAAACTTTATTAATTCAGTTTTAAATTATGTTACGTTATGACAACTACAAATTAATATACTCATTTTTATTTATTGCTTTCACCGAATGCGTGCAACAGTTGCACACATATTCAATTTTTGTTAGGATGTGTAATATATCACTTTCCACACTTATGTAATTGTTATGTAATTATCCATTTTTATTTTATTTTGATTTGGATTCCTGGACAAGATATTTTTATTTTATCTTGTACCTGTTTTTTTATTTACTGTTCTGTTTATGAATAGTGAATAAACGATTCAAATCCTTTATTGCTCTTTTAATTTTAGATGTACAGGATGAACCAATAAAAACGGCTGTGGGACATATCGCAGAAAAGAATCATGGTATACTTCCAAAAAAAATACCGTAATTAGAGTGACCATAAAAAATCGCTGGAAAATAGTTTTGAGTCTGTGAAATATCCGCTAGGGGTGGAATGAACACTCGAAAACATATTACTGTAATTATCTCCCAAAAAAGACTCACGAAAGGTGTCCTAAAATAGTATATTACATAACAAGAGTTGTAAGTTGCTTATTACATGCGAATAGGAAAGTTGCGCACGAGCCGCGTAGCGGCGAGTGTCGTAATTCAATAAGCATGTTATAAGCTTACAACTCTAGTTGTATACTATACTTTTTCTACGAATAACGTCATTAAGAAAAATAAAACGCATGAATAACAAGTAGCATTTATTCATTAAACAGTAGCCACATAAAATAATTTGAAGTTAACATTTATTTATAGTAATTAATTGTAAAATTTTGGCAATTATTTATTACCATACCCTTATCCGCCCTTTTCGGGTTTTCAAAAGTATCCGGTAAATTTTGGGATGACGGAGACTGTATGGCATATTCTTTTAGGACATTACTATTTTCAGTGTACGTATATGTTTGCAAATTATTTTCAACCGAATTTATAATTCTATTGGCTGTTAATGTCTCATTATTATTTATTGAATTATCGACATATCCCTCAGCTGTAGTCGAAGACTTCCAACCCCCATATCGTTTAAGAGTCATTAAATCAACACCGGCGTCAACCAAAAGAGTGGCGGAAGTTCGTCTTAAACAGTGACCTGTGTACTCTTTGGGATCAGGTAATTATTAATATTCGACCATTTGTTTAGGTACACCGCCTTTTTTATTCAATCCTACCATTTGTTTCGTACATTTACCTCTTTGATAGTTTAGGAAAAGTTGATTTTTGTGCGGATCGCTAACTTGTTGGCGAATATCTATAAATTGTTTGCAAATTTTATAGAAATTACCAGGAATCACGAAAGATCTAGGTACTTTAGTTTTCGTATCAGGGATTCTAACCAACAACATGGTACCTGAATCATATTGATGTCACTAAGTTTAGTATTTTTTAACTCTTGTTTCCTACAAGCTTCACATATTCCAAAAATTGCAACAACCTTAAAATAAAAGTTATTCTAAATATATAATATTATATAATTTTTATTCTGTTAAAAAACATACCTTCACGAATAAATACTGCACATCACATTTAAAAAAAGTTTTATCTCATCATAATGTAAAGTTATCGATTTTTTGCTTTTGAAACCGTCGGATTGTATTTTTAAGTAACCTCGCAATTTTGCGTGATTTTCAATATTGACATTATTCATCAAAGTTATAGTACTCCTCAACATCGAATATATTGCACATAATAAGGATGGTTTGTATTTCTTAGTGATTTCTCCAAGAGTACGTTTTCAGAAAATGAACTTACATTGTTAGTAGTTCGCCAGTCCATAAACTGCCGGTATACATTTTCATATCTTCCTGTTGATTTTTCTGGCAATATGTTGTCAGTAGTGTCCGCGGCTAACTGTATTGGGTGGTGTGCTACTTAGTTCGTTTTCACTATTTGATGAGCTCATTTTAATTATTCGTCTTCAAAACAAATGTACATTCACACTAACAGCTAGTGACAGCGAGTCTCATTAATTATTAAACGTCAAAACATCTACAAACTCGTTTCCATGGTTACTCGAAACCATTGACTGACTAGGCTTGGGTGATAAATTGTTGTTTTTCTAGAACTGAAGCGTAATTTTTTTTATTACGTGCTACTCATTACGTGTCAGTATCCTTAATGATCTATTTACTTAAATAACCAAATAGTAGGTAATATGGAATTTACTAGTGTGAGAGTAGAAAAATACAATTTTTGAAATTTTGATGAGATTATGAATAATGCTTTGCCATTATTCAAACAAATGCATAACTTTTTCGTTTATTAACTGATATTAATGATTTTGGCGTCATTTATAAGAGTTTTTACTGTTTAATAATATTGATAACAAAATTGGATAATTTTGTAGCCGTCAGGGGGCGCTATGTCAATAAGTCGATAATTTTTCCATTTTTCTCAGAAATAAAATGGAGCATTTTTTAATTTTTAACTCTGATATCATAAATCTTATATCTTGGAATAGTATTAAGACTTTCACTTGCGGTTTTCACTAGATTCCTAATTTTTTCACCTCTTTTCATCAGAATTTTAAAAATGTGTACAATATATGTTAAACGGCATTTCTGAATGTAACAGAAACGTTGCTTTCAGTTCATTATAAAGACTTTCTTTTGAGGAAGTTCTAGTAACATCTCAGTAATGTGAAAAGGTAACGCTTTAACATCGCTGAAAAGTTAATTTGTAACATCACAAAAGTTAACTTCCAAGTTACAAACCTGGATTTCCTAGAAAAAAGCCGACGTTGCTGAATCTAAGAAGCGTTCCCCCCTTACGACAACGGGAACAAAACCAATTGCGAGCCGGCATTTCCATCTTTTTAACTTCTACTTTTCAACTATAACATTTAATTGTTTATTTAGTTAATAAAGTTCAAATTTCTTAAATTGTTCAATCATTTGTGAAGACGACTTTTACGCGAGTGAACATGAAATTGGCGCAGTCAGTAGGATTGTCAAATGGAACGACAACAAAAATCGTGTCAAGCCGGTCTATATAAATAGTTTATTGATAATTAACGATCGCGTGAAGTCGAAAATATCGGTACTTTGGAAAGTGTTCATCCAGACGAAGGATCCACATCGCCAAAGGTTGGAGATCCCGGAAGAAGCCAAAATTGCAGAATCCGGTTAGTTTTAAGAAGACCAGCCAATTTAAGAGGGAGAAACCGCAACGTTCAACCACTCTTGGCACTAAGCAGATAGATGAAGCCAACCCATTTACATTGGTAATCGAATTTCGTTCTCCTATATAATTTTCCTTCATATTTCTATGATGATTTATTAGTGATTTTTGGTTTTTCTACATTTTTATATATGTTTTAATATTTTATGTCAATAACTGAATTTGGAAGATAGTTGTAATTCAGATATATTAATGAATATTGAGAATTTGCCTCCAGTACAGGATACTTCAAGTTCAGGAAATTCAATTTCAAAAATGGCTACAGTCAATGTAAATAATTCACTTTTAAAATTATATGTAGATGATATACCACAATTTGATGGCAATGGACACACATTAGGAGTATTTTTAGATGCTTGTGAAAGTTTGATAGGTCAATTTGCAGATAGTACAAATGTGAGTGCTGAAATTAATTCATATATTTTACAGGAAATAATAAGTAAATTAACAGGTAGAGCCTCAAGTTCCATAGGATCCCGTTCAGAATTAACTATATGGGGTGATCTCAAGAAATTATTCCAAATAACTTTCGGAGATCAAATAAATATTGATTGTCTCGTTCAAATCTTAATTGCTTTACATCCGTTCAAAAATGAAGCACCATATAATGTTGGCATGCGTGGCCAATATTGTAGAAGTTTAATAGCATCAAAAATGAATGCATCAAATCTGCAACGTCAAGGAAAATGTATTAGACTAGAGAGTTAAAAGAGAGAGAGAAGTTCGTGATTTTTTTTAAGTTGGGGCTTGTAGTGTTTTATTTGGGTATATTTTTTTGTTTGGGGGGTGGGCCCTGTTATAGGATTCGTTTCCTCTTCAGGGCTGGTTGGGGGTATTTTTGTGGGTGGATTGTGTGCGCGTATTGACTTGGCTTGAGATTTGGGTAGGGCTGAAAATTCAGTTTTAGAAAAAGTGTCTAGGAGGTTGAGAAAAAGGTGTATAGAAAATTGAAGTTGTGTTTGTTTTTATGGGTGTATTGTGTGAATATTGCTAGAAATCAACCGGAGGGAGAGGCGAAAACAATCAGCATCGAAATTGGGTGGTTTTTGAGCGAACGTGGTTTTGAGATGGGGAATGGGGGTTTTAAAAGTGTCTAGAAAAGGTCGGAAATGAATAAGACGAACCACGTTGCGTTGCGGATAGTTAATAGAAGCAGGGTGAGTGGTGGTGTTGTTGGAAGGTGGAAATATGATTTTTGGGGGTTTTGTGTCTCCTGCGTCGTGAAAGTTAATAGAAGCATGGGAGATTTTGGAATTTGAAAATTTTTGGAAAATTGGAGTTTGTTAAGATTTGTTGGAAAAGTGACTAGGAGACATTTAAAGATGTGTGGATGAAGTCGGGTGGTGGCGACTGGCTTTTCTCGAATTCGAGGTGAGGAATTGTTGAAAATTTCCTATTGTTTATTAAAATATTGAAATTGAAGATTCTAGAGAGTTATGATGAGGTGGAATTGAAAACATTTATCAGTGGGCTCAGCGGCCAGTTACAAAATAATTTTCGCTTACGATATCCAGACAGTCTAGAAAAGGCAATGTCTTTAGTAGTCGCAGAAGGAAATTTCTTGTACAGTACGCGTAAAACTAATTATTTAAATTCACAAAATTTTAGACCAGTTCAGAGAACGGCACCATAAAATTCCTGGATAAATAATTTGATAACTTCAAGACTATCTCAATCTCCTAATAGACATTATTCTCCCAATGTTAACAGAAACTTTAATAACTATAATTCAAATCAAAATAATAATAATAATAATAATAATCAAATATATTTCCATGTTTCTCAAAATAAATCACCTCAGAATAATTATTTTCAAAGTAACAATTCGTATGCAAATAATTTCGCTAGGCATACTCAAATTTCTAGAAATACAAATTATCATAATATAAATAGGAATTATCCAGAGCCAATGGATACGTCACCTGGTAACTCACGTATGAGAAATCATCATTTTTGTGAACATTCTAATGACTTCCAATATCCTTAAAACTTAAATTCTCCAAATCATGAATTCCATGAAAACAATAACTGTCGTAATTCTCACACTCAAATTTGCCAAGAAACATATTATAATCATAATCCTTATTTAGAACAAGACATTAACGTGATAAATGCACCTCCTACACACTCTCAGCGTTCCACACAATATTCAACTCACAATTCTGATAACGAAGACATTAATTTTCCCATGGTTATGAAAAACAACGACATAACATAATTACTATCAACTTACTAAAATCCAATCTCCCTTATATTTTCATTCCGGAATCATATGCTATTTTTTTAATAGATACCGGTAGTAGTAGAAGCATAATTGATCCTAACTTGGCTTATCGATTTCTTAGAAATTATATTTCATAGGAAGGTTTTAGCATTCAAACAGCTCATAGCATCAGTTTTCATAATGAAGTCGTTGAAATTCCACTTATCTATATTTTTAAAGTTAAATAAAAGCACTAATTTCATCTTTTCAAATTTAGTAAGAAATATAACGGACTTATAGGTATTGACTTACTTAAACAACTATTTGCAAAAGTTGACTTATGTAAAAAATTGATTATTATACTCAAAACTCAAATTCCAATAAATTTAGATATTGACGAAAATAGCAATACAAAGAAATTGATAAAAATACATAATTATCAAATAATATACCGGAATGAACCACTAAAATTGTCAAATTACCAGTAAACATAGAGATTGTTTTAGCATTCATGAAATATATTAAATTTGATACACAATTAGAATGTCCTCGAGCTCTTGTAAATATATAAAGTTACTTTGCGTATACATATATTACAAATTCCAGCTGTGAACGGGAAGTAATTACGGTTACCCGTCCATTTATTATATGAAAACTAGATCTTACAGAAATAAATTTTGTAGACACATTAGAAGAGTTGAATGAAATGTTTATCGATAGCCACGATACGTTATTAAAAGATAATTTGAAGCAAATTCGATTGACTCGCTGTAACTCGGAAGAATGACAAAATATACAGGATCAATGTTATGAATACACAGATATATTTTATTGTGACCAAAGTCCTCTTTCATTTACAAATACCGTTAAACATAAAATTAAACTAAAAGACGATACTCCAGTTTACACTAAAACATACAGTCATCCCGAAGTTTACAAAAAAGAAGTAAAATCTCAAATCGACAATATGTTATCACAAGGTATTATTGGACACTCCTCATCTTCGTCTAATAGTCCAATCTGGTTTGTACAAAAACGTAAAGACGCATCAAATGGGAAAAAATATCGATTGGTTATTGACAATAGAAAGTTGAATGAGAAGATAGTCGATCATAAGTATCCACTACCTCTAATTAGTACAATTTCTGACCAATTAGGAAGAAGTCAATATTTTACTACCCTTAATTTAGCTAACGGTTTTTATCAAATACAAATGGATGAAAATGATATCTATCAAATAGTTTTTTCGGCCGAAAATGGACATTACGAATTTGTTTGAATGCCCATGGTACCACCGAGTACTTTTCAGAGAGTAATGGATAATATACTTAGAAGTTTACAAAATGAAACTTTTTTAGTTTATTTCGGCGATGTCATTATATATAGTACATCTCTCCAAGAACATATTACTCGACTTAGACAAATTTTTGACAGACTCGGAGAAGTTAATTTTAAAATACAATTAGACAAATTGGAAGTTTTACGAACAGAAGTGAATTATTTAGGACACGTAATGAGCCCATCTGGAGTCAAACCAAATCCCGATAAAAGCTGTAAAAAATTTCCCAATACCTGAATCCACAAAAGACATTTAAAACTTTCGTGGTTTAATTGGATATTACCGTAAATTCATCAAAGATTTTGCCAACATCACCAAACTTTTAACAAAATATAAAGATTTATTAGCTAATGCACCTCTTCTTCAATACCCAGATTTTATTGAAAAATTTATATTAACGACAGAAGTCTCAAATGTGGCTTTAGGCGCTATTTTATCTCAAGGACCTTTTGGTTCAGACAAACCTATTGCTTATGCTTCGCGTACCTTGAATGATTCAGAGCAGAAATATAGCACGATAGAAAAGGAACTATTAGCAATCGTATGGGCATGTAAGTACTTCCGTCCTTATTCATATGGTGGAAAATTTACAATAGTAATTGATCACCGACCTTTAGTATGGCTTTTCAAATAACGCGACCTCAATTCCAAATTAGTACGATGGAGACGTAAACTAGAAGAATTTAATTATGACGTAGAATATAAAAAAAAGGGAAAACAAACGGTAATGCAGACGCACTCTCACGAATAACCTAGAAAATGAGTCAATAATCAACAATCCTGGAGATATCAATAGTGACATATCACAATATCTTGAGCAAATAGCTGAGAATCCTTTGGACGACGCTAATATTCAAAATCAATCAAATATTAATATAGTATGTGATATACAAGTTATACCCCCTGAGTACGACACTGGTAGTAGTACACATCACACAACAGCTGATGAAACTACTAACGAAGGAATTAAAATCCCTGACGACATTATTAATAATAAGGTAAATCAAATTTTAGTTTTTGGACAAATATATCATAAATTAGACATTAAACAAGATAATTATGAGCACCATAAAATCATAACTGTAGAAATTCCCACAGAAAATAATCAACATTTAATTTTAGAATTTTTGCGAGATTACACTATACAAAATAAAACATATTTTATGTACTTCCATACAGAAGGTTCATATAGAAATTTCAATGAAGTGTATTTAAACAAATTTTCAGAGAAAGGTTGTAAATTAATTAGATGTACGCAATTAGTTAATAAAGTAAATGATAAAGATGAACAGATTTTGCTAACAAAAAATCATCATGAAAGTAAAAGTAACCACCAAGGTGTTTCCGAAATTATTGAACATTCAAAAAAATTATTATTATTGAAAAGGATTAAGAGAACTCAGTCACAAACTTTGTAATTCATCCGATATTCGCTAAAAGACCAAATACGCTAAGAAAAATCCATACTCGCCGTTAATGCTTACAGAGACAGCTTCAAAACCATTTCAAATCATTCATATTGATCTTTTCTTTTTTGATAACAAAATATTTTTAACATTAGTTGACTCTTTTACAAAATTTGATCAAGCATATGAGATAATAGCTAAAACCGCGATTCACATTAGTAACGCGTTGATTAAATATTTTTCTTCATTTGGCGTGTCAGCATAGCCACCAGCTGAGCATAAGCGGTTGTATAGATGTGCATGTGATGAGAACAATAAGAAAAAAAGGAACAACATTATCACAATGTAATGTTGAATTAAGGTATTACGTAATTACGTAATTACTTATTTGCATAGTGTGTTGGTTCTTCGAATGAATATGGAACATTCAAAGAGTTATAACAGATATAACAAACGGAGTAATAGGCAGTGGATACTCGTTCAGTTGATTTTGGTTTTGATTTTCATTCTTGTGTTTACGTTTCTATTCATAATGAGAAGCTATTAAATTTACGATTTGCTGATTATTTCTAACAATATTATCATGAAGAATCAACGCAGACATTTTAGTCGGAGCTCTAGAGCTCTAGTGCCTCTCATTTGTCGTATTTTTGTCCCGGGTGTGTGTCAGGGGTAAGTGAAGAAACATATTTATTCCAAGAAGGTTTGTTACTCTGCTTTACCACCTACCTTGCTTAAGGTTTCAACTCTTTGAAATTTATACAATTATCTGTATTTCTTGTCTTCCCGTATCTGTTCAGTGCAGTTTTATATTCGCGGAAAGCAGTTGCAGATGTGTCATTCCTCATGGGACCGAGTTTCCGGAACGCTGGTATTAAAGATTTACCAACGTATATTTCCACTCCTAGGATTATACAATTACTGAATGCGGTAACCGATTCCCCGATATTTTCAGAAAATTGTAGCTGAGATATTTGATATTCAATTAATTTTTTGAATGCATTCCAGTCCGCATTAGAAATTTTCCATCTTTGTTTTAGAGGTTAGTGTGGTTCAACAGGATAGGGATGGGGTAGTTTTAGGGTCAAGAAGACTAAGATCAATAGAAGATAGATTTTATGTAGCAATATTTGAGTGCGTTTTTACACCTGAGTTCAGTAAGCAGATATTATTGTAGTTTGGGAAATTTTCAACTATTTTTCCCCTCCCAAAACTTTACTTGGATCCTCAAACGACATTGTGTGCATTAAAGTTACCAACTAGGTTGAATGGAGGTTTCTATTGTCTCACTGGATGAGCAGGATCGGATTCACCAAGATTGTAATTGCACAAATTGAAATTTTTTAGGTGGCGCAAATTGTGACAGCGACAGCTCCTAATGGAGTAACTAGTAGTACAATTACGGAATAAAAATCACACGAAATAAATATCGGAGTTTCACCGCTAGTTCTAAGAAAGTTGAATCAGAGACAGTGGTAACCGACAAAGTTTTTCAATTCCCGTTTGTTTCTATCCTCAAGATTCATCTCATGGAGACAGACAGTATCAGCTGAGATATCAGATACTTATTGTTGTATTCGTTCGAGACGGAGATAGAATCCGTCGCAGTTCGATGTATAAGAATAAATGTTTAGTAAGAAGTTTGTGAGATAAGAGACTTACATTAATGGCTCATTGATGACTGTGATGTCATATTTTTATATCCGTGTTGTCCATATTAAGGGTCTGTTTGATTTTTTTAGTAATTCTTGTGATTCGTTCAGTGAGGGCAGTGTAAATAGTATGCATGTCCGCTACTAATAATTTAATATCTTCGGTAAATTGTTGAGCTTCTGATAGTGGATCCTTAGATCTATATTTGTTTTCCAGAAATGCTATAAAGTATTAAAAAGGGATTGTAAATTAGTGAGGAGATTCATTATAGAGGCCAGTGACCGGTAACTTTCAGATATCTTATTATCAAGTGTCGATTCTTTTTCAGCTTTTTTCTTAATGGGTTTTGGAATATCTTTGGATGAGACATCGGAAGTGGGGGCTGTGTTCTTTGTATTCGGAGAGCACTATTCTGTATCAGTGGAACTTAGCATTGGTCATTTTTGTGTAGGTTTTGCCGAAATAATTAGATGATCTATAGTAGACAGGGGAACTCCATTTATGTCTGAAGTAATAGGTTTGTTGTTTGTAGATTGGGGGTGCCGTATTTCTGATTTCTGGGAAGTTGAAGGCGGAATATCATATTGTATATTTGGACTGTTGGTGTTTGATGTTACCATATTTAATGCTGATGGGTGGGAAGCAATTTGGGTATTCGAGCAGTTGATTGCAATATGACCGGTTTGCTTATATATAAAACACTACATTTTATCAGTAGAAAAAAAGATCATCTAATCACTGTTCTCAAAAAACATTAATGAAGTATTGGGTAGCTCGAAGTTCTCGGAAGATGGGACAATATAAATTCCTCTTCGGAAGGATAATATATGATTGTAATCATCTCCGGGAATGCCACGTCTTAGAAAATATATTGCTGATGCTAACTGTAGTCCGAGATCTGTTAACGAAGTTTCAATTAGTTCATGAGGAATAGACGGGCAGACATTTGAAATAAATAGACGTTTTGAGGGGGTTACTAATCTTCTCACCGATGTCCCCAACTTAAATGCTTGGTGAAATGTAACTTCTGTCATTCTGACGATAATATTTAGTTATCGCAACGATTGTCCATTTTTCAGAAATTTGAACATTTTTCATTATATTGTGGAATTAGGTAGAAACAGTGAGTTTCATTCAAAACACTAAATGCTTGGTATTCAGTTGGTCAATGAATTCAACTTTAATAAAATAGATGCAGATTTGGTTATTGGAAAAAGTATAGCTGGTCCTTTCTAGGGAAAAGTTGTGGAATTGGAAGTTTGAGGAACATCAGAGTTATTTTCAGGTAATGTAGGTTTGTGTGATATGTGATGTGGTAGTTGTTACTGTTGCTACCCTTGTAGTCAAGACAGCTTCTTGTGTGACACTAATGATAGAATTCTTGTGTCTTATTTTATAGCAAGTCAAAATACACCATAGCGAAAAATTGGTTTCTTATCAGAAGACTGAACTAGCGAGTGTAGAAGAAGTGGTTTGCTGATCTCCTTATCAATAATCGCATGTATATTATTTATTATTACTGTTTGATAATTGAATCCAAATAACACGTATCCCGATATAATTTGCTAAAAAAATTTTTGCTCGAGTAAAAATCCAATGAAATCAGTTAATTTGAGGTCATTTGATTAAACACAACCAATCAGAACATTATACTGAAAACAGATCCCATGGGATGTTTTCACTCTATCACGTTGCTATGGATACAATTTGATTATTTATTTCGATTTTGACGTTTCAAATATTTAATATTTCAAAATGTCACGATTTGGTCATAATACTGACGAGAATATTAATGAAATTATAGAAGCTCTGTACTTCTTTTCTATAATTGGCAAAACATTTTCTATCCGAACAACCCTCGAACATACATGCTCAAAAATTTTATAACAACTTTGTCAAGCTTGTTGCTTATAGGCAACAGACCTCCGCCTACGGCATCGGTCTGTTTCCAAGCAACAAGCTTTCGAAATCTGTTATAAAATTTTTTCGAACAATTATCAATGTCCTTCGGTTATTAAGACTGATAAGTGGACGAGAGGGAGATCTACGGTTAGTCCAAAAACTGTGAATAATTGTAAATTAGTATTTTAAATGAAACTGACTGTTTCTAGCTAATTTCACAATATAATAAAAAATGTTGAAAATTCTAAAAAATTGCCAATTGTTTCGATAAATAAATATCATCTTCAGAATGACAGGAGTTGCATTTCATTTGATGTCTATCTGATGTTAAGTAGTTATTTTAGGCTAGACCAAGGAGTGAAATAACTTGTGATTGACTTAATATATGTTAATAGAAGAGAGAAGATGATGTGATATTACAAATATTGAAGCTTAGATATTATTAGTCCTATGGTGATATCCTGGATATCATTTTTCCAATTAAGAACAGTATAACCGTGCAATGATATAGAAAACTAGGAAAACTATATCTCCTGATCTTTACAATTATCACTTAAGAAGACAAGTTATTAGTGAAGAACTCCCTAGATTTATCTGTTCATTGACAACTTCATATTGTGGGTTACTTAAATGTTTTCTAATTTCCAATTCTTCAAGGAAATCCAGTTCTTGTTTCTTTTCACAAATATGCAGCACTTCTAGTTATTGGTCAGGTGTCAATGAATGATTGGTGTCAAGAAGATGTTTTGCGTAGTGGTATTTTTTTGGTTGTTTTAATCTGTAAGCGTGTTCACTGTATCGGATTTCAAAAGGGTCTGAACCAAATAGACTACATAACATTCTGGACATTTGAGTTCATATATACCTGATTTCTTGAATGGTGGTATTTTTGTTTTTACATTTAACAATTTTGTACTAAACTTACTTTCGGTTTTAAAAGAAATTGTTGTATTCGTTGCTAAAGTAACTTTGAAATATTATTAGAAATATTTCCTGCATATGTCATGGTTTTATAAGTTTTTATTTCGTCAGTTTATTTAGGAAATATTAGTTGTAATTCCACGTTTTCCTCTTTTTTATTAATTAGCTTATTTATCATATGTAATGGATAACCGTTGGATGTTGCTATTTGTCTAATTGTATTAATCTCTTTATCAAAATTACATTTGTTCATAGGAACTGAAAAAGCTCTATGTATCATTGAATTATATGCCGCTAGTTTATGTGACATGGGGTGACTATATGGAATTGTCCCACAAGTGTGTGTTGGTTTTCGGTGAACTGAATAATCAAGTACATTATTAACTCTTTGAATTATTAAATCAAGGAAATTGATTGGGCTATTTTCATCAATTTCCAATGTAAACTCAATTTTTGGGTGTAAATTATTAATGTGGTTGAAAAATACATCTAATTTTCGTTCACTACCCATAAAACAAGCTAATATGTCATCTACATATCTATACCAAAATAAAACATTTTTCGAAATATTACTTTCAAAGATCTTTCTTCCTAAACTGTACATAAAAATGTTTGTTAAAATGGGTGATATAGGGCTTCTATTTGGTAAACCTTCAATTTTGAATATATATCTTATTGTCAAAAGTGAAATAATTCTGATTAATACATACATCAAATAAATTAAGTATATCTGATATTATTCCTGGATTATTATTTTTATCTTCTAGTAATTTTCTTACAAGTATTAGATATTCTTTAGGAGGAATTTTAGTGAACATATTAGTAACATCAAACGAAATGAGTTTATAGTTATCTTGTAAGTTGATTTCTTTTAATTTTTGGATTAGTTCTATTGAATTTCTAATTGAGTATTCAGTTGCATATCCGTAACTATTAAGTATATTGTTAAGCCTCTTTGCCAATATATTATAAGGAGTATTATCATGAGAAACTACAGGTCTAATTGGTTTCGTTATTTTATGTAATTTAACGGTGCCATATAATTGTGGACAATGAGGATTCTTATGTATGATAGACCTCTTGTTGTAATCACTTCAACGATAATTTGAATTATTACCAATATCCCTTACATTATTAGAAAACTTTTTTTGGGTCTGCTTTAAGAACTTTTACATCGCTAGATTCTATAAAGTTATATATTTTTGAATTATAATTTTCAGTTGTCAATATGGCAGTTGTGTTCTCCTTATCAGATTTTGTAACTGTTAGGTTATTATCTTATACTTCCTTTTTGATTGCATTCAAAACTGTAATGTCATTTTTTGTTTGATGTTTAACTTTTGAAGGTTCAATATTTTTGATTTAATTGGCAATTTTTGATTTCTCATAAAGAAAATTATTTGAATTAGATTTTAAAGCTATTTCTGACTCTGTAGCTATAATTTATTTAATATTATTCGTAAATTTTGGTGGTATGCTGTACTTTGATCCTTTATTTAAAAATTCTATTACACTATCTGTAAAATTAGTGTCTGAAAGGTTTTCAAATCGTGGTGCAAAGTGTGTTGGTATGTAGGTACTTACAGTTTCATGATGTTTAGAGTATTGAATTTTATGTTGTGTGTGTTCAAGTTTCTGTAGCTTTTGATCTTGTCTCTCAAATTTCTTATGCTTCATCGTGCTGACAGTTTCTCTAATTTTGTCATCTATACAGTCAAATTCTACAGGATGTAATTGGAACGTGAGTTATGAATGTACAACTTTTATGTAGTTGTCTAAGCAGTCCCTCACTTTAAACCATTTCTTTCATTCTTGTTTCATCCAAACTCGGTGAGCACATTTTATAGCTTTTTGTGCTTATGGTGTTTTAGTGTTACATTTTATATTCACATAATTTGTTGTTACGTTTTTCCTTAGGCATTCTTGGATAAACCAAATGTTTGAAATTTCTGAAAAAATGACAATTGCTTGGATAAATCAATATCATCGTCAGAATGACAGAAGTTACATTTCATTTGATGCCTACTTGATGTTAAGTAGTTATTTTTGGCTGGACCGAGAAGTGGCCTAACTTGTGATCGACTTGATATATGCTAATAGGAAAAATAAAATGTGATATTACAAATATTGATGCTTAGATATAATTGGGACGAAGGCAATTCGGGTTATTTTACATAGCAATAATGCCATGCATTACTGTGTTATCTTATATATTAAAAAAAATTATGAAAACTGAAGTCCTTCATTTCTTATTAAATGAAAGGTATTTAGACACAGATATGTAATCAATCATTGAAATTCACTCAAACGCGATTCTTTCATGTACATTTCTTATGGGACACATTCATTCAAGCAATTCGAATTCCCATAGCTCCTTAAATGGTACGGTCAAAAGCAACATCCCACTGAGTACAGTCTGTTGCAAGTCCCTGACCGCTTGTACAGAGTAACTGGAGTTATCATTACTGTCATTCTAAATTATTACTATATTGCCTGCAATAGTGAACCAGCTGTAAATCAACAAGCTTGTATAATAAATGCCCCACAGTGCGTAAGTGGAGAGCTCGCTCGATGGTTTTCTAGATTTTACCCCCCTCTCCCCATCCAATTTTCAAGCAAAACTACAAAAGTACTAAAAGTTATTGCGAAGTTCGAACAACCAAATTTGAACTTCGAAAAATGTCTAATGCAATCCCATCTTTTGCAGGCTATAAGACATATCAGGTATTATGTAGCCAAAAATAATGAATAAACTGAAATTATGTCGGATACAAATGTACCTTCTGTCATTTCATTCTTTCAAAACAGATTGGGATTTTCCAGAAAAAAAGATTGAATCTACAGTTAGATTTCATTCTATAGTGAACGATATTTTCTTGATATACTATCAAATTAGACCTATTTTGTTCACAGTTATTTATTATTTTCAGTTAATTCTCTTCTTATTTTCGATCGAAATTGTTTTTTATCTAACTCCCAAATTTATTATTTCTCAAAACATGAACATGAGGAATATATCTGGTCTGTAGCAAAAACCCAAACGAATTAAGTCAACTTCCTTCTATACTTTTTTGTGCTATGGTTAATTATTCTATATTTGTGCTTTCTTTCCATGTCAGTTTCTGGTACTAGATATATTGCTACAGTTGTTCTATATGGACTCAATTATTGATTATATAGAGAAAGCCTCCAGATACTTTGTAAATATGTTGTTTGTTCGTTCCTAAATTATATTTCCCGCTACTTTGAGGACACATTTTAGGATATAAATTGGATATGAAATTATCGTCTCCATTTAAGACAAAGAACGGTTAATGAAAGAAGTGGAATTGAGACTCGTGGACATTTTGATGGAATGGGAATGGTTTAATTAATGTTTAATTAACAAAAGGCATAATTTTAATAACCCTATAGAAAACGGTGGATAGAAGTTTTAATGGGATGAAATATATCAAGAGAAGCTGGCAGATAAGGAGGATTGGGATGTAGCAGTTCCATATTATATAATTTCATTTCACCAACTTTGAAAAGAAAATCCAATGAAAATTTTTCATAAATAAAGTTATTAAAATGAATCAAAATATTTAAACATACCAGAAGCTAACAATTTTCAATTTATAAGAAAATACCGGAAAATAATAGGTACATTTCATATTATGTTGTCGATATGATTTTAAGGAGAAATGATAAATCTATGGAAATTGAATTTCACCTTCAACGTGAGGTATTCTACTCAAAACAGCTTTTTGAGGGGCCCATTTCTTCTATATATTTTCGAGAGAATATTTTGAAATCATAAGTTATCAACCAAAAGGTGTAGCAGTTACTACTGATGATTTTCGGGAAATTCTACAATTGCGGTAGTATCATTTTGAGTTTATCATTGCTCGATAAATTACATAACAAGTGAAAAAAATGAACGAATATATTATTATGAGTATCTGTGAAGTTCCAGAGATGATAAATCGTTATTTATTCAGCGAATTATATCACCCTCACCCGCAGATCAGTTATAATAATATGATATTGTAATTTGCTTACGTTGTATTTTTAAATTTTTATATAAATTCATTTTCTTTCAAGAATTAGTCAGTCAGCAGTTAGAAACGAACGAATATTGTCGGTATAGTTAGTTTGTAGTTTTTAAAAAGTAGTTTTACGGAATAAAGAACATTTTTGGCGCAGTCAGTAGGATTTTTCGGGTCGTGCTTATTGAACGTCCGATATTCTTTCAACGATTTACCGGAATCGAACTTTGCAAACAAGTTCAAAGTGAAAAAGAACCGGCCTGTGTTCAGTGGAGTATCAGTTTTGGCATCATTCATCAGTCTATTGGAGACCTGTTCCAGACCATTCCGTATTTCCAGAATTAGGACCCACATCGCCTGAATTCTGCAGGGATTACCTACCCCCTATAGTTAAGAAAAACATGATCAAAGTCACATTGATTATTTTGTAAGTACAATTTCTGAATTCAAATAATCTTTTGGACGAAATTCAAACTGCTTTTAGTAAATTGAGTGTTGGTTCTCTTTCAACCGCATCAAATTCAAAAGATAAAACAAAATTTAAGCATAAATCTAAAAAATCAAATACCTTAAGAGTAAATAACCTCAGTAGTCATGCATCGAACCTTATAACGCAACCAATCATAAATAACGATCAATTAGAATCAGAAATGGCAAAAGCACAATTTAAATGGGAATATATTAACTGCATTCCAGAATTTGATGGTAACCCTAATGACTTAAACAGATTTATTTCTGTAAGTGAATCCATTATTGCTCATTTCGAAGATAGGGAAAACCACAATAACTTTCAGAATATTTATTTGTTGAATTCTATATTATCAAAAATTAAAGGAAACGCTAAAACTATAATAAATATCCACTCTTGTAATACATGGGTCGAATTAAAGAACGTTCTGACTAGTAATTTCTCAGACCAAAGAGACGGAGTTTGCTTGAATAGAGATCTCGTAATGCTCAAACAAAATTCGAATGAGTCTTCTCAATCGTTCTATGATAGATGCTTACATATTCTAAATTGAACTTGTGGCTATGTTAATATCCACGAAAATACAGAGGCTGCTAGATTTCTCAAAAATACCCTATATCAAAATTTAGCCCTCAAAACATTTCTCTCCGGGTTAAGAGAAACCCTAGGAACCACCATCCGATGCATGAGGCCCGCTTCTTTAACAGAGGCTATGCAATACGTTATTCAAGAAGAAAATTCCCATTATCTTCAAAATTCATCTAACAGAAATTCTCCTAGACAATTTGCCAATAATAGTAACAGATCGAATCATCGATCAATGCAAACACCCAATCAATCTTCATTTAATTCGCATACTCCGAATCATTTGTTTACCAGACAAACGAATAACTTTCCTTCTCAACCTATACCAATACAACCCCGACAAATACAACACAATTTTCCTAGGAACTCTCAAGTCTTTAGACAACCAAATTCGAATACCAATGTGTTCAGACCCAATCCAAATAATAATAGATTCCCTAAACCATCGCTCATGTCGATGTCAACTAGAAATACAAATCAGCCCAATCAGTTCAACAGACAATTCCCGACTACAAATAATAGACCTCCAAATAATCGTCCCAATTTTATATCTGAAGAACTCTATAATGTAGAATCACAAGACGATGATGCCCATTCCTATCAGTTACCATACCCCGATGATAAAAATAATGGTGATACAACAGAGCTACTCGACGATGGCGTAAATTTTCAGTAAGTGCCTCGGAACATACCTCACAAAATAAACCCAGTTGTTTCAGCCCCGAAATTATTTCACTTAACAATGTTAAATCTAGCGAACTGCCCTATGTAGTTCTTCCTGAACATAATCTAAAATTCTTAATCGACTCCGGTTCGAGTAGGTCTTTCATAGACCCCAAAATTGCTTTTAAATTATACCCAAATGCAATCAATAGTGATCCTTTTGTAGTCACAACGGTATTTCAGCAATCTTCCCACAAATATCGCTCTGACATAAAAGCCTCAAAAATATTCAAATTGCCAAACCCAACAAATTTGAAATTTTTCCTTTTAAATTTCACAACGTTTTTAACGGCCTTATAGGTCTAGATAATCTTAAGTTACTTCAAGCTAGTGTTGATTTCAAAACAGGGTATCTTATTACACCTTATACTAAAATAAAATTGTGTTATCATAAAACGTCGCATGACTTAAATTTCGTTACAGTAGCTCCTAGAACACAACAAGTAATAAAAATAAAAACTGGTGTTTCTCAGGGAGATATAATTATTCCTTATAAAAAAATTGACGACTGTGAAATTCCACAAAGTCTTAGTAAAGCAAAAGACGGTTATGCTTTAACTACAATTTTAAACAAATCTACAAAGTCTTTAATTTTAGATTTTTCAGAACCGGTTTCAGTTGAAAGTTTCCATGAAAATTACTTAGAAAACAATGGTTTTGAAATTAACAACTTTGAATATTCTGATAAAAATTTAGTAATGCCAAAAATTCGAACCGAACACCTGAACGAAGAGGAAAAACGAAAAATCCTCGAGCTTTGTAATGAATATAACGACATTTTTTATAAAGAAAAGGAACCATTGACATTTACTAGTAAAATTCGACATCAAATACGAACGACTGATGAAATACCGGTCTACACGAAAACTTACAGATATCCTTTTATACATAGACAAGAGGTCGCTAATCAGATACAAAACATGCTGGACTCTAATATAATTCGCCAATCGAACTCGCCATGGTAATCGCCAATCTGGGTGGTAAGTAAGAAGAAAGATGCCAGCGGCAAACAAAAATGGAGAGTAGTTATCGACTTCAGAAAACTTAATGAAAAAACAATAGACGATCGTTATCCTCTGTCCAATATACACGATGTTTTGGCGAAATTAGGAAATTGTCAATATTTTTCGACTATAGATCTAGCTAGCGACTTCCATCAGATCAAGATGGAAGAAAAAGATATCGAAAAAACAGCATTTAATACAAAAAACGGACATTACGAAATTCTTCGTATGCCTTATGGTCTCAAATCGGCACCTGCCACCTCTCAAAGAGTCGCAGATAACATACTACGAGGTATTCAAAACGAAATGTGTTTGGTTTACCTCGATGATATCATAATGTTTTCGACTCCCCTTCAGGAACACTTGAAACGTCTGCGAACAGTATTTCAACGACTTAGAGAAGCAAATTTCAAGGTCCAGCTGGACAAATCAAAATTTTTGAGAAAGGAAGTTGCTTACTTGGGCCACATAGTAACACCTGACGGTGTTAAACCAAACAAAATATACGCCATACGCAACTTCCCAATACCAAAAACACCAAAACAAATCGAAGCTTTACTTGGTCTACTCGGATATTATCGACGGTTCATTAAGAACTTTGCCAAAATTATAAAACCCTTAACAAAGTGCCTTAAAAAGGGGGCGAAAATTGATTTAAATAACGAGTACATCACCTGCTTCGAGACTTGTAAAAATTTACTGATAAACGAGCCTATTCTACAATATCCCGATTTCTCGAAACCATTTAATCTTACAACAGATGCATCAAATGTAGCTTTAGGAGCAATCCTATCTCAAGACCCTATAGGTCAGGATCTCCCGTAGCATACGCATCACGTACTTTTGATGATTCTGAACAATCATACTCAACAATAGAGAAGGAGCTTTTAGCTATAGTATGGGCAACCAAGTACTTCAGACCTTACCTATATGGTAGAAGATTTAATATTATAACGGACCACAAACCATTAGTCTGGTTAAATTCACTAAAAGAACCAAATTCTAAACTCTTACGTTGGCAAATAAAACTCGAAGAGTTTGATTATCAGATAATTTATCGATCCGGGAAATCGAACAGTAACGCAGATTGCCTCTCACGAATTGAGATCCATACTAAAGAATCACAACCATTTTGGAACGACGATTCTCTTTGGAAAAACGTGGACGAAATCTTAGGCGAATCCAGCAATTACTGTAGTCAACCCAACCCAGACCGTCGAACTGACAGTAGTCTCAATACACCTCAACCTTCTACGCGCAATCAACCTGCAGAACCTAGTGTTATTAGTGTAAGACAAGACTACGATAACTTGTCTATGATCGTAAATATTGACGATACATTTCATGACAATCACGAACAACAAACTGAAGACGACCCTGACGAAAATAACACTGTACATCCGAATTTCGACGAAAGCCCTGTAGTAGGTATACCAATTACCGAATGTGCAGTTAACTATGGCAAAAACCAAATTTTCATAGATTCAGTAATGCAATCTCCGGCAAAACCTAAAATAAAATTTCTTTTTGGAAATAAGCAACGTTATTACATTCAGTTATCTAAAAACGACATTAATTGCGATGCGATAAACTTCATTAAATAATATATTGTCCCAGATGTCTCTTATTATTTATATTTCGAAGATCCAACTCTGTATGAACCTCTTTCGGTTTGTTTACAGCAATATTTTAAATCTTCTTCTATAAAACTAAAAAAATATACAAGTAAACTAATCGATGTAATAGACAAACAAGATATATTGGAAACGATCAAAAACTACCATGAAAGCAAATCTAATTACCGCGGCATCAACTAAACGCTTCAAAAAATCAAAGAAAAATATTACTGGCCCGAAATGAAAAAATCAATCCAAACTTACATCAATGAATGTGAAATATGTCAGCAATGCAAATATGACCGACATCCAGTCAAGATCCAAATGAATTCAACAACAACAGCGACTAAACCCTTTGAAATAGTGCACATCGACTCATTCACATTCGAAAATTCAAAATTTTTAACGATTGTAGATAGTTTTCCAAAGTATGCTCAAGCCTACTATTTAGAAGCCCTATCAGGAACAGAAATAGCTAATAATCTCATCAAATTTTTCTCCCATCACGGTATACCCAACCAAATAATTTGTGACAACGGCACCGAATTTAAAAATACTGTTGTAACCGAACTTCTAAGCCTCCATAAAGTTAAACTACATTTTTGTTCACCGGATCACCCACAATCGAACGGTATTGTCGAACGTTTCCACTCGACAATAATAGAACATTAAAGGTTACTAAATTCACAAGGATTCTCTAATACCCCAATAAAAAATAAAATAGTGAATGCTATTCTGGCATATAATAATTCTATTCACCCCGCAGTAAAATTAAAACCAATTGATATTGTCAACGGACATATCTCAGATAACGATCCATTCAATTTAGAAATTGACAAATTACTAATAAACGATTACATCAATCAACATAAAGATCGATCAAAACTATTGTACGTGAAAATTAATTCAGATCTAATCGAACAAAAAACCAAACATTTAGAGAAAATCAACAAAACCCGCGAAGATCCAAAAATATTCGCACCAAATCAAACCGTATTTATCAAAAAAAAAGACAGAAAAATTCTAATACAATTGATAAGCCAGTTACTCTTAAAACAATAAACACGAAACGTAAAACCGTAACAACTGCAAAACGTGGTAAGGTACATATGGATAATGTTAAACGCCCACTAAAAAGATTATATTCTTTTGGCTCTTAATTACATGTTATTATTTCAGATTACCGGGAATTCTCGGATTCCCAGAAACTATAACTCTCCGGAATCTCCAAGATAACCCTGGCCTTCTTCCAGTTAAACTCGGCAACGCAAATATAATTCAATATTATCATTCAATAGTATATTATTATGATTTAAATTCCATTAACATCGAATTTCAAAAATTAAAGACCAAAACTTCAAAAACAATCGACTTGATTAAAATTAATAACATAAAATTCGAAGAACTACCAACCAACTTAAATACTATTAACTTTATCGAAACACAAATAGAAACAAAATTAAGTGAAATATTACCTCATCAACGGAGGACAAAACTTGGCCTAATCAATGGGCTTGGTTCAGTTTTCAAAGCCATTAGCGGAAATTTGGACGCTAACGATGGCGAACGTTACGAGAGACTTATTAAGGAACTTCAACAAAATAAAGATTCTCTAGCACAAACAATCAAAACACAAAATACATTAGCTGTTTCTTTAATTGATGATTTCAACTCAACCATTCAACAAATAAATAAAAATGAGAGATTATTAGAATACAAAATTAATACCATAAGTAAATTCATTTAAAACCAATATAATAACAATACTATTTTCATCAAAGACGTATTTAATCAAATATTAAACATGTTTGAAATATTAAACTCTATATTGCAAGATATAGAAAATTCAATTTCCTTTGCAAAGATTGGTATTATGCACCCCAGTATAATAAAAACACAACATTTGTTGGTACTTCTAGAAACCGTTTATCAAGATTCTGATGAAGATCAAATACCTGTCAAATTAAATTTAAATTCAATTCCGATTTACGAAAACCTTATAAAAGTATCTAGTTTCATTCTGAATAATAAAATCACATACATATTACATGTTCCCGTAATGTATCCAATAAAATTAGATTTATTTCATTTATATCCGATACCTATTTTGAAAGAGAATCAACCAAAAATAATTGTACCTCAAAATAAATTCGTTTTAAAAAATGAATTATACTTCGCATATCCGAGCGACTCATGCACGAAAATAACTATGCAAGAATACATTTGCGGTGAAACCGATCTAGTAGAGGTCAATGATGAAAGTCCATGTGAAATTCAAATATTGGACCTAAAAGCGACACCCACCTGTCATCAAGTGGCGATATTTGCATCACAACCATTATTCAAGAGACTAGATGTATCTAATCAATGGATAGCGTTTTTACCACAAAAAAAACAACCTACATCTGAAATGCCACCAACAAGAAGAAGTCGTCAACTTAATTGGCACACACTTAATCAACATTCCTGCTTCGTGCCAAGTTAACGCGGACGCAGTACACATAACCAACAAAGAAGAAATAGAAACAGGAAGCCAGCCGATTCTATTTCCCACAATAGTAGTCAATCTTAATCGATCTAAGACAATTCAAGATTTCAACATCAGTTTACCTCCTTTAGATTTAGACAAACTTCATACACTCAGATCCAGAATCATCAAGAACCAACCCAATTTAGAGACAGTTGCCATCGATCACCCTCTCATCATCAAAACACTAGTTTACATACTTTCAATAGTGTTCATTGTGTATTTAGTGTACAGAACAATCAAGTGCAAGAAAAAAACCCAAGAAACCGAGGACAACCATTGTGATGGAGACACTGGAAATGTTCGACTTCCTTGACCTTCAGCCCTCAGAAGCCGAATCTTCAGGGGGATGAATTATATCACCCTCACCCGCAGATCAGTTATAATAATATGATATTGTAATTTGCGTACGTTGTATTTTTTGATTTATATATAACTTCATTTTCTTTCAAGAATTAGTCAGTCAGCAGTTAGAACCGAACGAATATTGTCGGTATAGTTAGTTTGTAGTTTTTAAAAAGTAGTTTTACGAAATAAAGACCATTTTTAGCCCCACTAAATCATAAATGGTTACTCATTTCAAATTTCAGGTAAATAATTTATTTGAATTAACTGAAGATATTGGTTATACTTCTTGTTACCAATCAATTTAATATACATATTGAGAGATTTGGAGGACAATTATTGAGAAGTGTAAGTGCATGTAAAATCATTAATTGGAATCATCATTGAACTAATATGATTATCAAAGCATAGGTATTCATTGGTAGCCGGACAAAAACTGCATTTTACTTCACTCCCAAGTGAGCAGCCATCATTCTTTAACTCAACAACCCAACAAAATAAATAAAACATCAGAATATTGACGATATTTTCCATATGTTGTATCGTTATTTGTTACCACAAACAGTTGATGGTTAATACATTACAATACTTGGACACTTATTCCATAGATAGCAATCCAAATCTCAACTTGTATTCTTTTTAGAAGCAGATGTTGTCCTATTTGAATGCCTTGACGAGTAGATGGTAACACGCATATTTGGTTTGCGTTAAAAAAATTAAGACAGTGAGTTCGAGACAGGAATGGACATTTTCAACTTACTTATTACCAAGCGAACATAATAGCTGATTATGAAATCGATCAAATCAACAAAATTGATTCAAAGTTAGCCTATTCAGTACTGTAATCAAAACCACAGATATTGCAGAATAAACGCATTCGAATGAAAACACGGACCGTATACTTCTACAGTATAGCTGACGCTCTGTTTCAAATTACAAACTTACTCATTTTCTCATAAAACAGATAAGATACTTCATCTTAACAATGAAGAAATTGTAATTTCTGAAATTTTCCACTAGATGGCACCACTTATAATTTTTTTACATCTCCTCGGCACCAAGCTACTTTTGAGTCTAGATAATGGGAGAGTGGTTCTGAGTGAACACATAGCCCGAGGAATGATACCAGCAAGAATGGCAGCTGAAAACTTAGTCACTGACTCAAACCAGGTATTTCCAGTAGCTTTTGCCGCCGGACTCGCCAAATCAACTGATATTTTTATCTCAATCTTTCCTTTATAGAACATTACATTTTATGAAAAATCTGCTGTTTACAGAGCTTTCGTATTTTTGAGAATCTGCTCTGCTTGGAGCAACTTTATTTATGAAGATAGATTTTGACTAGTGGAAGCGAATAAGAAGAAGTCCAACTAGAACTCAATCGCCATCCAGCCCAGAGAGGACGAACAGATTCAGGTGAATATGAACACTAACAGGCAGACAAAAAGTGTCAGGAGTCCTTTGACCGGGGAGGAAACTCCCTCCGCTGCCGGCTTTTGTCCGCCTACCATCTTCTACTAACAACCCCGTGTACAACGAAACACCCATCGTTTCACCTCTTCCGCCATTAAATCAACATGTCTTCTAATCGCTCCATCCGCACCCGAACTATGGAACCTCCACAAGCATCCATTTCTTCTAGAGAAAAATTCCCCGAACTCGTCATGACTTCTCCACCCCACCACCAATCAGCCAAGAGGCTCGAATTTCCTACATCGAGAACTAACTCGAAAAGGCATTTAAATATATCAACCCTCTCCAAGGCCACCTTAAAGGAAAAAAAAACCTCTCGTAGGTCATCGCCCACCTACTCCGCCAAATCCCACACTCTCAGCGATCCCACCATTCTCTGGCTTCCACCAGCCACAACGAACAGGAAGACTTCACTCGCTTGGGTACCCTGCCTAACCAAGAACGTAAAATTCCTACACACCACCCTACGACCTGACCACCGACTCTAAAATCTTAATCGAGATTTTGGCGACGACCATCATGAACGCCGTCCCGACAGCCCGTGGACTAGTGGCTGACACACTCACTCATCTCGTCCCTTCATTCTACGCCTACAACTTTGCCTTCACCCCCAAACGTCAAAATTAAGTCATGGACTTCGCATTTGGGACCGTAAATTGCCAAGGTCTAGCCAGGAAGCGACATCTTATCAAACAACTTTGGTATTCTCAAAACATTCAAATACTTTCTAGCATCGATACTCTGTTAAAAAACTTCCCTCGCCTTGCTAGCTCTACCACTTTCCACCTAGACAGGAACTTCTACTGTCACGTCAACGGACTTCTCGTCCGAAACGGACTCCCCGCGTCATCACACCCACTCCCCGCACTTCTGTCTCAACAGAACTTGCATTGCATAGCCCCCGACATATCGTGGAATAATAACACGACGACCTTATTTTCTTATTACAAACATCCCAATCAAAAATTATCAATCGACCTCCTCGAATATGCATCCACTCTACCACGGGCCATATTATTGGGTGACTTAAACTCACGCAACGTTCTTTTCGGTGATACACACACCAACCCAAATAGCAGATTACTGGCCTACCAGCTTATCTCTCTTCCCATCTCTCGGATTAGCAACAATAATCCAACCCTAATAAGTCACCTCGGCTCTTCCATTGTCGATCACATAATCTGCACTGACGGGCTACTCACCAACATACACGATGAATGGTTCATAGGCGACTCCATCACCTCAGACCATGTTCCACTACTGGTTAAAACTTCCCTAGATAACTCAATCACACCATCGTCAACTAATTTCACATATCGCGTTTTTTAAAAAGCCGATTGGGATTCTTTCCGCAACCACGTCTCAACCAATTTACCACAACCCGTCATTCATCAGAATACTGATGACATAGATAATCACGTAGAGGAATTCCAATCCCTCTTAATCGATGCACAAGACATCGCCGTACCTCTTACCACCGCAAATACCAACTTCCATGCCCTTCCGCAACTAATTCTACTCAAAATCCGGCAGAAAAAGACAGTTATATAGGTTATACGTCCGCACTCGAGATCCTGCTGTCAAGACACAATGGAACCGTCTAAACGCCCAGATTCGGTACGAAATCAATGTGCTGGAAAGCGGAGAAAATGGAATGCCGATACAGCCGGACTGGACTTCAGACAAGGGCTCGTGTTTTTGGCAAAAATTCTACCGCCTCGTCGGCCTGAACAGAAAGGTGGAATCACATCTTGAAGTGTACGGTTAGAAGATCTGCACCTCCGGAGACAAAGCCACCGCCTTCAAAAATGACCTACACCTCCTGACCACCCAAGATTTCTCTGGGGCTATGCCATCGAAGCAGACCTCCTTACCCGCAATATAACACTAAGCCCACATGCCAACGTAGTTCTAATCTTCAAACCCGGCAAAGACCCCACAAAACCTGAATCTTACCGGCGCATTTCATTAATCAGCGTTCTAGGTAAAGTCTTTGACGATTGTTGAAAGGAAGAATCTGGGACTTCTGTACTGAAAATAACATAATTCCGGCATTTCATCATCAACGACGACATTTTCGTGAACGTTCAAAAAGCTTTCCATTAAGTCTGGTACGCCGGGCTAGTGATAAGGGCTACGAGCATCCAATTGCCAAACCAAATTGTAAAACTATTATATTCCTATCTCACCGAGATCGATCGATCAGCGTCAAAGTTGGTTACAGCATATCCGACTCTTTTACATCCCAAACTGGCGTTCCGCAGAGCTCGATACTTGCCTCATTATTATACATAATTTATACGTGATACACTAATTCCACGACATCCCCAGGATAACATCCAACTATATGCGAATAACACCGCACTAATCATTTCTGCCACTGACATTCGCTCTCTCAACATTCGATCCCAAAATCAACTGACTCAATTTTCAGATTGGTGTAGGAGATGACAAGTGACTCTCAACACTCAAAAAACCCAAGCCATCGTGTTTAAACACCCAGATGCCATCATCGAACGACTTCTACCTACAAACTTCCGCCTCGTTCTCTGGGAAGATCGACTCGAAATCTGCAGGGAAGTCGTTTATTTGGGAGTGAGATTTACTCACACTCTCAACTTGATGGCCGACCTCATCGACACTTTAAATAAGGTCCGACGTCGAGTTAATCTTCTTAAGGCGCTCGGCGGTAGCTTAGGACGCACTCACCCTACCACCTTACTTCATACGTATAAGACATATATCCGTCCAATAATGGACTATAGAGCATACGTATATTGCACCCTTCCTGACCATCTTGTTAAATAACTTCGTACTTGTGAGCAGTCAATCCTCAGATGCTGCCAATACAAGGCACCATACTCACCCAGCAGTACCGTTTATGCCAATACCGACATCGAACCAATTCCTTCAAGTATTAATAATTTACAAGCCCGATACGTAAGTCGCACTATCGAATCGGGCAATGAAATATCAAAAATTACCCTACTCACACCGTGGATCGCCAACAGACGGCCCCTTGGTAGAAAACCTAAGAGGGAGCTCCGTTTTCCTCATTTACGCTTGCTAGTCACGGCTTACGACGACTTCCCCGACGCATACATTGACTACCTAGACGAATCCCAAATCTCAATCCGCTAATCCGAACCACAATTCTCACAACAAATCTAGATATTATTCAATAGACCACTCAATAAATTCCCATCTAACATTATCATTCAATATTTAAAATTACCATTTCTAACATTTCTCACTTAACATATCCAAAAATTCTCACTTCCACAACTTATTAATTCGTTCAACACTTTGGATGGACCCTATACTTCCCAACCACCCCCACACCACCTACGTCGGTGTTGCAGGTTTTTCTGCGGTTTTCCTGCAGCTCTGTGTATTTATTCACTAGCCAAATGGACCGACGATGAGTAGTGCCAGTCCATCGCCTGAGGAAGGTGATACAGCAAGAGCGGGTCACTGATTTAAACCTGTTCACCGCGATTTCGCCGGCAACGTGGACGCCTCCACCAGAAGACAACCAACCCCACATTCTTTTCTTTTCAGTTCGACAGTTCATACACCACACATGTAAGTGTAAATTGTTTCTCTTGAAACAACTTATATTTATGAAAATAATAAACAGCGTTAATCTTGTTTTTATTTTAGCCAACACATAAGCAAGCGACACCATCCGAAGAGGGAAGGACATTTAGCACCCAGGTAAATATAAAACTCCTGAAAGCTAATAAGTCAGGAAACATTTAACTGGGGAGGCAACTCCCTCCGGCAGTGAGTCCGCTGTCGGTATTAGCTTTCGACCCCATTCCATAATACACCCAATCCTAAAATGTCCTCCAGACATCGTCGCAGCAGCAGATCTGCAAAAACAACTTCCAGACCAACCGACCAAGAAATCCAACAAATCCAACAATTACTAAACGAAATCAAACAATTTAGACTCGAAACCCAAAAATTCCTCGACGACACTCAGAGATCCCTGGACGCACAATTCCCTCTTCTCTCACCGGTTACTTCCAGCACCACCTCACACGCTTCCAACAAAACCCACCACTCCTCAACACCTTCCCCTCAGAACCCACCAAACTAAACACCACGCTACCTACAAAACACAGACTACACAACACCACGCTACCAACAAAACACAGACTATAACCCACAAACCCCATACACATACTCACAACACAGACAAACCCCATACACATCCTCAAGAAGGTCTTACGCTTCCTCCGCAAGATCCCATTCCCCTACACCTACACTCACACGACAACCAACTGCCTCCGACGAGGATGGCTTCACCCTCGTCTGTAAAACCAAATCTCGACCCACAACACCGACACCTACCAACATTCCCACAACAACCCACACCACCAACAACCCTACAACAACTCACACCACCAACAACACACCAATACAAACCCTCAACCTCAGAAATCTCCCTACACAATAAGCCACACAAAAATCCCTCTACACTCTCCTCAACACCTTCGAACTCCTTCACGGCCACATCCTCTATTTGAAAATAAATTTCAATCGAACCGCCTTACTCAAAACGTCCTTCACGAAGTCAGTCTCAACTATTCTGGGACAAGTCCACAACTCCACTGGTGATAACAACACCATCATAAACGTTCTGAACTCCACCGAACGTCCACCCCGCCCGGCCAACAAAACCCTCATTCCCACCTACACTCTCGTTTGCAAAAACGTAGACGCCTCCGTCAGCCTCGATGAATTCGAAGAAATTCTTCACGGCCAACAAATCCCTTTCCTCAAAACTTGGCGAATCATCGCCAAGGCCACCAATAAACCAACATCGATGTTCCGCATCGTCACCACATCCGAAAATCATTATCACCAGGTCCTCACCTCCGGCATCACATTTCATGGCCTCCCACATCAGTGCGAGCCATCCAACTCCAATCCACTGCCCCCAGTCCCCAAATATTACAGTCGTTGCACGCAAACCGGACACTCCTCTGACACTTGTCGGTCTAAACCTATATGCCCTTCCTGCGGCCAAACTGGCCACCGAACCGAGAATTGCCCCACGTCCAAACCCCCTAAAAGCACTAATTGCGGTGGTCCTCACCCCGCCTTCCATCCGCGCTGCCCACAAAGGCTATCGACACCCAAAACCCCCCAAGAGACCGCACCAGTCACTCTCGAAAAGCCACCAACCCCATACGACCTCTCAACTGATACCAAAATTCTTATTGAAATCATCACCGTCACACTCATGAATGCCATCCCCAACTCTAGAGATGTCATAGCCGAATCACTTCGTCATTTAATTACTTCCGTCTATCGACACAACTGCTCTATAACAAATATAGGCAGGCGCGCTCACTTTGCTTTCACTGCCATCAGGAGCGAAAGCGATTCAAATTGATCCGCGAGCCCCACCCACCCCGTCGGTGCTACAAGTTTTTCACGTTTTTTCCTCTAGCATAGTGAATTTATTCGCTAGCCAAGTGGGCCGACGATCGACGAAATTTTTGGATTTAAAATAATTATCACCCAACCCACACATACAACATATCAACCATTTTAAACTCCCGAATCCTCACCTCGAATTCGAGAAAAGCCAGTCGCCACCACCTGACATCATCTACACACTTTCAATGTCTCCTAGTCACTTATCCAACAAATTTCAATGAACTTAAAATTTCAAAATTTTTCCACCGTTTCTTATTAATTCTCAAGACATGGGAGACACCAAAAACACCAAAAATTCCAAACATCCATTCTCCAACAATCTCAAACACCGACCTCGCTCTATTAACTACCCGCAACACAACGTGGTTCGTCTTATTCATTTTTCTACCTTTACCAGACACTTCTTAATTTCCCATTACATACACCATTAAAACCACGTTCGCTCAAAAATATCCAGCTTCGCTGCTGATTGTTCCTGCCTCTCTCTCCGGTTGATTTCTAGCAAAAAACACAACCCACAAAACCTTTTTTTCTCTCAACTTCCCATACACTTCTTAAAATACTGAATTTTCAGCCCTACCCAAATCGAAAGCCAAGTCAATACGCGCACACAAACCACCCACAGAAACACCCCCAACCAGCCCTGAAGAGGAAACGAATCCTATAACAGGGCCTTACCCCAAACAAAAATATACCCAACTAAAAACACCACAAGCCCAAACTTCAAAAAATTCATGAACATCTCTCTCTTTTCTCTCTGGACCGACGATCGTCGACAGGGAACAAATGCAGCCGCAGCTGTACCCGTTTTATATTGCGATGATTATTATTGTTCAACGCAGACCACCGTAAATTATACCAAATCCCCGAAGACACGTCTCCGCAACATTTTATTCCAATTTCAACAAATCACTCAATTCTATAAACTTTTCAAATATGTCTCCTATACCCCTTTTTCGCAAAAATTCCAAAAACACAATAAAAATTACAAATCTTCAATATTTCTCCCTTAAAACACCGGAGACATTCCAAATTCAGTAAAAACCACACATTTCTCACCAAATAATTTACGACTGGCCCAGGTCCACAGCATATTCTATGTATCGGCAGCGACGCATGGTTCGTCTTCCACCAGAACGCTCCTATCCTAGACACTTTTTGTCACACCACTCCGCACACTTTTAAGCTTCGCGGGTTACAAATATCAATCCCCGATATAACTCAACATAAAACCTTCCTCCAGTTACATTCTAGCGAAAAGCCCGTTCAATTTTCTCAATTCCATACACTTTTAAATTTTTTTCCTAGACACTTTTTCAAAATCTTCTAGACACTTTTTCAACTTACCAACTTCAACCACCCACAAATTCACGTTTCACAGTCTCGAACACGCACTAAAACATCCAACACAGCCCTGAAGAGGAAACTAATCCTAAACCAGGGCACCAATCTCGAAAATCAACAATTTCACCCACAACCAAGCTAACCCACCAAAAAATTATCACGAATTTATCTCCCTTTCTCTCTCTCTCTCTATCTCTCTCTCTATCTCTCTCTCTTGGGAGAGTGGTAAGATAGGGCTAGTGTAGCTGCCGCTCTGTTTCAAATAACATACTTTCTCATTTCCTCATAAAACTGTTATATATCTCTATAATTTTCCTTTTAATGTCGTTACAAAGATGTTGTATGGTACTCATATAAGCATGATAATTTTCTGATAGCAGGTAGCAAAGTGACTCTCTATCAAGGAAATTCCATTTTGGATGAATCAGGTGAATTTCTCTTACCCTGCCAATTCAGTTATGAACATCTTTGAATTGATCGCTTCAATTCACATAAAAAACTCAATTCAATCATTTCAAACTACTTCGTGTTCAACACAGAAATAAAGTAACAAATTTCCTGAATTATTATTTGCTGAATATTAAGTTATAATGCCAGTTTCTCTCAGCTTTTTATATTTCGAAAACATCAAGAAAACTTTCGCAAAATTGAGTTTTCACATGATTGGTAATCTCATTTGTCGGATTCTTAATATTAACTGCTTGAATATTTTTGTTTCATTTTCAGAATCCATTGCTCAATTGCTTGGAACATTTCGTAATGAAAAACTGTGAATGAACTATTGGCTTCATCAAAGTAACCATACATTTATGTGGATGAATGTTATTTATTTACCATATTTAACTAATATTGGATAGATAGAATAGCCCGTAATTTTTTCTCAAGTTCATCTTTCTACACCCTTTTGATATTGACCCCCTTCACGGATTCTTTTTCCAATAAAAAATGATTCATCAACCAACTCGACAAATTTTTTAATATTTCAAGAATTGAAAGAAAGTGCTCCAACAAAACCACTATAACTTTTGAAGCAATAGTCCTTCATGAAATTTTTATACTTATCAAATTAGAACTTGCTAGATAAATATCAAGTCTTTCTTTGAGGCGACATCTGCGTATCGGATTGAAAATTAATCACAGTAAAAAGTATTAGTAATATCTCAAAGTCACACATTTTTTTCATGCGACTGTTGCCAAACTCCTTCATTTAGAACAAGGTTTCGCATCGCCTCTTTCATGTTTTTCTTCCAGCTGTGTGGAGGTTTGCTACGTTTATTCTTCCTTGCTATTGCCAAATCTTTGGCCAGAAATATTCTTCCAACCGCTCGAGGTGGCCATACCATTTGAGTCGCTTACATTCTATTCTGTTCATGATATCATCGTTGATTCCCATAATCTAACGGACTTGATCGTTTCTAAAATGGTCTAATCGTCTCTCCAAGTAATCCATTTCGAGAGCGCCCAGCCTCTCTTTGTTTCTCTTGTGGCGGTTATTAAACCGTAAGGTCCCTAATAATTATATGTAAAGGAGCTAAGCGGGTTCTAGACCATTCCTTATGCAAATTAACATGGAAATCGCCAAGGTCCATCGTGGTAATTTTAGACTCAATTCGATCTGCGCATGCGGCGGCCGTCAGCAATTTTTGGTGTAAGAAGCGAAGGGGTTTTTAAGGGTAGCGTCTACGGGGAATGGGGGTTTCGGGTCAATTGGGGACGGTAGCGGCTACGGGCGGGATTTTTGGGGGTTTAGCCCGGGCCACCAAAGAAGAAGCGAAGAGGGTTTTAAGGGTAGCGTCTGCAGGGATTACACAAGTAAGGGTGTATACAAGAAGAAGCGAAGAGGGAAGGGTAGAGTCTACGGGGGATGGGGGGCCCGGTTGGGGGTGTATCAGTTTGCGGCAACGGGGGGCCCGGGTCAAGGGGGTCGCTCTTTGCGTCTACGGGGGTTATGCAATGATTTAGAAGAAGCGAAGAGGGTTTTAAGGGTAGCACGGGGGAGGCGTCTACGGGGATTACGCAAGTAAGGGTGTATACAAGAGAAGCGAAGAGGGTTTTAAGGGTAGCGTCTACGGGGATTACGAAGGGTGTACGGGGGTTATGCAAAATTTAACCTACATTGGTGTCGCTTGCCATCATTGCCATAACGGCGCTAACAACTATTTGTTACCAGAGTGCCAAAACGGCCGTGGGTAGCTGGGGTAGCGAGGCTACTTTTCCCGTATACTGCGCATGTTTTCCGTTACATATAGGTCTAAAAAGACACATTTCGACGATCTGCGCAAGTGCTAAAGGCATTTTTTTCATATCTCTGTTATTATTTGTCGGATTGGAGTCTAATAAACGCCAATATGATTGTTCGAATAT
Source organism: Galeruca laticollis (assembly GCA_963921935.1). Taxonomy (NCBI): domain Eukaryota; kingdom Metazoa; phylum Arthropoda; class Insecta; order Coleoptera; family Chrysomelidae; genus Galeruca; species Galeruca laticollis. The sequence continues at coordinate 46,834,217 of OY998181.1, read as the reverse complement.
TATCTCATACAGGATGTACAAAGATGCCATTAGGGCACTAGCACATATCTCTGCTTTTGGTCAGATTGAAGTCAGATAAACGATATTATATTTGTTAGAATATTATCGTATATAGGATGTGCAAAGATGCCAACACTAGCACATACTAGCAAGTAATGACGGTAGCGTCTACGGGGGTTATGCAAAAAGTAAGTGTGTATGTTGTTACGTGTATAAGGTAGAGGGTGGTTTAGAAGAAGCGAAGGGGTTTGGATAGCGTCTACGGGGATTACGCAAGTAAGGGTGTACGGGGGTTATGCAAAAAGTAAGTGTGTATGTTGTTACGTGTATAAGGTAGAGGGTGGTTTAGAAGAAGGGAAGGGTTTTGGGTAGCACGGGGGAGGCGTCTACGGGGATTACGCAAGTAAGGGTGTACGGGGGTTATGCAAAAAGTAAATAAGTGTGTATGTTGTTACGTGTATAAGGTAGAGGGTGATTTAGAAGAAGCGAAGAGGGTTTTAAGGGTAGCGTCTACGGGGGATTACGTGAATAAGGGTGTAAGAACGGGGGTTATGCAAAAAGTAAATAAGTGTGTATGTTTTTGCTATAAGGGCGCTCTGGTCGCCACCGACTGGAGACTTTGTGACGAAGCTTCTGGTGCTGTAGGGATTAAAGAAGTGACCTAATAGAAGATATGCAACAGGATGTAGAATGATACCGTATATACAGGATGTAACTCGAACAGGGTGTAAAGATACCTTTTTATGTACAAAAAAAAGATACAGAGTGTAGTAATAATTATACCAGAATATACCAAAAAGGGTGGTTTCTTATATACAGGGTGTAGTCATAAAATATACCATTTTGCACTTTGTCGAGTATAGAGGTCAAATTGAGGAATTTATGATGAAAATTGATCGATTCCTTGTATAAGTTTTCATTGTCACAAAGACACTGTTATTACACAAAAAGTTTTTCAATTAAATAACGTATCATTTTTTCGCAACATTTTGTAGCCATACTATATAAATACCCCGCTGGATTACCACCGTTACAGTATGACAATGCTATATGAAATAAACTTCAAGAAAAAAATTTCAGTTAATATTTCTGAGGCCCCATCCTTCCTACCACTGATATAGATAAATTTTATTCAACTATTACTATCCTACCTATTGTTATCAGTTATATAATTTTAAATATTCATTTAGAATTTATACCACATATTCAATTGTTCTCGTTTCTTCACCTTGTATAATTTCCTTATAATTATATCAACACATTCATAAAGATAAATTGAATATTAATCATCAACTCCTTTCAATACAGGGGTAATAAACAGATTTTAAAAAAAAAGTCAATATGAAATTTCAAATCTTTTTATTTTTCTCTGTAAATAACATTATATAAAAAATGAAAATAACAACAGCATATCTTTATCCACACCTCTAGGGGCCGGCATCCCTGAAGTAAACTCTCGTCAGGTGAACCATTCCGCATAGTTATATTCATCTGGGGCATACACGAAATAGGTTCGTCTTAGCTGTGAAAAATACAACAAAACTTTTAATGAAATGTAAATATTACAAAAGTTGAAAAAATACAGCAAAAATGTAATAATGACAAACGGTAAAAAGTAATTGAAAGATGTGATGAAAACTAGAAGATGTAATAAAAATTTAGGGTAAATGTATGAAAAGGTAATTAAAAAATGTAATGATATCTAATAGCGATTGTTATCGTGGAATTGACCTCTTTTGGCGTCATGATTGGTAACATTTATTTCTCAAGTATTTTTGCTACATTGTCATGGATTAGTTCACGTATAGCTAATAATTCCTTTGGTGCTCCATCAAAGTATTCTGCTGTGGACTTTGTTTTTTAAAATGTTCGAAAACTATCAATCATTGTCGAATCTTTTCGACATCGAGTTTTTACACATAATTATTCCCTTCTTCAGCATAAATTCGATTTCATGAGGTAGGTAGTGTTTGGTAATTGCATCTGTTGGATCGTATTCCACATTACCATGTTCATTCCAAAAATGTGGTGTCATTGTAACTCCATTTGAGTAAAACTTTGTACCGACACATACTTTGGTCTTTATTTCATATTTCCTAGCTAGCTCATACAATATAAAACTTGTCGGAAGACATACTCCTTGATAATTGTTTTTAATAAATTCTTGCTCTATACATGTTCTAATTAGATTGAGTTTAACGTTTTTGCGCATAAGATCTGTCATATTAGCGTCTGTTACAAGTGTTCAGTACGAACGTCATGTGAAGAATGATGTTGCCAGTCATATCGGTATTATTTTTAATAAGACTATCGTAAATTTAGTAGTGAAAATAATATGTAATGAATATATGACGTATTATTCAACTCTCTATTTCTAAATTTATCTTATTTACTAAAAATACTACATAAACGGAAGTGTGTTAGATGAAAAGCTCAAATATTATAACTTGTAAATATTTTAAGGTTTTGTGGAATGATTTGCAACAATTGTTGTAATGCAAATGTCTTCAAAACGACTGTTTCATATTTTAATTTCTTGTATACTTTTTATAAAAATGTTTATACATATCTTATACTTAAATCTGAATTACTGTTAAATTTTGAATAAACCTTCATTATATAGAAATATGATATCACTTTTCATTTTTACGGCACCCACAAAATGATATTAATTAAAATATTCTAATCAGAGTATGATTAAATTTTTCCGTTAGAGAGAAATAACGGTTTTTGACTTTGTTATCTTTTAAAATATATAGAAACGTTATACCACATACCATTTTTTCAATATGTGAGCAAGGATGTGGCAATTTGATCTTCATTTTATTATAGAAATTATCTAAATACCGCTTCCTCATCACCGTTCTAAAAATTAGTAATTATTACTCTGATTTCGTTATAAAAAATATACAAGTTTTCACAAAATATATACAGTAAAAAATTTCATCTCTTTCCATGGCCTACCCAGGAGGCAGTCAGCATAAGGCTTACCGGAGATGTTTAAGGCCTCGTTAAGATTCCCCGTCAAAAAGACAGGCCTACGGCATCACGAATTTAAGTTCTTTGTCATTTTAGGGATGAAAGACCATCTTTTCTGTTAGTTGGGTCTTTTATCCATCTTTTACATGTTAGTTGGCATCACGAGCACTTATTTCAAATTTAATTGAAACGGGTCTTTAATTCACCAATTAGGGAAGTGTATTTGAGGAAGATATGATATATTCGAGTAATGATTCCAATTAACAAACAGTTATTGAAACAAGAAGTTTATGATCTGTATCTGCAGGCTACGATTTAGCAAGACTACAAATTCCATTCCGGTAACCTTCAGGACCATTGATTACGAGAGAAAATTACCATTCGAGGAATTTTAAAAGAATAATAAATTACTTATAAATTGAAAACTTTTGGCCTATTATGATATTTTTACTTGAGGAGGATATGATATATTCTAGTAATGATTCCAATTAACAAACAGTGAAATAAGAAGTTAATTATCTGTATTTGCAGACTACGATTTAGCTAGACCACAAATTCTATTCCGGCAACCTTCAGGACCATTGATTACGAGAAAAAAATCACCATTCGATGAATTTTAAAAGAATAATAAATTACTTATAAATTGAAATCCTGAATTTATCGATCACGAATTGTTTATTATTTTTCTATATTATCTATTTACCTATAGTTAAACATATACTATTATTTATTATCTATTTTTTATATGTGAGGTCGAAGGAGATTCTTTGATAGCCTTTAGGCAACAATTTTCCCTGATATATGTTAGAAACATACAGAAAATACTATACGCACTTGAACTAATAGATAACCGCATGTTTTGTAGGCATGTCTTACAGATATCCTAGTTAAGTACTGCTCCCACAGTGTGGTAACTACCGTATTTCTGTGCGGAAAAAAGTCGATCCCCCGTTTTATATCCGAAGAGACCTCAAAAAAAATACTTATAAGGTTAAGAGAAATCGATATACGAGACCCACACTTTACTTGAGAAGGATATGATATATTCTACTAATGATTCCAATTAACAAACAGTGAAATAAGAAGTTAATGATCTGTATCTGCAGACTACGATTTAGCTAGACCACGAATTCTATTCCGGCAACCTTCAGGACCATTGATTACGAGAAAAAAATCACCATTCGATGAATTTTAAAAGAATGATAAATTACTTATAAATTGAAATCCTGAATTTATCGATCACGAATTGTTTATTATTTTTCTATATTATCTATTTACCCATAGTTGAACATATACTATTATTTATTATCTATATTTTATATGTGAGGTCGAAGGAGATTCTTTAATAGCCTCTAGGCAACAATTTTCCCTGAAATGTGTTAAAAACATACAGAAAATACTATACGCACTTGAACTAATAGATAACCGCATGTTTTGTAGGCATGTCTTACAGATATCCTAGTTAAGTACTGCTCCCACAGTGTGGTAACTACGATGACGTCATAGATTCTCGTTACTAATAACATACGTTATCAACGAAAACCGACAAGTCCAAAAAAGTTCATATTAAAACGGATACATGATTTCAAAAAACTTCGGTTATGATGAAAAATTATATGATTGTAACAGTGATTTTTCATTATGTCCAAAACATAATATTCCACCTAGTTCGAAATATAAAAAGTTATTGTCTACCCATTATCGTAAAAATAATTATAAAATTCAATACCGGACACTAAACGATTGACATTGAAAAAGATACGTAGGTTTCTAAAATTCGAGCGGAATTCTTGGTTGAAGACATATTGATTTGAACAACCATTTGAGAAATTTAGCAAACAATGATTTTGAATCTTCATAAACTTATTAATAATGCAAGCACTAGTAAAACAATGGAAAATTCTCGAAAGTACCGTTATGTTAAATTACTTGAATCTTGAAACGGCCGCTACAGCATAAAACATTTCATTGCAATTCCTTTGTTACATTATAGTACAATTTTTAATGAAAATCTAGTAGCTATCAAATTAAAAAGGGCTGAAATAGTTTTCGGTAAACCTCTTTATATAGGTGTAACTATTTTTGATTTTATGATACCGAAATTGGATCTTAAAGACGTAAATTACTAAAAAAATATATGTACGGCCTTATCTTCCTACATCAAGTGATATTTTTTGGTTCAAAGACATATTTTAACCCCAAACTCACGTATACGTTAGAAGCGTAAATAAATTATAATCTACCCCCATCCATCGTTCGTATAAACTTTTTAATGAAATTTTTACTAAAAAACAATATGTACGGCCTTATCTTTCTACATGAACTGATATTTTTGATCCAAAGACATATTTCAACCCCAAACACACGTATACGTTAGAAGCGTAATTAAATTATAATCTACCCCTATCCATCGTCCTTATGAACTTTTTAATGCAATTTTTACTGAAAAACAATATATACGGCCTTATCTTCCTACATCAACTGATATTTTTTGGTCCAAAGACATATTTTAACCCCAAACTCACGTATACGTTAGAAGCGTAATTAAATTATAATCTACCCCCATCCATCGTTCGTATAAACTTTTTAATGAAATTTTTACTAAAAACTATATGTATGGCCTTATATTCCTACATCAACTGATATTTTTTGGTTCAAAGACATATTTTAACCCCAAACTCACGTATACATTAGAAGCGTAAATAAATTATAATCTACCCCCATCCATCGTTCGTATAAACTTTTTAATGAAATTTTTACTGAATAACAATATATACGGCCTTATCTTCCTACATTAACTAATATTTTTTGAAAAAACATCCAAAGAAATGTGTCATATTTCAACAAAAAATATTTATTACTCACGTTTTAAGGGAACAACTAGTCACTTGCACACCTTATTTAACACTGAAAATATCAATTTTTAATACACAGGTCTTTGTCAATTCATTAAGCCGGTGACGTCGGCGGCTGCTTTACCAGGGTCAAATATCTAGAATACTTACGCTGAGATGTACACTGCATATTCTGCACCAGCGTCTGGCTGGAACAACACACCATTCATTGCAACAATGTATCATAATGGTTTATTGTTAAAAACCACATTCATCATACTTTGAAGTTATTTTTTGATTAGTGATAAGTTTCCTCAATTCATTTGTTTTCTACGATTCGATTCAGTATTTTATTCATTGTGAGATATTGCGGTTGATTACTGAAAATACGAAAATATTTTTCTCCTATAAAGTAATCCAATATTAATTTTATATAAGTTTCTTTGGTGAGTCGGATGTGTGATGGAAATTAAGTAGAGACAAAATTATTAAAATCTTAGTAATCTATACGGCCGCCGACGTCACCGGCTTAATGAATTGACAAAGACCTGTGTATTAAAAATTGATATTTTCAGTGTTAAATAAGGTGTGCAAGTGACCAGTTGTTCCCTTAAAACGTGAGTAATAAATATTTTTTGTTGAAAAATGACACATTTATTTAGATGTTTTTTCAAAAAATATTAGTTAATCTAGGAAGATAAGGCCGTATATATTGTTTTTCATTAAAAATTTCATTAAAAAGTTATACGAACGATGGATGGGGGTAGATTATAATTTATTTACGCTTCTAATGTATACGTGAGTTTGGGGTTAAAATATGTCTTTGAACCAAAAAATATCAGTTGATGTAGGAAGATAAGGCCGTACATATTGTTTTTTAGTAAAAATTTCATTAAAAAGTTTATACGAATGATGGTTGGGGGTAGATTATAATTTAATTACGCTTCTAACGTATACGTGAGTTTGGGGTTAAAATATGTCTTTGGACCAAAAAATATCAGTTAATGTATGAAGATATGGGTGTATAGCTTGTTTTTCAGTAAAAATTTCATTAAAAAGTTCATACGGATGATGGATGGGGGTAGATTATAATTTAATTACACTTCTAACGTATACGTGTGTTTGGGGTTAAAATATATCTTTGGATCAAAAATATCAGTTAATGTAGAAAAATAAGGCCGTACTTATTGTTTTTTAGTAAAAATTCCATTAAAAAGCTTATACGAACGATGGATGGGGGTAGATTATAATTTAATTACGCTTCTAACGTATACGTGAGTTTGGGGTTAAAATATGTCTTTGAACCAAAAAATATCAGTTGATGTAGGAAGATAAGGCCGTACATATTGTTTTTTAGTAAAAATTCCATTGATAAGTTCATACAGTAGATTATAATTTAATAACGCTTCCTACGTATACGTGTGTTTGGGGTTGAAATATATCTTTGGATCAAAAATATCAGTTAATGTAAAAAGATAAGGCTGTATATATTGTTTTTCAGTAAAAATTTCATTAAAAAGTTCATACGGATGATGGATGGGGGTAGATTATAATTTAATTACGCTTCTAACGTATACGTGTGTTTGGGGTTGAAATAGGTCTTTGGATCAAAAATATCAGTTAATGTAGAAAGATAAGGCCGTACATATTGTTTTTTAGTAAAAATTTCATTAAAAAGTTTATACGAACGATGGATGGGGGTAGATTATAATTTATTTACGCTTCTAATGTATACGTGTGTTTGGGGTTGAAATATGTCTTTGGATCAAAAATATCAGTTAATGTAGAAAGATAAGGCCGTATATATTGTTTTTCAGTAAAAATTTCAATAAAAAGTTCATACGGACGATGGATGGGGGTAGATTATAATTTAATTACGCTTCTAACGTATACGTGTGTTTGGGGTTGAAATATGTCTTTGGATCAAAAATATCAGTTAATGTAGAAAGATAAGGCCGTACATATTGTTTTTTAGTAAAAATTTCATTAAAAAGTTTATACGAACGATGGATGGGGGTAGATTATAATTTATTTACGCTTCTAATGTATACGTGAGTTTGGGGTTAAAATATGTCTTTGAACCAAAAAATATCAGTTGATGTAGGAAGATAAGGCCGTACATATTGTTTTTTAGTAAAAATTTCATTAAAAAGTTCATACATACGATGGATGGGGGTAGATTATAATTTAATTACGCTTCCTACGTATACGTGTGTTTGGGGTTGAAATATGTCTGGATAAAAAATATCAGTTAATGTAGAAAGATAAGGCCGTACATATTGTTTTTTAGTAAAAATTTCATTAAAAAGTTTATACGAACGATGGATGGGGGTAGATTATAATTTATTTACGCTTCTAACGTATACGTGAGTTTGGGGTTAAAATATGGCTTTGAACCAAAAAATATCAGTTGATGTAGGAAGATAAGGCCGTACATATTGTTTTTTAGTAATTTACGTCTTTAAAATCCAATTTCGGTATCATAAAATCAAAAATAGTCACACCCATATAAAGAGGTTTACCGAAAACTATTTCAGCCCTTTTTAATTTGATAGCTACTAGATTTTCATTAAAAATTGTACTATAATGTAACAAAGGAATTGCAATGAAATGTTTTATGCTGTAGCGGCCGTTTCAAGATTTAAGTAATTTAACATAACGGTACTTTCGAGAATTTTCCATTGTTTTACTAGTGCTTGCATTATTAATAAGTTTATGAAGATTCAAAATCATTGTTTGCTAAATTTCTCAAATGGTTGTTTAAATCAATATGTCTTCAACCAAGAATTCCGCTCGAATTTTAGAAACCTACGTATCTTTTTCAATGTCAATCGTTTAGTGTCTGGTAGTGAATTTTATAATTATTTTTACGATAATGGGTAGACAATAACTTTTTATATTTTGAACTAGGTGGAATATTATGTTTTGGACACAATGAAAAATCACTGTTACAATCATATAATTTTTCATCATAACCCAAGTTTTTTGAAATCATGTTTCCGTTTTAATATGAACTTGTTTGGACTTGTCGGTTTTCGGTGATAAGGTATGTTATTAGTAACGAGAATCTATGACGTCATCGACTTAGATGAAAGTATAAATATGCATTGATTCTTATGTAGAATAGACATCTGAGGAGATTTTTTTTATGAATATTTTGAACCTTTTTATTTAGAGTTGCATAAAAAAATTAATTAATATGGAAATATACACCCATATATAATTGTTTTTACTAGTAATTTCACTAGTCTGCGACGATGTAATAGTTTGTGTGGTAAGATCATCATTGTTTGTTATAAAAAGTGATGGGATGTAGATAGATTTATGCAAAAAAGTTTAATTGATTGTCAATTGCTAAAAATTTTGGTTAGTAAAATATTAGACTAATAAATTTTTATTTCTAGTCTGACGTCCGAATTAGATGGGCTCTTCTAAAATCGCGATAACGTGTGGTACACAACAGCTCGCGCCTGGGGTGAAGATTGCTGCAGAAGGAAATAGGCAAACGAGTAAGTATCTTTTGAGTATTTACCTACAAAAATATTTATTGTTTTAGTTGTGATATATAATTTTGATAGCATACAATGAGGTTCCTTCGGGTATAAAAAGGGTACCGACTTAGGGTGTCGGTTAGACTCGATTACAACCCGAGCAGTCACCTTTTGAGTTATGGACGAACAGTATCCTTCTGTTATGGGGTAGAGTCGCCTAAAGGCTATTGAAGAGTGCCTATGACCTCATATGTAAATTTCATATAAATTTTTGAGATGTATTGTAGTTTAAATTGTAATTGAATTTTTGGTTGGAAAAAAGTAGTGGGTCTCGTATATCGATTTCTCTTAACCATATAAGTATTTTTTTTGAGGTCTCTTCGGATATAAAACGGGGGATCGACATTTTTCCGCACAGAAATACGGTAGTTACCACACTGTGGGAGCAGTACTTGACTAGGATATCTGTAAGACATGCCTACTAAACATGCGGTTGTCTATTAGTTCAAGTGCGTATAGTATTTTCTGTATGTTTTTACCACATATCAGGGAAAATTGTTGCCTAAAGGCTATCAAAGAATCTCCTTCGACCTCACATATAAAAAATAGATAATAAATAATAGTATATGTTTAACTATGGGTGAATAGATAATATAGAAAAATGATAAACAATTCGTGATCGATAAATTCAGGATTTCAATTTATAAGTAATTTATTATTCTTTTAAAATTCATCGAATGGTGATTTTTTTCTCGTAATCAATGGTCCTGGAGGTTGCCGGAATAGAATTTGTGGTCTAGCTAAATCGTAGTCTGCAGATACAGATCATTAACTTCTTATTTCACTGTTTGTTAATTGGAATCATTACTAGAATATATCATATCCTCCTCAAGTAAAAATATCATAATAGGCCAAAAGTTTTCAATTTATAAGTAATTTATTATTCTTTTAAAATTCCTCGAATGGTAATTTTTTCTCGTAATCAATGGTCCTGAAGGTTGCTGGAATGGAATTTGTAGTCTCGCTAAATCGTAGCCTGCAGATACAGATCATAAACTTCTTGTTTCAATCACTGTTTGTTAATTGGAATCATTACTCGAATATATCATATCTTCCTCAAATACACTTCCCTAAATGGCGAATTAAAGACCCGTTTCAATTAAATTTGAAATAAGTGCTCGTGATGCCAACTAACATGTAAAACATGGATAAAAGACCCAACTAACAGAAAAGATGGTCTTTCATCCCTAAAATGACAAAGAACTTAAATTTGAAGTGTTCGTGATGCCGTAGGCCTGTCTTTTTGACGGGGAATCTTAACGAGGCCTTAAACATCTCCGGTAAGTTTATGCTTACTGTACATATTTTGTGAAAACTCGTATATTTTTTATAACGAAATCAGAGTAATAATTACTAATTTTTAGAACGGTGATGGGGAAGCGGTATTTAGATAATTTCTATAATAAAATGAAGATTAAATTGCCACATCCTTGCTCACATATTGAAAAAATGGTATGTGGTATAACGTTTCTATATATTTTAAAAGATAACAAAGTCAAAAACCGTTATTTCTCTCTAACGGAAAAATTTAATCATACTCTGATTAGAATATTTTAATTAATATCATTTTGTGGGTTCCGTAAAAATGGAAAGTGATATCATATTTCAATATAATGAAGGTTTATTCAAAATTTAACAGTATTTTAGATTTAAGTATAAGATATCTATAAACATTTTTATAAAAAGTATACAAGAAATTAAAATATGAAACAGTCGTTTTGAAGACACTTGCATTACAACAATTGTTGCAAATCATTCCACAAAACCTTAAAATATTTGCAAGTTATAATATTTGAGCTTTTGATTTAACACACTTCCGTTTATGTAGTATTTTTAGGAAATGAGATAAATTTAGGAATAGAGAGTTGAATAATACGTCATATATTCATTACATATTATTTTCACTACTAAACTTACGATAGTTTCATTAAAAATAATACCGATATGACTGGCAACATCATTCTTCACATGACGTTCGTACTGAACAGTTGTAACAGACGCTAATATGATAGATATTATGCGCAAAAACGTTCAACTCAATCTAATTAAAGCATGTATAGAACAAGAATTTATTAAAAACAATTATCATGGAGTATGTCTTCCGACAAGTTTTATATTGTATGTGCTAGCTAGGAAATATGAAATAAAGACCAAAGTATGTGTCGGTACAAAGTTTTACGCAAATGGAGTTACAATTACACCACATTTTTGGAATGAACATGGTAATGTGGAATACGATCCAACAGATGCAATTACCAAACACTACCTACCTCATGACTTCGAATTTATGCTGAAGAAGGGAATATTTATGTGTAAAAACTCTGAAGATTCGACAATGATTGATATTTTTCGAACATTTAAAAAAACAGCAGAGTACTTTGATGGAGCACCAAAGGAATTATTAGATATACGTAAACAAATCCATGACAATGTAGCAAAAATACTTGAGAAATAAATGTTACCAATCATGACGCCAAAAGAGGTCAATTCCACGATAACAATCGCTATTAGATATCATTACATTTTTTAATTACCTTTTCATACATTCACCCTAAATTTTTATTACATCTTCTAGTTTTCATCACATCTTTCAGTTACTTTTTACCGTTTGTCATTATTACATTTTTGATGAATTTTTTCAACTTTTGTAATATTTACATTTCAGTAAAAGTTTTGTTGTATTTTTCACAGCTAAGACGAACCTATTTCGTGTATGGGGGGGAGGCACTGCCCTAGATGAATATAACTATGCGGAATGGTTCACCAGACGAGAGTTCACTTCAGGGATGCTGGCCCCTAGAGGTGTGGATAAAGATATGCTGTTGTTATTTTCATTTTTTATATAATGTTATTTACAGAGAAAAATAAAAAGATTCGAAATTTTATATTGACTTCTTTTTTAAAAAATCTGTTTATAACCCCTGTATTGAAGGGAGTTGATGATTAATATTCAATTTATCTTTATGAATGTGTTGATATTATTATAAGGAAATTATACAAGGTGAAGAAACGAGAACAATTGAATATGTGGTATAAATTCTAAATGAATATTGAAAATTATATAACTGATAACTATAGGTAGGATAGTAATAGTTGAATAAAATTTATCTATATCAGTGGTAGGAAGGATGGGGCCCCAGAAATATTAACTGAAATTTTTTTCTTAAAGTTTATTTCATATAGCATTGTCATACTGTAACGGTGATGATCCAGCGGGGTATTTATATAGTATGGCTACAAAATGTTGCAAAAAAATGATACGTTATTCAATTGGAAAACTTTTTGTGTAATAACAGTGACTTTGTGACAATGAAAACTTATACAAGGAATCGATCAATTTTCATCATAAATTCCTCAATTTGACCTCTATACTCGACAAAGTGCAAAATGGTATATTTTATGACTACACCCTGTATATAAGAAACCACCCTGACTTCAATCTGACCAATAGCAGAGATATGTGCTAGTGCCCTAATGGCATCTTTGTACATCCTGTATAGGATAATATTCGAACAATCATATTGGCGTTTATTAGACTCCAATCCGACAAATAATAACAGAGATATGAAAAAAATGCCTTCAGCACTTGCGCAGATCGTCAAAATGTGTCTTTTTAGACCTATATGTAACTGAAAACATGCGCAGTATACGGGAAAAGTAGCCTCCAGCTACTCACGGCCGTTTTGGCACTCTGGTAACAAATAGTTGTTAGCGCCGTTATGGCAATGATGGCAAGCGACACCAATGTAGGTTAAGTTTCGCATAACCCCCGTACACCCTTCGTAATCCCCGTAGACGCTACCCTTAAAACCCTCTTCGCTTCTCTTGTATACACCCTTACTTGCGTAATCCCCGTAGACGCCTCCCCCGTGCTACCCTTAAAACCCTCTTCGCTTCTTCTAAATCATTGCATAACCCCCGTAGACGCAAAGAGCGACCCCCTTGACCCGGGCCCCCCGTAGCCGCAAACTGATACACCCCCAACCGGGCCCCCCATCCCCCGTAGACGCTACCCTTCCCTCTTCGCTTCTTCTTGTATACACCCTTACTTGTGTAATCCCCGCAGATGCTACACTTAAAACATTCTTCGCTTCTTCTTTGGTGGCCCGTGCCAAACCCCCAAAAATCCCGCCCGTAGCCGCTACCGTCCCCAATTGACCCGAAACCCCCATTCCCCGTAGACGCTACCCTTAAAAACCCCTTCGCTCCTTACACCAAAAATTGCTGACGGCCGCCGCATGCGCAGTTCGAATTGAGTCAAAAATTACCACGATGGACCTTGGCGATTTCCCATGTTGATTTGCATAAGGAATGGTCTAGAACCCGCCTAGCTCCTTTACTTGAAGAGTTTGTTAGTAAGAATGAAACCACGAATCGTTGTAAATACGATTAATTAAATATTAGTAATAATAGGTTTGTGCTCCATATTTGCAAATTGTAACAACTGTTACTGTTGTCTACCACTATCGGCTTTACTTTTGAGTTTGATGATAGCGTCACCCCTAGATATTTACAGTTGGTACATTTCTCTGTACTGTAGCTGACAAAATCTTGATCAACTTCATTTTTCTCTCCAATTGTCATATACTCAGTCCTTTGTATCCTGATTAAGTAAGTAAGTCACTAATTGTCGTCTCCATATCGGAATCTCTTCAGCATGTAGCTTGCATCATTCCTTTCCCTGCAATTAACACCGGGTCATTAGCAAATAAAAGAGATTACAAGATGCCATCTCTTGTCCATGAATACATGCCGTCACATTTTCTTTTCCCAGACTTAAAAGCGCTTTCCAGATATATACTAAAAATTAGTTTTACCAAATAACAGCCTGGTCATAACCTTTTTGTGATAGAAAACTTTTCGTAGAAAGTATTTTCTCTTTTAACTACACTACTGTTATTGGAGTAGGTAAAGGTTTTTAATTGTCCTGCACAAGATTGATTGACTGATGGGGAGTAAGGGGTATATGCAATCCGCCATTTACTGGCCAACAGCCTCGGGTGAAAGAGCCAGTGAATGGAAGGGCACTCTTTTGTCCTAGGGTTGGGAACCTGGCACTAAAGGCGCATGAATCAAGAAATTAGTCAACGGCATAAGAATACGAAAGGCAAAAGGAAACCCCCGTATTAAGGATCTGTAAGATAGATATCCAAAGGGAACCAAAATGACCCCATTCAACTCCAAATTTTCCGGATTTCCAGGGGGAACAGTGTTAAATGATAAAAAAGTAGTCAGAGTGAATATACGAAGAAATATCAAAATTGGTACATGGAACGTACAAAATCCATATGACGCTGGAAAGTTGGCTAATGTAATACAAGAAATGGACAGGTTGAAAATAGATGTCCTTGGGGTAGCAGAGACATGCTGGACAGTCGTATGAAAATATGTAACACAAGGCAAAGTCTTTTTCTATTCAGGAAACCAAGACAGAAATCATCGGAAAAAAGTTTTAATAATAATTCCTAAAAAACTATCTCCGAGTGTAATTAACTTCCTCTCACACTCAGATTGCATGGCATTACTTACATACGAGTATAAAGCGAATCCGGTTAACATTAACATACACGTATACGCCCCCACAGCAGAGGCATCAGAAGACGAAGTTGAATAACTCTTTGAAGAACTGAGACAACTAATCCATAAAAACGTTAAAAACACGAAATAAACCTTACACTAGGCGTCTTCAACGCTAAAGTTGGAAATGGCATACCAGATGAACTAGTAGGCTCTTATGAATTGGTAGAGAGAAACGAACGAGGTGGCGGCTACACCATATTTGTCAAGAGGAGCACATGAAACTAACTAACACTTGGTTCAGACTACGACCCAGGCGTCTCTACACATGGAGAGCCCCAGCAGACGATCTCGAACATATAATTAGAAACCAAATATACTTCATATTGATCAACAAACGATTCGGAACATCAGTAACAAGAACATGTACATACCCTGGAGCCGACGTCCCATCAGGCCATACCGTTCTCATCACAGAAATAAAAATAAAAATAGCTAATAGTGAAAAACCAAAACAAGAACCAATGATAGAGTATGATAGAATTAAAGACGACACCATCTAAAGCATATTAGGCAATAAATTAAATTAAACCTTCACAACTTTAGCCCTGTCACAATCAGCTGAGGAGATGAACCTTGACCGCATATGGAAGAACATAGAAGAAATAATGATACATACAGCAAAAGAAGAAATAGGATACAAACAAAAGGTCAAAAAGGAAAAATGGATGATAGACGAAATATTAGCAATGTTTGAAGAGAGAAGGAAATACAAAAACACAGACAGTCGAGACAAATGCAGAATGGTGCAAAATCCTATAAGAAGAGCAATAAGAATGGCAAAAAATAGATGGCTGAAGGAACAATGCGAAGAAATGGAACACTCACAAGAACAACATGCTGCGTATAACATGCACAAGAAAATAAAAGAAACAGCAGGAGTATACAGGAAAGAGACTTTCTCCAACATACAAAATGATCAAGGGCAAATGGCACAAGACAACGCATAGAGGATAGCTATCTGGAACCAATATATTGGCAACCTCTTTGCAGATGAAAGACCACGGTTAGAAGACATCATGGAAGAGGATTTGTCTAGACCGCCAATCACGATAGAAGAGATTACTAGAGCAATAAAAAGCTCGAATGATAAGAAAACGGTTGGGCCAGATGTAGTTCCTGGTGGACTGTTTAAATTATTAGACAGCGAAGGTATTAAGATACTTCATAGGCTTTTCAACCAAATCTACAACAAAGGAAAATTCCCAACTAAATGGAAACATTTTTGTTCATCCCACTTCTGAAAAAGAACAACGCAACACGATGTGAAGACCACAGATTGATCAGCTTGATGAGTCACACTCTTAGAATATTTCTGAACGGCATTCACTGAAGAATTTCCACAAAATGCGAAAGCGTTATTGGATCCTCTCAATTCGGTGTCAGAAGGGGCCCCGGTACAAGAGAGGCACTAGTCGCAACCCATGTATTTATTCCGAACTGCTATTACCAGAGAAAAGATGTAGTGATGTGTTTTATAGACTATGAAAAGGCTTTTGACAGAGTGCAACATCACAAACTCGTTCAAATACTAAGGCGACTTGACATAGATCAGAAAGATATAGGCAGTATTGAAAACTTGTACTGGAACCAAACAGCTGAAGTTAGAGTTGACAACGAGGCCACAAAAGCACAGAAAATACTTTCTATCTTTCTAGAAGCTCTCCAAGCACAACAATTGGGCATCAAAGTGAATGGTATATGGATCAACAATATCCAGTATGCATATGACACTGTCTTGATATCAGATAACATCAATGACCTCCAAAGACTTCTGAACATGGTCGGATACATAGCCGGTTGATGGGGATTAACATCAATATAAAAGAGACAAAATTCCTAATAATCACACGTAAATTAGATGATTTTCAGAATGCAAAGCTATCACACAATAGTGAAGCCATAGAACGGGTAAAAATGTGTGTTCAGACGTGGAAATCAAGTGCCGGATAGAAAAAGCGAGTTGTTTATTCATGAGATTCAAAAACATCTTCACGAACGCTGACTTCGACCTCAATCTCAGAATAAGATTCACAAAATGCTACGTATGGTCCGTCCCATTGTATGGTATGGAAGGCTGGACTTTTGAAGGTGAATACCATGAATAGACTGGAAGTATTTGAAATATGGATCAGAAATGGATCAGAATAGAAAAACTAACGAGAAAATTCTGAGAAGGGCAGGAATAGAACGTGAATTGATGAACACGATAAAACGCAGGAAAACAGCGTACCTGGGACATGTGATACGCAGCGAGAGAAACCAGCTGCTCCAACTATTAATAGAAGGAGAGATAGATGGAAAAAGGAGAGAGGGCAGAAAGAGGGTATCGTGGTTCCGAAATATCCAAAAGTGGGCAGGGATGAGAACCACAGGAGATTTAATGCACACCATTAGAGATAGAACGAAATGGTCAGAAGTAGTCGCAAACATTCTATAAAAGATAGCAGAAGAAGAAGAAGATTGACTGATAACGTTTTTCTCGAGACTTGCCACCACTTCCGTAATACCACTGATTAATTAGCCTTCTGTGAATTCACAAGCACAAGATGTACCGCTCTTCCTCTCTCAATTCATTGGTCTGTGAAGTTTTTTAAAGCGAAAATTACGTCTATGTATGATCTTCCACCGCGAGAACCGATTAGTTCTTCCGAATCTCTAAACTGTTCTCTGACTCTGCTTCTAAGAACTGCGTCGAGGAATATTGCATCATGCAAATTAAATATAGGTGTTCAATGACAATCTGGATGCATATCTTCCTCTCCTTTCTTTTTATTCTAAAATGTTAGTTTTCAATATATTTTACACCTCAACCATGAACAACTATTTTCTTTTATTGCCTAGTCGGTTTCATGCTCCGATTTTCTCATCTCCGTTTTACAAATCTCATCAAGTCCTTCCCTAATATGAAAAACACACATTAAGAACAAAGCGAGAATTGAAGTCTCACATTGTCCTTGGTTTATATTCTTTCAGTGCTCAAAACTTAATTCTGCTTTGGTAAGCGTAAACTGCATAATCATTTGGCGTAATTTTACCCTAAACAAACAACTGCAGAAACACAAATTGAGAAATTCGAATTCATTCTACGAAAACAAACTCTTGTTTACGACGATTTTAGAGGTTATCTGCTGTTTCATTATCAGTCAGACAAACATAAATTCAGTACATGAATTATTTGATTAACATCCAACGAATCTAGAATAATAATGCGTTTATAATGCAGCTTTACCAGGTAATTGCATTGTTGAGAGCCTTAAGTTTGTTTTAATGGTAAAACTTTCCTACTCCTGTTTTCTTTACATGATAGTGCATAAAACACTTTGTCAGAAGTACTTAAATATGATTTAAGTTGTAGAAGATTAGTTAAATATTTTAGAATGAATTCAAATATACCAGATCAACTCAAAATGATGTTTTTCCATTTAATTCTCATAATACCATTTATGTATCTAAAAGTTGCAGTAGAGTGGCATATCAACAGTCCTGAATCTAATATACTGTAAATGTGACTAGCTTTTTGCAAAATTATATTTTCAGGGTATTTTCCAATAGATATGAAACTAAACGCTAAGCTAGGATTATTATTGAAACTCACAAATATGATGTATCATGTATGAAGAAATTGGCAGTGAACGGAAGTTGACCAAGAGTATTGGAATAATATAAAGTGTGCGATAAAAAATTTGCTTCAGAGGAATTTCCCGATATTTCATACGAAACTTTCAATTTACCGATCTGTCAACATGGCGACTGCGTTTGATATGTGATGGAAATGTGTATTGAATTACTGTAACAGACATTTTCTCTAGTTTTCGTTCCAAAAAGTGGCCCATTTAGTCGTGTGATTCCATCCTATAACATTCCTTTCAATAGTTTTTCTAAAGTTAGAGGTCTATGCTAACAAGTAAATGTATATTGAGTCAGGAAATTCACATCGCAATCATCCAAAATTTCAACAACTGAGGAGGCCGCTTACTATCATTCGATACGAATCCTATCAAAAATAACAGTCGAATGTAGAAATCCCGTACTTCCCATTCAACAGATGTTTTACGTTATTTCAATCATTACATCACATTTGATGAAATCGTATTTTTGATTTCTGAAGATAACGAACCTCAATTCAAATTAGTTTGTTAGTAACATTTTCTGAGATAGCTGAATTTCACTTCCATTGAGGAGAAAAATTATGTATTGACTTTTTAGTTTGAATTGGTATTGGTGGGTCAATAGGGTAAAGTACCCAATAGTCGGCAGGGACCTAGTTATTGGCGATATACGACAAAAATACGTTTAACCTTGTATTAGTGGAGCCCTATATTCGAACACAATTGGTGGCGCCGGGTCTGATATATCCTAAATTGAAAAAAATATTGACTGCAGATGCGAATTTTTTCAAGATCATTTCTTATGTAACTTCCAACACTGATATACACTCTTCACAATGAATCGGATTTCGATGAAAATCCTGTTATATATTCGAATCAACGACGAATATACTGTGACTACTGAATTTTGTGACAAAAGATACTGAAATCGTAAAAAAGATATGTTTCAATGAAAATATAATCATAATTTCATATGGAATCGTCAGTTTATAAACCTAATTGCTCATTCAACACAATATTTTGGTATATTTCTAGACAGTCGAAACAAACAATTTTAACATGAGTCAGAGGTAAGAATTTTCTGCATGTTACACAATAATATTTGGTTTCTCTGTCTGCGTGACATTCATAACACATTTTTCTGGTTCCATGGGGAATTTCTAGTTGTTTTCCATGACGAGCAGTAGTACCTGGTACTTCACGACGTCTTTGTTCCACTTGGTTGGTATATTGACTGCCAAAGACCGCCATTTCAAATGATCGTCCACCAACGATAGTGCGACGGTTTTCAGGAACTTTCGTCTCATCAACTTTAAATCAGGATTCCAGAAATGTTCATAAGAGAATAAAAAATTACCACAGGCCATCGTTTCGTTCTCCGTGCGACATCATGATTTGACCATAACAGGTCTACTGTATCGACTCCATCTTTTGTTGAATTGTGAAATGTATTGATTTCTGGTTTGTATTTGTCAACTGGCGTAGGATCAATGTTGTCATCATGATGGAGGCTGGAGACTAGTGTAACGTTCTTTCCCTTTTTAGGAATGTACGACACCAAAGTAATATTTTCTTGATATCCAAACATATTAGACGAAACTGGTCTTATTTTCATGTTCAGAAATTCAATAGGAAGTTCTCGTTTGTTCTTCCGAATGGTGCCAACATAAGTCAATTTATGATCGCGTAATAAAGAATATATAAGTTTGATACTTTTAAATCAATTATCGCGAGTGAGGTTGCGGCCTGTTTTTGATATAGGATCAATCAACCGTTAAACTATACTTGCAGCATTGTTCTCCACCCGAAACGGTGCTTCTGGTTGTTGCCCAACATAAACTTATAACTTCTCTGTGTAGAACATTTTAGAATCTACTAAAGAGAACATCTTCAGATCATATTTATTGGGCTTGCTGGGAATATATTGTCGGAACCCACATCTGCCTCTGAATCCCAACAGCATCTCATCTATGGTTGTGTACTCACTGACAGTATAGTTGTTTTTGCAGTCGGAACCCACATCTGCCTCTGAATCCCAACAGCATCTCATCTATGGTTGTGTACTCACTGACAGTATAGTGGTTTTTGCAGTTATTTACAAATAATTCGGATATCGACCTGATTGGAGCTAATTTGTCAGTAACTTTTCAATGTTCTCGAGTTGCCAAATCATCGAACCGTATGCATCTCAGGAGGAACAGGAACCGTTGTTGTGACGTAGTCCCTTCCTGTCCCACAAATCTTCAAAATTGAGCCGATTACTCTTCAAGACACCAGCCTTGTATAGAGGTCCAAGTAGAGCCCGAATTTCTGTTTTATCCGTAGGACGAGATGATCTGTCTCGCGCGAAATAAACTGCTATAGTTTCGATGAACTTATTGGTCTCCTCCACAATAATATACAATATGACATCAGAAAAAAAGAGATCACAACATTCGATACGGGATTCAGCTTGCTTAGCTGAAGGTTTCACACCAGGAAGATGGAGGACTTTATTTTCCGATCTAATGCGTACGTTTCTTGGTGGCACATTTTTTTTCCAGATAGTATTCCCTTTAGCACGAAAGATGGCTTCTTTCTTGGATCTTTTATTTCTAATAATCGATCTAACTATTTCTTCTTCAAATTCTTCGCTTCCGGCATTTTCCCTACTGAATCAATATTGATTTATCGAAACAATTGTCAATTTTTTAGAATTTCCAACAATTTTTATTATATTGTGGTATTCACTAGAAACAGTGAGTGCCATTTGAAACACTGTCTGAAAAGGATATAAGAAGTTGGTTTACAAAAGTTGTGAATTATCTCCAAGAAAAAACTTTGCGGATATTTTTCAAGATGGAAGGATAATTTATAATGGTGATAAGATCTACTTTCTGTTGTGCCTTGAGGAAGACAAAGTATTGGCATCAAAATGGACGAAAAATGCATATGAAGTAGATCAAGGTGTGGCAAAATCTAATCTTACCGTAATGTTTACTTTTTCAGCCTCAGGTTCAATGACTCCACCCATTATTATATACCCCTATAAGCGCATTCCAGAAAATATTGTTGCTGATGTTCCCAATTATTGGGGCAGAGGCACAAGCGGCAATGGATAGATGAAGTCAGAGGTATTTTATGAATACGTTTCAAATATAATTCATAAACATCTTAGGGATAAGAGCATTAAAAGGACTGTGACTTCATTCGTAGATGGTTACAAGACCCATTTAACTTACGAAATAAGTAATTCATGTACCAAGCTAGAAATAATTATTATTACATTGTATCTCAGTTCAACAAGAATTTTACAAACTGCGGATGTTTCTTGTTTAAAACACGTTGGAAGCAGGCGGTATTAGAGTGGAGAAGACATAACCCCTAAGTTCAATCGAATAAACAACATTTTGCACCTATATCAGAGGAAGCAATCAAGAGTTTGAAGGAATCGACCATTGTAAATGGTTTTAGAGCTTGTGGTCTCTTTCCATGGAATCCAAGCGCTATTGATTTCAGTTAGTGCTTGGAAAAGAAAAACGAGATCAACCCCAGCATGATAGTCTTTATAACAACTATTCAATTGAGTACGAAGATTTTTGCACTATCGTCGGACCAAACAAATTATCGGAATTGCAAACTTACGAAAATCAAGATACTGACGATAACTTTAAAATTCTTCATAAAATTTATAAACAGTTTAGGCAATCAGAAAGTAGTATAGTACCAGATTGGAGTAACTCCATCATACAAGTGGAATTAGCATCTGATGAGAAAGAGTTCACAGAAAAAGAAATAGCTGATGTCGATAATAATAAACGAGCACATCGAACTAGAACAAATGGGAACAGTTTGTGAACCTACTGGTAATGACGAACCAATCACCCACAATGTTAAAGAAAAAATAACAAAATAAGACAACACCGTATCTGAACTTTCCAATAAGAGTTCGGAAAATCTCAGTCCAACTGTCCAACTTAGCCACTGTCTAATGTGGCCTAAAACACCGGAAAGAAAGAATAAAAGGCAGGTGGAAAGGTTGCCCTTTGTAATCACATCTAATGGCTGGAAAAAAATATATGAAGACAAACAAAAAGAGAAAAATGATAAGAAGGAGAAGAGAAAGAGACACAAGAAAGAAGACGCAAGAAAGAAGAAAATAAGATGGCTAAGAAATTGAAAATCTCTAGTGCTGTGGGAGAAAGTAACAATAATAGGAAAGGAAAAACGAATACAAGACTAAAGGAAGTGAAAACCCTAAGTTCTATTGAGAATTCTGAAGTAAAACAAACTCACGACAAAAGGACAAAAATAGCTTCCGCAGATTCCTTCGAAATGATCGAAAACGTGAATATTCGAACGGAGGCAAAGTCAAAACACATAAAATTAAATTGATTGATTTATCACCATAAATTCTGAAACAAATATTATTCAAACAGGCGAAAATATAACACATGTGAAGACCCTAACTAATTATGATATAGATCCTCGTTCAAGTACAAATAGTAGTGAACCAATGATAAATAATTCGACTCTTCCCATTAATAATGTGATATGCAACAAAGGACTTCGTTTCATATGCACATACAATTTTTCTCTACTAAATTATGGCATTAAATGTAAAAAATGTTCGAGGGCATATCACGCTTGAAAAATCATGGAATATACAAAGAATTTTACATATGTAAAGTTTGTACTTTAAGGGATGAATGATTTTATATTATTATTAACTGTATCAATCCTCACTTTGTGGAATCTACTCATATTAGTGTTTTAAATGAAACTTACTGTCTCTAGTTAACTCCAAAGGTAATATCGAAACAATTGTCAATATTTTAGAATTTTTAACATTTTTCAATACACTGTGGAGTTAAATAGAAACAGTAAGTTTCATTTTAAACAATTACATTATTATGTTCATTAACCTTGTATTGTTATAGTTTGATCACAGGTTTGTGGAGTTAGTTTCTTACTTACTTTGTATTAATATTTGAGTGATATTCAATGTTTTGTACCTGAAGTTCACCAAATATCTATAAATAATATACATATTTTCAAAAAAACTTGGTAGGTACTATTCATTATCTCAATATCAAAAATTTAAGAGAGAAATTTCAGATTTGTTAGTACGACAATGACTGGTACAGAAAGCATGCTAATAACTACTTATCTACATCCAATAATACGGTAATTTGCTATGCTAATAACTAGAGTCTACTGCCAATAACTGGGAAATGTGACCATAATTACAAAATATTGTTTTTTAATCAAAAGATCTAATCTGAAAATATAGTTTTCTGTGTTCATACTAAGGAATAATTCTTAAGAATGTCGTAACCAAGGCGGTTTATAATTTGTCTCACTTCAAGATGCCCAAATTGACATAACAGTCGGATATATCGCTAAAGGTGCCAATAATTGGGTACTTTGCCCTATATATCTGAAATTCATCCAACTTTAGAATATTCCTAAGACTCATTTGAAATCGTAATAGAATGCAGTAGCAATGGAAATGAGAATTCACTGCGTTGTTCCCGATCTTTAGAAAATCAGGTCTTTGTAGGAGCTTGTCTATTAAAACATAATGGTTTTAGCATAAAAAAGGTCCTCTACATAACACGAGCGATAAAAATGCTACACTGGACGGATACACCAAAAGTTTTTTATTCATAAAAAGTATTAAATTAATTTCAATATTATTTTCCTATGCATTATTCACATTACATTCTACTCACTTATTAATATATTTTTTTATGATTTGATTGGCTCCTTTATATCAGGCGAACTAACTTCACCTATCTTCGTCCTGGAATTTGGTAGAAAACATCAAAATCATGTACTTAGGGGTTGAGTAATAGTAGTCTCAGTCATGTTTCATCTGACAGCATCCTCTCTTTTGCATATACGGCCGAGAATTATTAATGATGCCCAGTTTCCGTGTAGAGAACTTCCCGTGAGATATACCGCAATCATTAGACGACACTGAAAGCTGTTTTTAGGTAGAAGCCTTACAGAAATACAACACATTAGGGAGATAAATAAGAAAATATGGTCAGGAAATAGAAAGATATATGTTCGAGACGGCAAGACGGGAGAAATGTTGAAAAGTAAATTGAATGAGAAATATATAAAGGATAAACAAGCTGTTTTTCGCAGTGGTTAGCTGTTTTTGAATCATGGCAGTTTCTCTACCGACAATTTGGAGGGTAGAAATGTATTGTTTTTTTATTTAGTAAATTTCGAGGCGGATATAAAACGGCTCTAAAATGTTTTCTCGTAATAAAAGAGTATAAAGAAATAACAGTATTTACTTTCAGGTATTTCATCATCTCGAACGCATTATTACTATTTCCATTTAAATCAATTGTTTCGACGAATGTGCTTACTAAAGTATAATAATACCGATTATTAACTATTGAATAATTAGTGTTTCAAATGAAACTTACTGTTTCTAGTTAACTTCACAATAAGTTTCATTTAAAACAATAATATGAGTAAATTCCACAAAGTAAAGGTCGAGACAGTTATTTTATTGAATAGTTGTTCATTATACATCATACTCAGGACGTATGTCTAAATTTGAGATTATTATCTATATTTTTAATATTCCAAGTTTATGTAACTAAGATGATTTTACGAGGAAACGATTACACTAATTTCTAATATAATGCCCAATTTTTGAATATTTGATTTAATAATCAAATAATCATGAGAGAGGAATGTACTCTCCACAACTAATCAGAATATCAATGTGAATATGAACTCAATCCCAACAATAAATCTACACAACTGTGTAAATCCAAGTATCTCGATTAACATTGAGAAATAATATTAATTGGTTGATTCAAATACGTAACTAGACATTAGTCATTAGTTCATAATGGTGCACTGGTCGACACCTTTAGGTAGGGGGTAACGTCATGAGGTGAGAGGGTGTGTTCTGTGATGTATGTCATGCCTGTAACATCTGTCATATGGTCTGCTGTGTATCAGTTGTACGAATTCTTTGTCTAATTTCGTTTGTTAAATTCGTGTTTCAAATGAAACTTACTATTCGTGGCTAATTCCACAATATATTGGAAAATGTTGACAATTTTAAAAATTGACAATTGTTTCGATATCAAATATAATCGTCAGAATGACAGAAGTTCATTTCATTTGATGCCTACCTGATGTTTAATTATTTTTGGCTAGACCAAGAAGTGACCTACCTTGTGATTGATTTAATATATGTTAATAGTAAAAAGAAGTAGATATGGTATTACTGTTTGAGTTTAAGAAATATGTAGATAACACAATGGACGACATAAGAGGAACAACAGGAAAGAAGTTGATCATGGGAGATATGAACGGTAAATCCCCCAACTGGGGTTCAACTGTCAGAGACAAGAGAGGGGAGTACTGGGACAAATGGATGTCAGTACTAGATCTAAATATCTTGAATGATGGTAGGAAACCTACATTTGTCAGAGCACAGTCAGAGTCCTTCATATATATTATATGGTCGACTCGCAATCTTCATAAACACATAAGGAACTGGGAAGTATTGGAAGAAGAAACGCTCAATGAACACCAGTTTACACATTTTTCTATATCAATAGGAGGAAAACCTCAGAACGAAAACAGAAGTAGGGCGACGCGACTGGGACCTCTTCAAAGAGCTCGTGGAATGGAGAATTACATCAGGAGTGACAACAACAAGAGATTTAGGAAGAGCAAGGGCAGAAGCATACAGAGGAATCCTAAGCACAACGGAAACCACACGGACTCCTTTTTGATGGAATGAGGAAATAAAAAAAAGACAAGAATGCCTCAGTCTGAGAAGGCAGGCCACTAGGGCTAGCAAGAAATCACCAATGAACCTAGAGGTTGTAAAGAACATACGCAGTAGCACGAAAATGCAAGAAAGAGCTGCAGCTCTTGATAAATAAGTCAAACAGGAAGCATTGGGATGATCTATGTAAAGAACTGGAGGAAGATATGTGGGGAAAAGGTTATCAAATAGCTGTTAAAAAACTGGTAGGATATGGCCCTTTTCAACTAGCAGCGGAGCAGATGGTAAAACTGGCCAATGACTTGTTTCCGAGACAGATCAAGACCTGGAGAGAAGCTAAAACCAAGAAGTTGTAGTACCGTTCAAAGAGGAAGAACTGGGAACAGTCTTGAAAAGGATGAAACCAGCGAAAGCACCAGGTATAGACGGTATCCCCACAGAAGCCATCAAGATAGTGATCAGCATCAGATCACGCCAGCTGCAAAACTAAATCCACTAAATGCAATTCTTAGACAAAATCGTTTTCCGAGGCAATGGAAAAGGGCCAAACTAGTTTTAATCTCCAAAGGAAATGTAGCTGATATGAGGTTTAGACCAATCTGCCTGCCGCACGCCATTAGTAAAGTGTACGGAGGATTGTTGAGATAAAGATTGGAAAAAGAGTTGGAAGTTACTGGGGGTCTCTCAGAGCCAGAATACGGATTTAGAAAGGGAAAATCAACGATACAGGTTATAGAAAGGGTAATAAGTGCAGTAAATGATAGATCATATGACAAATGGGCGGCTCTGATCACATTGGACGTGTGAAATGCATTCAACACGGCAAACTGGGATAAAATCCTACAGAAATTGGAAGCAAGAGAGGTGGCTAGATATCTGCTGGAAATACTAGACAGCTATCTAGAGAATAGATCACTACAAATAGAAAGAGATGTGATACTAGAAGTCCAAGCTGGAGTTCCATACGGTTCGTTCTAGGACCTACCCCGTGGAATGTGCTCTATGATGGCGTGTTGAATGATCTGGCACTAGAGATAGTGAGTACAATAGCATACGCAGATGATCTTGCAGTTGTCATAACTGCCAAAAGTAAGAAACATTCTGAATGGAAAATAGACGAAGCTTTTCACCAAATCCACATCTTGCCGAAGGAAAACGAACTACACTTCAGAACAGTTATCCTGAGAGGGCAGAAAGGAAAAGAGCAGGTTAAATTCGTATGTGGAGGGGAATAAATTCCTAGAAAACAAATCGTTGTGTACCTGGGAGTCACTATCGGTGGAAACTGTAGCTCCACGCAGCATATAAAAGCCGCCGCATAAAAAGCCCAGAGAAGGGCAGCTGCCCTGAGTAGAATAACCCCAAACGTGAGAGGTCCTGGGTTAGAAGAAAGAGAAATGCTTCACAATGTAGTACAGTCGATTCTCTCATATGGAGCACATATATGGCATAGATCCCTTACAGTTAAAAAGCACAGGCAACTATACACGAGAGTGCAAAGCAAAATGCGCATAAGTGTCATTAGTGCGTATCGTACAATATTTGCGAAATCTTCGCAGGTGGTTGCAGGGAAGATACCTATTGAACTGATGGCAGCAGAAAGATAACGATTATACAGGAGACAAGACGGGGAAACTACAGAAGCGAAAGCGGAGGAGACATTGATCACCATAGCAAAATGGCAGGAACTGTGGGATCATACGGAGAACGAGGCCCAATGTACAAAAACTTGAGTACCAAACGTAAGAGATTGGATGGAGTGCAAACATAGAAGAGTGGACTATTTTCTGACACAAGTCCTCACAGGTCATGGCTCGTTCAAAGTTAACACAAAAAAAATTGGGAAAACAGATGATGAATCGTGTACTGTAGAGCAGTAGACACAGCGGCACGTACAATTTTTGAATGCGATAGTGGGGAGAACTGAAGGACCAGTTGTCGCAAGATATAGGGGTCAACCTTAATCCGCAAAATTGAGTGGAGACTATGAGAAGTAGGAGAGAGACTTGGAATAGAGTACATACTTTCATAAAAAAGATTGATGCATCAGAAAGACCTAGAAGAAAGACAAGAGGCAAGCCAAGCATAAAGTGATCAATGCACTTCACTCTTGAAAATATGCAACAACCGGTTCCAGGGTGGAGAATCGATAGATAAAAAGAGGGTTCTGTAGTCAGTAGGAGTCTGACAGTACCCAGTAGAAACCAGTAAGAGATGCGAGTGAGGAGAGGTTTTAGTCGGTAGGAATCCGGCACTCCGGAAAGACCGGGGTCTATAGTAAGATTTCTTCTCCTCGAAAAAAAAAAAGATATGATATTACAAATATTGAAGCTTAGATATTATTAGGCCTATGGGGATATCCTGGATATCATTTTTTCCAATTAAGATCAGTATAACTGTGCAATGATATAGAAAACCAGCAAAACTATATCTGCTGATCTTTACAATCATCACTCATGAAGACAGTTTATAATTTGAGAACTCCCTAGATTTATCTGTTCACTGACGACTTCATATTGTGGGTTTCTTGAGTGTCTTCTAAGTTCCAATTCTTCAAGGAAATCCAGTTCTTGTTTCTTTTCACAAATATGCAGCACTTCTAGTTCTGTGTTAGGTGTCAATGAATGATTGGTGTCAAGTATATGTTTTGTGAAGATCAGCAGATATAGTTTTCCTGGTTTTGTATATCATTGCACAATTATACTGATCTTAATTGGGAAAAATGATATCCAGGATATCCCTATATATATAAGTGCTACACGCAGGCCTTTTAGGCCACTAGCTTGGAAGTGAGTTTCTTCAATTCCTTCCTACCCTCTGACCTCGTTTTCCAGTCCTGGATTCCACTTTCTCTCAGGTCTTCTATCGCTTCTGCATACCATCCTTTCTTTGGTCTACCTCTCTTTCTTATTCCGGCTTGTTCTATATCAATCATTCGTTTGGTTATTCTACTATCTGGAATTCTCTGTACGAGCCCCACTATTCTTCTGGATCTTATTATTTTACTCAGTTCTGCTTCCCCAAATAAATTCAGTATTTCGTTATCCATTCTTCTTAGCCACATATTTCTCTCTTTTTTCCCTAATATCCTACAGAGTATTTTCCTTTCCCATCTATCTAATTTGTTTTCCTCTGTTTTGCTAAGAATCCAAGTTCCGCTTCCGTAGATTACTGTTGATCTTATTACTGATTTGTACAGATGTAGCTTTGTCTTTCTGGAGATCTTCTTCGAACTTATTATCTTGTTCAGTGCCCCTGCCTGTTTACTTCCTTGCATCAACCTAGTTTTTAAATTCCCTCCTTCGTCGCCGTCGTCCTTGATAACCACACCTAAATATACGAAGCTTTGGACTTGTTCGATGTCCATTATTTCTTGTCCATTCAGTTGTATTGGAAACTTCCCCATCGCTCCTTTTCTTTGAGCTGTTGGCATTTTCATAAACTTCGATTTGTCTTCATTGACTCGTAGGTTCATTGTCTCTGCTGTTTCTATGAACGCTCTGAATATTCTTTTCAGTCCGTTTTCTAATGTTGATAGCAGTGCTACACCGTCCGCGTATGCCAGTAATTGTGTTACCTTAGTTTTCAGTGCCCCTACCCGGTTCATGCTGATTTTGCGTATTATCCATTCTAATACAATCTCAAACAATATGGTGGACAACGGATCTCCTTGTTTCAATCTCTATTGGTCTCGAAGCTTTGTGATGCTTTTTGGTTCACCTTGATCTTAGTTATTTTACACTCGAGTGTCAATTTGGTAAGACTTATCCGTTTTTTTGAGATGCTTGGATCATTCATGATACTGTATGAAGATATTTGCCATTTACTGTGTCATACGCCCTTTGAAAGTCCATAAAAATGACAGATTGGTAGATCGTATTCGTACCCCATTCTTTGTATTTGCTTCAGAGTGAAAATATTGTCCATGACTGATCGCCCAGATCTGAATCCGCACTGACAGTCTGCGAACAAGTTTTCTTCATATTTTTTTAACCCTCTTTCTATGGTTTTGGCGATGATTTTATACACTGTGTCCAGTAGCGCGATCCCTCTATAGTTTCTGCATTCGCCCTTTTTCACTTTCTTGTAAATTGGTACCGTTACTGAGGTTTCCCACGCTTCTGGCATTGTCTCTTGTTCCCATTTATTCGATATCGAATGGTAGATATTCGTCTTTAGTGCGTCTCCGCCGTATTTTATCAGATCTGGCTCTATTTCATCTTCTCCAGGAGATTTGCCGTCCTTTTATCTATGTATTATTTCTGAGATTTTTTCTCTCGATGGTGGTAATATCTCTCCGTCGTTATGTCTATTTTGGGTTGTAAGCTCCTCCCGCCACTCGTTCTCATTTTCTTTATTTAATATTCATTTGAAGTACTCTTAGATATTCTAGGAAATTTGTGACAAGCTGGGAATGAAGAAGACCGGCACAACAGCGTTGAATCCACAGTCAGATGGAAAGGTCGAAAGAATGAACAGGACCATTGGAAAATGCCTGTCCAAAGTAGTTTCCAGCCAATAGAGAGATTGGGACTAGTACCTTTCCCTATTTGCGTTGGCTAATCGATCGGTCATAAATGAGTCCACGGGTGAAACACCTGCGGAAATTCTATTTGGACATGGAATGAGGCTTCCTTTTGACTTGGCAGAAGATCTAGCAGGAGAAGATAACGTAATCCAATTGAGAAGAAAGATGGACGATGTGCACGAATTGGTTCGAACGAATCTTCAAGTTGCCAGTGACAGAACGAAAAAACGGTACGATACGCGGGCCACAGAAGGCAGTTTCAACGAAGGAGACAAAGTATGGTTACACAAACCGACAAGAAAATGAAATTCTCCAAAATTACAGAATTCATGGGAAGGTCCATACTTAATCAAGAAGAGGACCAACGACATCATTTATCGTATGAGAAAGATCCTCAATAGAAAACCGCGAGTAGTCCACCAAAACCGACTAGCGCCATTGGAAGGAGACCTTGACAAAAAAGAAGAGTTGAACCGTCTACAACAAGAGTCTGATCCAGCCTTCGAACAATTTATGGGTGCATACGGAGGTACCGGGAAAGTTCGATACGTAGTCACTACAGAACAAAGACAAGATTAGTTGACGCTCCCGGAAGAGTACTCATTTGTACATAACATCACCGCCAGTAACAGACACGCACAAGGGTTGGCAACCGTATTTCGAAAGAAATTTGGACAATTATATAAACTTGAAGATCAGATACCAGCACCTGGCAAGACACTGAGACTCAAACACAATTCGCGGTACGTTTCCTACCTGGTAACTAAAAACGAATTTCCAGATCGATCCACCTACCGGGATGTGTGGGAAGCGGTATGTAGCCTTCGAGATCATGTGCTGTAATCTCACGTGGAGAAATTAGCAATGCCCAGGATAGAGAGCAGTCAGTTGGATAGGAGAGTAATCAGGAGCAGGATAGAGGTGATCTTCCAATATACTGGTGTCCACAAATTAATTTGAATCTATACCCCTCGTTATCGGTACCCGATGAAGACGGTGCCCTGTTACTCCTATACGACCGGTAAATGCAGACATGGGTCCAGTTGCCGATATAACCATCCAGTCCCGGCTACACAGAAGTTCCAGGAGGAAATTTCTTTTAAGGAAGGGGTGATGTTACGAAGTTGCACACTGGTGTAGTGCCTGAATCCGACTCTGCCTACGCTATGTATGAGAGTTTAAATTTTGGCAAATATGCCGGGATTTCTTCGAACTGTTTAAAATTATTTTTTGCGAATATTCTTATTTAGAAATTTCCAGTGAGGTACATTGTTTTTGTCACAAGACTTATCTAGAGACTTCCAGGTAGGCCGTGTGTGTGAGCCGCATCCTAGAATAATCTGGAATAAAAAGGAACTAATAAATAAAAGGCCGACCAGCGGGATAAGTTAGATGATAAATTGATCTCGTGGAATAAGCAGTAATCAAGTAAATATTAATTAAGTAGTGAAGTATTTATATGAATTAATGTAAGTGAATATACTGTGTATGTAGTATAAATTAGTGAATAGGGTAGTAAATAAATAAATGAGTAGACATACCGTGTGTATAAATTTACCTCACCCTTCGAAATAAAAACTTTAAATAAATAAGAAAAACATCACAGTATATTATGTGAGTACTTTTGTTTTGTACTCTTTATAGAATGCCAATAATGTAAATATTGCTGTGGGATAGATATGTACAACAATTTGGGGTAAGGGAAATTGAGACTTTGATTAACTCTAATAAATGTATAATTCCATCATAATATTTATGAATATTTGTAGAAGATATAAAAACCTAGATGAATTTAAAAGTTTACTAAATGGGTTCGATTATGAAATTGATTGTTTCGTGCTTACGGAGACTTGGGAAATTGAGAGAGTCGGTCTCTGATTGAATTATCTGGTTATAATCTGATATATAACGATGGTCGCTACAATCATAATGACGAGGTTGTTGTCTATCTGGATTCAATTCTAACATATAACCACTAGATTGAACCTTTTTCCAATTCCAAGTTGAATAATTTAACAGTGCAATGTGATCATTGCAATAAAATAAATATTTAGGCGCTTTATAGATCTCATACAACTAATATTAGCGACTTTAATGTAGCACTCGAGGATTATCTTGAGAACCATATACATCTATCTGACCATACTATATTCTTGAGTGATATAAACATAGATATTTCAGACAATGAACAGAAAGACCACCCTGTAATTGAATATCGTAATATTCTGAACCAATTCGGTTACGTTTCCTTCATGAATAACCCAACCAGAGAAAAGGGGAATACAAAATCCTGTATTGACCACATTTTTCTTAAAAGTGGTTCCCACACAATTGAATATACAATACCAATAATTATACAATCCTCAATTACGGTATTATAAATTATTTTTTCTAATGCATAACTCAAATACAACCCAAAAAACCATATGAAAGGTTGAAATATATCTTAAACTCATTTTCATGGATTAAGATTTTGAAAAATAACAACATCGACGCATCAATGATTGAATTTATGAATATGCTACCACAAAAAATATCAGAATTCAGTACTACAAAAAAAATACCTAGAAGAGACGTGAAACTAGCTCCTTGGATAACAAATGAACTTGTGCAATCTAGAAATAAGAAAAACTTCATGTACTTTATGTAACACAAAAACCCTAACAGTGATTTGAAGAAAAATATATATTTTCAAAAAAAAAATAAACTACGCTCATCAACAGAGAGGACTAGATACTATGGAAACCAAATACGAAATTCCAGTGATTCTACCAAATTGTGGAAAACGTTTCATGAACACCCAAAAAAAAAACGTGATACAAATTTAATACGACCAAAAAAAATGGTACAGATGAAGAGGACCATTATCAAATTGCAAGCGAATTCAACAAAGGTTTCTCATCATTAGGTAAATAATTTTTTTGCAAAATTAAGGAGGACCATACTTATGTAATTTCTAGAAGGAACATTTTGAATTCATTTACCATGGACCTGACTGATTCCACGGAAATTAGAAGAATCGTCTATAATTAAGAAGCCAAAAAAACTCCAGGCAGCGATAAAATTCGAACGGAAACATTCAAGGAGATATCCGAACAGATTGTCCTTCCTCTTGACTACTTGTTCAATGAATGCTGAAGTGAGGGAGTGTGGCCGGCAGCGTTTAAAAATGCCTCTTATGAAAAAGGTAGCACCTTGTGTGTTGAAAACTATAGACTCATCTCCTTCATTACGCATTTATTTAAGAAAGTTGAAAAAATAATCCAGTCTCGCTTAACATCATACATATACATTCAGACAAATATAACTGTTTTAGAGAGAAAACATCTACTGTCGATGCTGCTTCAAGGTTACTATCTCATATATACTCCTCATTAAATAAATCAAATGTTTGTGTGAACATATTTTTAGATTCAACTATGGCTTTTGATACAGTTAGTCATACTTTCTTGTTAAATTCTTAAGGAGAAATTGAGATTCAGTAGTTATCTGTCAAATGGACAACAGAGCGCGATTCAATGGGTATTGATCATGGTATCCCACGAGGTACTATATTAGGTCCAACACTCTTCAACATATACAAAAATAGTCTATTCAATTTGGGTTGCCAGGCTCAAATTGTTGGATTCGCTGATGATACAGTGATCTTCTACAAGGCAAAGACTTGATATAGACTAAAGCCTGAAGCTGCACATGACTTTTCAAACATCATAAACTGGATTAATCCTAAACTTTTGACTATTAACCTAAGTAAAACTCACTACTCGCCAATACGCATTTCAACCAGTTGTTGTGCAGCTTTCGACCTAATAAAATATATAATGAAACCAATAAAAACTATTAAATATCTGGGATTTATATTAGACAATAATCTTAAATGGATTGGACATATGAAACACCTAATTAGAAAATTACAATTCCGATTGTTCAGGTATATCTCCAAGATACTATGTAGGAATCATTTATTCATATTATATTATTATATCAGTGAGAGTGACTTACGCTATGGAATTATGAATTGGGGGACTGGGGGTCTTACAAATAATAATGCTGAAGTTAATAATTGGAAAACCGTTAAAATATCCAACCGATGAGTTATTTACAGAAACTAAAGCATGCTATATAAGACAACTACATACATTATTATAATGTTTGTATAAAATTTATTTTAAGTTGACCCAGAATGAAAATTCATGATCTGGTTGAAATAAAAACATTTGCAAGCTAGTGTTTTAAATAAAACTCACGGTTTCTAGTTAATACCACAATATAATATTGTGGTATTAACTAGAAACCGTGAGTTTCATTTAAAACACTAATATGAGTAGATTCCACAAAGTAAGGGTCGAGACAGTTAATTTCATTTGAAAATTCGTTATATTCAACTAATCCCATCTTTATGGCGATTTTATTGCGTGGACTGCGGTTCTTCATCTTGATATATGTAAATTATGTGGTGGGTATATTCTACTTCTGGTCTGGTGACATAACAAGTTGTATTTTCATATTGTGTTTTAATATTGTATTTTAATATTTCAATATTTGTGTAATTGTTATTCTCATTTTCAGTTTGGCTCGATACAAGTACCATGCACTTCTTGAGTCTACTACTTTATTTACTATTAAACTGGATAAAACGTATATCTTTTGATATTTAAATTATTACTAAAGTTATTATTATTACTACTTCTATAGGTTTGTCCTGCTTGTATCTCAAGTAATTAAACAAATGAATTAATTGATTTAAAAAAATATCGGAAGTTGCAATGTGCCATACCGTTGATAGTTCAATTCCAGACAGTTAATTTGTCGTCAATGAAGCAAAAAAACAATAACAATGTTTTGTCTATTAGTGTGGTTGTGTGTGTGTGGGAGAATGGCCCCAGCCATAGTCTATTAGCCACAGAAAATTGAAAGTGAGTGAAAAGTTGAAATATTAAAATGACCGTAACAGAATAGAGATATAAAATTGCTGATTACTGATGTAGCTTATATCTAAATAGATAATTCAGACTTATTTATGAAATCCACTATTAAATCAAGTACAGACTTCTCTATATTACCCAAAAGAGTGGTTATATTCGTGGGAAGAGGAACGTTGAAATTAATTAAAAGATTGTAAAAATCAGTAGTTGCTATTTTGTTTTCAATGCAGTCAAAGAAAATATGATTCAGATCTCCTACTAACGCCTTGTTACGAGAGCAAGCTGGAGAATTGACAATTCCTATTTCAAAAGTATGAGCTCGGAAACGACCATGATTCATTCGTAAACGTGATATGATGGAGGTATATTGTTTTTTATAATCAAAATTAGAAATATGAGGAATCTTAGTTGGTAAAGTAGGCTGCAAAAGGAAATATTGAGTATTAGATGTTTTAGCGAAGTCTACGTAATACCGCTCCCAATTAGTTCTAATATGTTTGTATCTTATAATAATGTAAAAGGTGTGAGAAAACATACAGTTTGATATAGGTAGTTATTTTACAGGCTTTCTTTGCTTCCAAGGCCATGTACTCATCTCCTTCTAAATCGCAGTGCCCTTTCACCCAAATAAATACAATACTTTTGATCGTGGTTTTTAATTCACTTATTAATTTTTTCATTTCTAAAATTATATTTTTTCTGTAACACTTGAATGGAGAACCTTCTATAGCCTGTAATTCTGACTTGGAATCACACATAATAACAACTCTTTGAATATGAATACATCAAGTTAACGCTTCTGATATGGCGAAAGCTTCTGCAGCAAAAAACAGAACAATAGTTGGGAATTCTAAATCTATCCACATAATTAGTATTTGAAACGATAAATGCTGCTCCAGTTCCTTCACCACATTTCGATCCATCAGTGTATATTGTGATAACATTGTCGCCTATATTGTTAAGTTCAGTTTCCAAAATTACTTGGTTAATACAGTCCCTAAAGATTCATAATTGCATTGGAAAATAGGGAACTTATCTTGCTTTACGATTTGATTTTCTTCACAGTTGGTATTGAGAAAATCGTTTGCTAATGGAGGACTGGTTTTTAGTCTCCAGTATGGCATAGTGAGATTGTTAGTGTTTATTGATGACATTTTTTGAACCATATACGGGGTGAATTTTCGGTATTTAATCGGAAGATTTTCGGCTAGGTATTGCCTTCTAATATGCAACGGAGGCTCTTGCATTTCTGCTAAGGCAGCTTGATTGGGTCAATAGCTAATAAATTGGTTTTTGATGAGGAACCATTAAATGTACACCCGTAATCCAATATTGAACATATATAAAATTTAAAAATAAAGGTAATGTTTGAATCAGCTCCCATTTCTGTTTGTAAACTATTCGGTGAAGATGCATACCTTTTTCACATTTTTGTTCAGTGTACTTGATATGGCTAGTCCATGATAATTTTTTGTCCAGGATAATACCTAGATATTGGTATCAGTCGACAAATGGGAATGTGAATTCATCTAGAGAAAGAGCCCTGGACGTTTCCAGGCGATGACGACTAAAACATACCAGACCAAACTTCTCCGAAGAAACACTAAAGCCCATATTCACCAGTTTGAGTTTGGTTTGAGTACTTGAATGAATGCTTTAACACATTCTTCATATGAAATACGAGTGACATAGAAACATAAATCATCAGCGTATTGAATTCGGTTAATTGTTTCACCGCCTAACATATGCAGCTCTGCAGTATAGATGTTAAAAAGCAAGAGACTTAATATGGATCCCTGTGATAAATCATTCAAGATTGTGCGTGGACTATGTAACACGTTATTATGATCCCGGATAAAAAATTTTCTATTTGTGAATAAATCAACTACATTAGCACCAACCTTTTTGCTAATACCAGCATCTACCATTTTTCCAAATAAAATATTTAAATCTACTACACCATAAGCAGCACCTGTCAAATCCATAAATAAACATAATGTGTACTGATTGTTGGAAAAACATATTTGAGTATCTGCAACTAATGCATTTACAGCATCCACTGTGCCCAGTCCCCGGAAACCGAACTGCGTCCTAGGATGAATACAACTACTTTAACGAAAAGGTTCAAGTGGAAGTTTAATTAATCTTTCAAACGTTTTTGTTATAGAAGACTATAGAGAAATAGGTCGATATGATGAAGGAGACTCTGCATGTTTATTTGGTTTTAAAAGAAGACAAATTATAATATTTTTTTAATCGTCGCAATACTCTTGTTTCACTCATCCAAATCTGAAAAAGAAAAATCTTTAACGATAAGGGTAGCCCTGGGCTATATTACGGCTATGTTTTGTAGCAAATTCCAGTATCCATCTATTGTAAATGATTTTCATGTATAATCCGTGGGTAGGACATCAAATGAGCTGAAACTTAAGAGATTAGGTGCAGAAAGAGGAGGTAGTTTGTTTAAACATTTTTCAATTAGCTCTTTGGGTATAGGCTTTTCACGATATTGATTGCAGTTGCTGTTCATAGATCTAATCTATCTCCATATATTAGTTAGTGGGGTATTTTTATTGAGTTTATTTGAAAATGTAATCCATCAGCTGTTCCGTTGTTTGACTTTAAATAAACGTTTAGCGTTAGCGGCAGTATTTTGGTAGTTCAAAAAATTTTCATAATTTGCTAGAGTTCTATATTTTTTAGAGCTTCTTTTCGTTTTTTGAATATCATTGTACATTCCTCGTCCCACCATATAGGCTTAGGAGTAATCGCTATAAAAGGCTTTTTGACCGGCATGGATTGACACGCCGCGTTTGATATCATTTCAAAAATTTTTTTCACTTTATCAGGGCCGTTTAAATTTTTATCAAAATGACTTTTTACCATTTTGGTTTGCAAAACGTTTTGAAATGTGTTCCAATCAGCGTGGACATCATTCCATTTCGAGGAAGGATTTATTGCGAGGTTTGTAGGATTAATCTGAATCTCAATTATTGAAAGGTAATGATCAGATCCCAATGTGTCATCTAAGATAGTCCAAGGCGACTTTGCAGCGAGAGTGTTGGAGGTGAGAGTTGAGTCAACTGCTGAGTGATTGCCTCTTGGGTTAATTCTAGTAGGGGAACCGTCGTTGAGAGCTATAATTTCTAAGTCATTCATAGCTTCTACCACAATTTTTCCGTGTGGATCATCAGGAATTGGTCCCCACATATCGTGATGAGCATTAAAATCACCGCAAAAAATTGTAAAGATATATCAAATTATTTGAAGAAATTAATCGAGTTGACTCGACTTATCATTAAATTTGGAGGTCTATATATTGATGCTATAGTCAAATAATTCCATGAGTCAAGCGATACGGCGCATACTTCTAAATCCTTGATTCCAGTATTTAGCAAAATCTATTTATAAATAAGACCCTGAATCGCAAAAATGCATACCCTACCATAACCATCATTTCTACATTTACTAACTAGATTATATCCTATTATGCGAAATTTATTGCTTGGTTTCAGCCATTGTTCTGATACAACCAAAATGTCCACATGTGTGTTTTTAATATATTTTACAAGTTTCGCTTGATTTGCAAGAATAGATCTACAGTTTCACTGTACAATTGTGATTCTCTTTCTAATATGCTCATTAAAAAGTATCTGAATCTTCGACGTTTTGTCTATTATTATTATTTTTTTCTTTTTATTCATATTTATCCGGGATATAATCAATTGCTTGTTTAACATTGATCTCATTGATGTTACTTTTTCAGAGAATTAAGTATATCTTTAATACTCATTTCTACTTGAAATGCTAGCTGCGCTTTATAAAATTTGAAATCTTCCCTATAAGGGATTGGAAGTATGGAAGGATGTTTGTTTGTTCTCATGATTTACCGGAGGACTTTCTGCGTTTTTTTGGCGCAGATTTACTCGTATTAGGTTTAGGTAAATGTACGGAGGGCTTAAGTTTACTCAGGATTTAACTATAAGAAGAAGTTGTTGCTGCATGTGTTAGCTCAGGGAAATCTTGTGGATTTGATAATAATGAAAATCGATTATTAGTTGTGATTTTTCCGAACGCAGGATTATTCACAATAATTTCAGCTTCTTTGAAAGATGCATTCATAGAGGCCATTACTTTTTTAATACTCAATTGTATATTGTAAGTAGGGCATTTTTTTGATGTGGATTTATGTTCATTACTGTTGCAATGTACACAAAGAGTTCCATTTTCTTCACAGGAAACCGAATAACAATTTTCTTCTAAACAATTTTGGCATTTCTGTTTACCTTTACATTGATGTTCAGTATGACCGTAACGTAAACAATTATAGCACTGAACCACCGGATATATGTATGGTTCTACCTGAAAGTTTACCATATTTATTATAACGGATTGTGGAATCTCTTTTTTTTTGTTCCTTTGGTTTTACTCTCCAAAATCGCACGCTTTAATCGCTTAACATCAACTAGTTTAATGCCAGATTCAATTGCGTCTTTTTGGTACTCAGTATTAAAATAAGTATCTACCATACGTATTATACCTTTTTAATGCGTGAATAATAGTGGAATATGAGCCATGTAATTATTTTTTAATAAAACTTCATTATTTACAAATAAGTTAGCAAAATTGATATTTCTATAGATTACCTCTACCCTGTGTACCCCTACTGGTTTCATATCTGTTATATTTTGCCTAGATTCTGCAATGTTTCTCAAAAAGTGGCCGATTTTAATGGGAAATACCTACATTATTTTCTTTATGTTCTATGTAAACCAAATACGGACCGACATCCGAAGACTGATATTTATTCTCGAAATTTTATATTTTGAGGATCTTGTATGGAAGTCCCTTTATCAATTAAAAGGGGCGGCGATTCGCCGCCCGTATTAAAATCCATAAGTTGGTGGATTTAATTAATTAGCCTTATTCGATTATATACTTGAACAAACTTATCTTTACTTGAAGTCGAAGTTTTTGTTAGGCACTGTTATTACCTGATCGCTTGAACTATCGATACATCCATTGTCAAGGTACAAACAAAACTGATTAGTGTGGTTATTGATGAGAATTTTAACAAATGAACACCTTTATTTTGAGTGCGTGTGTATAACTTTAAGTTTACCTTCCGTTTTAATATGACACTTCTACAGTAATAATTTGAAAGTTATCGTATATGCTACACAGATCATTTTCGGCTTTTCATTCGGAACACAGTATTTTACTATCAAAAAGTTAATAGCATTTCCCTCTACTTTATCAATACTTGGGCTAAAACCTATCAACAATAAACAAACATTACATTATCATACTTTTACGATCCTATATATCCCTTACATCGTTCTATGAGTTCGAACTCTCAACAAAATTTCCATATTATATCGATAAAAAGTCAATAACCTTGTTTCCACTAAGTGCACTTATAGTTCCAGCAGCAGTTGCAGGAAATCGCATATTTTTTAGGATATTTTCTAGATTGTATATGTTAATGTAACTGGGTTTAGTTATTCGAAACAATGCTTTTAAAAAATGTTACCAACAATCTCATTGAATTTTAGTACCAGTTGTTTCCTTATTTTTATCATTTTAGAGACATGGAACCGTTAGTACAAGTTATCCGTAAATCTATGCAATGATTCATGAAGGGTGAAAAAGTTCAAAAACGATTTGTGCTCAGTACTTTAATACTGTTTGACGTATCCATTCCATATTTGACAGAAAGTGTAGACACTACAGTATGGTAAACAAACGTTCCTGGCTCCAGAGGCGTAGGACAGGGGCAAGTTCTACGCCATTGGCGGAATAGAAATTTTAGCGAAATTTTTCGATTTTACATACTTTGTTCTTAAATATTTCTCGAGATATACGATAGTATAGGGTAGGCCACAATTACAAAAATAGAGCTCATATCAATTTTCTAATTAATATATTCAACAATAAACAACTCATTAGTAACTGTCAATAATACTTGTTTGAGAAAAACGCATATAGCAAAAGAACACAACAAAATATAAAATTACCTATATGAATAGCTTAGAGAATAAAATGCTCTTTTATTTCAAAAAATAAATAGAACAATAAAAAAAAATAGAACTTATTCACATATTTCACATTACACAGTAGCCAGGGGACGGACACATTGTTGAGTGTATTAAGTTGCTTTCCAGAACTTTTTTCTGCTGGGGCGAAGTAGCTGGAATGGACAAAAAATCACGTGCCATTCTCGCCAAGATAGGAAAAATTTTCTGGTGACTTTTCCACCCTTGTAAGATATCTTCGTTGCTCACGGATCTGGACTGACTAAGGTAATCTTCTATTTTCTTCATACGATTTTGAGACTCAGATGTACCAGAGACTGATGAGTTAGATGAGATTGTTATAGCTTATCAAAATTTATTATATCATTATCAGATATTCAGGCTTCATTTTCCTTGTCTGTCACTAAATCTAGCGCTTGCTTCTCGTTATGGTACAGGTCGTATATTGACTCCAAGTTTTTCTTCCAGCTCAATCCCCCATGGTGTCAAATAAAAAGTCTCTGCTTTATGTCTGTGATTAAGTATTAGAGTGTAACATTTAGACTTACCTTAAGCATTAATAAATGAATGTGTGTCTACTTTGAAATATATTTTATTTCCAATCAATATACAGCTTAAACCGTCAGTAAATCATCTACACAAAGTATTGTTATCAATTAACACAGGTGATTGCATCTTGAACAGTAATTTATTTAACAGTCACACAAGTTCCTTAAAGAAATTAAAACCTTGATTAAATATATAATTAAAAATTAATGTATTATTTACTTACCAGTTACTGGATAATGATAAAACTCATTGAACTGTTTCTTTCAATACAATGTTTATATTAAAATGAGGTTACATTTCGTAAATAGTTCATACGACGAGTACACAAAGTTTAGAATGGCTTCAGACATAAAATAAATAAACTTTGTCGTTGATTTTAGTCGTCGTTTGGTAATACTTTTATTGCGAACGGCTTATTGACTTTTGTTTTGTTTTTAATGTCATTTGAAATGACATTCATAATAGGTACTACTTTTGATTAGATTGACGTTGACGATTCACTAAACAGGTGAGTACTAGGGTACTACATAAATCTGAAATTCACTAAGCCAGCTCGGTTGAGTTCGGAGTTCGTTATATCTATTGGAGATATTCCATTGGTCAGCTGAAAATAAGAATATATCATAGGGATTATCAGAATTTGATTGGCCGTTAAGGTTTACAAAAACTTGGAGTCTGTTTAGTTTCGGGTTATCTGGTCCGGTTTTGGAATATCGAGAAGGTGTAGCGAATTTTAGGGTTTCGTTTGCGGGCATTGTTAAGAAGCCGCTCTCTGCTGTTGTGCATTGGGGAAAAACGGTTTTCCTTTAACAAGGAGGTAGGCGTACTAATCAATTTTCTTAAAGTAGTACAGTCGTTGAGTGGTAAATTAATTTCAGATTCGCCGACCTAGCCATTTTTGTTCACAATATCTGTTTTGTCAAAAGCAAGTCACATGTTCGATGCCGCCATTTTGGACTTGACCACATGGGATATTTGAGGGTTTCGAAGTAGCATACACCCAGATAGCACACAATGTTCTATGGACGTCCATTTAAAGGTTGTCTAATGTCCAGACGTCCACGGATTTTTTTTGGACGTCCATTGTACGTATATTTTGGAAGGTCTACTGGACGTACGTTTAAATACATCCAGTGGACGTCCATTTAAGGTAGGTTAATATCCAAGTATATATATATATATATATATATATATATATATATATATATCCATGTATACATGATTTGGACGTTTACTAAACAAGCCACACGACTGGACTAGTGGAATTGTTGAGAATACAAATATTTCAAGGCAAAGGTATGTAGTATAAAATTCATTGAACATTATAAATTATATCATTACATATTTCGTAATGCTCTGCATTACCACTTACTCATATACTCATGAAATGTCATAAGCTGATGTAAAACTTTCATTCTGGTGTTTAAATTTCCCTCTCAATAGTCTCAATAGAGAAGCTACTATTCGTTCTACCACCAATTCCGAATGCAATCTCGTGTAGTATATATCTTTGTTTTATACACTTTGTGAGGTGGCGATAGTAAAGGATGCCATGCGTTTTTAATTTTGACATCTGTGCGAACGTATAACAGTGTAGTAGATGATATGTAGGTAGGCGCGCGATCCGCGGTGGCCATTTTTGTTTTATGTTCTGCTTACTGTTCGTTTTCATATTGTTTAACAAGAAAAACAAAGTAAGTAATTTTAAATTTTTTAATGTATGTCCGATTTGAGCTTTACTAGAATTAGCACTACCAGCAGTCGGTTTTGATTGTTATTTTTATTACATCGTTTTATTGTTTTGTCCAACCAGATAACTCTGTATAAGTTTGTAAATTATAA
This sequence comes from Galeruca laticollis, assembly GCA_963921935.1. Lineage (NCBI taxonomy): Eukaryota > Metazoa > Arthropoda > Insecta > Coleoptera > Chrysomelidae > Galeruca > Galeruca laticollis. The sequence goes on along the minus strand of OY998181.1, from coordinate 46,790,033 downwards.
GAAAGATTATTTTTAGTATTTACTTTTTCTTATTATTACACTTTACAATTTCGTCTTACTCGTAAGTCATGTACACTATATATTATATAATTTGATCAGTTTAAGTTCAGTGTAGATCATGAAGAATGAAATATGTATTTTTATTCATAGGACCCGGCCATAATATTTTGATAAAGTATGAACTAAACTAATAAAACAAGTTCACTCTACTAAATAAATTTGTATGTCTACACTAGACTTTATGTCTACAGATTGATTATATTTATTAGTTATATCACTTAACAAAAGAAGAGAGAAGAAGCTATCATAAATAACCACTTTTTTCAGCATTTGCACCAGTAGTAGTTATTTTATTTATTTTTGTTTTCAACTAAAATGCCTAAATATAAATTAAGACGAGCACTCTATAAAAATGCAAGGAAAAAACATTACTTTCATTAAATGCAACAAGAGATTCTACAATATGTGAAATAGAAAGTTCAGATAATTATAATATACGATATTCACATAGGCTCAATACGGGAAACATAGAGGAAGGGCTAGAATATGATATTGAAACTGATGATAATCTTAGTTATATCAGTAAATCAGATTCTAGAGAATTTATTAATGAGAATAATGTGGAATTATTCTGTAATAACACAGGAAATAACTCTGATAATAATATCAATCGCCCACTAGCCAAATGGGCATGTACAATTCACATTCCTCATAATGCATTAAATGCATTGTTAACTATACTAAAAAATACCCATCCTGATATACCTTCTGATAGTAGAACTCTTTTAAAAACTCCAAGGGATTTATGTGTGAGACGAGTGTATCCTGGACAGTACTTTCATTTTGGAGTTACAAGAGCATTAAATAATTTGTTAAATACTTTAGGAACAACCATCTATTCAACTTTAGCTTGTTTAGAACTAACAATAAATATTGATGGTTTGCCCCTGTATAAATCAAGTAGTAAACAGTTTTATCCAATTTTATGTAGTTTATTCTATTATTATATTTATCCACATTACCATTTCTATTGTTGTATAAGTTAGCTATTGATAATTAATCAAATACATCATGCTGAATAAATTATATAGTTAACTAGATAAAAAATTAAGTGATTCAAATGAATTAGATTAACATAATTAATAAGGGTATTATACAACATGTAACACAATATTATTTCCAGGAAATCAGTTGCCACCTACATCAAGGAATTTGTTACAAAATATAGTGATAAATTCAGGGAGTTCCAACGTTGTACGATTAGATAATCATACTAAATCTGTAACTCCTACTGGTGAGTTCTTATAAACATCTATTTTCAAGTAAATAATTTCATAATTATGGTTTTTAGGTAATGATGCAATGGATGTAAACCTAATATTAGAACACCTAACAGAAATTTTGAAAAAGCAAAACCTGTTGCAAGGAATGCTGTCAGATGTGATGTCTGAAAGGAATTTGCTGAAAAAGCAATTGAATAGGAGTTCTATTCAAAATGAAGAAACAAGTCAATCAATATTTACTGAATTCAAGAGGATATGATGTAAATATGAACAGAACGGTAATAACAATATTTTAACTTTTCATATTAAATTACTCATAAACATTTTAAAAATCTGTACTTATTTTCTTGTTCATTATTTTTCTAGGCCATGGAATTGTAAAAAATTGGTGGAACTACAATTTATGAATTTGTATTCTGAACTGGGGTAAAATTAATTTCAAATGAATTTGCTGGAGCAGAGTATAGCTTTTTGGGGAGGAAGACGAAGAAGAGTTTTCGAGATCTAAAATTGGCACAGTTGGTTATGGGTAAGTGTTTTTCACTATTAACGCATATGCCTATTGAATATTTTTAATGAGAGTGTACAGCAAACTTGTAGAAGTTATATACTTATGCACTACTTACAAGTAGATCTTTAATTATGTAGTGTGTCATAGTGTGACTCGTAAATTTCTAAAATATTTATAATGACTACTCAATGTTTGTATCATTTCTAATATTAAACCTTTAGTGAAATATTAAGTATCATATACTCAAGATATTCAAGGCAATTATTTTAGGATACAAGTACCTAAAATATATAACAATTTTGTTTTTTAACTGATAAAATTTATGTATATATATTGCTCAATTTTTTATTACATTTGAACTTTAAGTACTACTGGTTCTTTACAATCAATATTCTCCTATTTTTGTAAGTACTTATGGTAAAAAAATGTATTTTTTTCCAGAAGCAGCACAAAAGGCTTTTCATGAAACAACACTAAAATGTGTGGAAAAGGAAATGGCAAAATGGTTAAACAGGTGCACGGAACGGGAAAAAAAGAAAACACTTAAGTTAATTATTCTTCATTTGAAAATAACTTCAGAAAACATTTTCAAGTTAATTGTTATTTATTTTTGCTTTATTGCAAAATATAACTCCAGAAAACATTTTTTAAGTTAACTGTCATTTATTTTTTCTTTATATTTGAAAATATATCTCGAGAAAACATTTTTTAAGTTAATTGTTATTTATTTTTCCTTTATTTGAAAATATAATTTCATTGAGATTACTTTTCTTTTCATTTTGATCTTAACCTTCTATTGTTCTTTAAAATCAAAACCAGTTAGTGCAAAATCCGGTGTTGAAGGATGGTGATTAATTGAAAAATAATTTTAAAACTTGGTCAAAAGTTACAAGGTATAATTATAATGTTTGCTTACGCCATTCTATAATTTGGACATTTTAAAAATTGCTAGAAAAGCAGAATTCTGCAAGAAAATAATTTTGGACAGCCTGTAGAGAAAGTACCTCCTGTGGACAAACACAAAACATCCAGTGGATGTACATAAAACCTACAGTGGACGTACATAATACCTCCAGTGGACGTACATAAAACGTTAATGTCAGTACTGCCAACACGTCCACTGGACGTTTGTTGTGTACGTTTTATGAACGTCCAACTTTGTGAACTCAGGACGTCCAGTGTACGTTCCCTCGACGTCAATTGCACTTTATGTGTACGTCCACTGGACATATAAATGTACACGTGTAGACTACCATTGTAAGTACATTGGACGAATTTGTGCTATCTGGGCATCTACGCCTTCCTAAACCGTCTAAAGTTTTTTGAGGAATGAGGTCCCTGAGAAAACGACGTTTTAAGTGATACGCCACCCTGGAGTCGGTGAGTTCATTCCAACTTATCAATATCCACTGGGAGAGTGTACCGGCATATTCTTATTACCACTAGTTTACGTGATACTATCTTCTTATAATAGTACAGTGTTCTATTGGACTTTTTGTAATTTGAGGGTTATCATGGTTTTTACTTACATTTAATGCACCTTATGCATATTTTTTATTCTATCATCATAAATAGTTGATTACAAGTGCCTGTAAACTTATTTGATTAAAAAACCACATAGTGAGGTTTTGATATTTATTTTTTTAATAATATCATTATGGTTACAAATTCAATTTGAATTTAGAAAAGAAGGGATTGGTGTAAGTAATTTCTTATTTTTGAAAAACTACCAAAAAATAAGTAGCGCCCTATTCCTGTCGATTCTTGTGACTCGCAAGATCCTGCGACCACAGCTCACCAGACGAAGAGACACCGGAGCTTTGTAACTCCAAAATGAGTTACAAAAAATTAGCGCCCTGAACATGTGTTCAGATATATTGGTTTTTAGCCTGAATTTATTTGGAAATTTCAATCTGATAGATATACACTAGTTAGTTACAGAATTGCAGGAAATTTATCACATTTTAGTAATACAGCCAGTACACTTTCACAATGTTTTAAATGAACTTGTTTGACCTCAAGATATCCTATTCATACTGCACTCCAAAAAGGTAAACAAGAGAGACATACATTTATTTCATCAATGTAGGTATATAGTGTATCTAGATACTATAAAAACATTTTATATTATTATAACTCGATATGTATTGTTGTCCAATTTACATACAAAAAAGGTAAACCAGTTTTGGGTTTTACTATGAGTTTTTAGTACTTGATAGTTATATTCCGCTGCATCGTGAAACTAGTTTTATAAATAAGTAGAAGGAATTTTTTACAATATTGTTTTCATAATTACATATAAAAATATTGTTTACTATCGGTATTTTAGTTGTGGGTAATATACAGATATTACTGTTGATAAATTTTAAATTGGGGAAAATTTTTGGAGAATTGCTAGAAACATAATTTTAGGACACTACTACCGTACTTACTTTTTTTTTAATACATAATACGATCTGTTACATTATTTCTGAGTAATATTAGATTATCTCATTTACAAGCTTTTTAATCAATAAAATTATTTTTCAAAATGTATGAAATGAAAGTAAGACACTTGTTTATATCTGAATTAGATTTTGAACTACGTATTAGGGGAATAGTAATTTCTAGGGACAGAAACGATAAACAGAAAATATTAGGTAAACTTTTGCAGAAAGAAAAAGCTGTTGCACCTATCGTTCTAGTAGGTCCAGAGTATAGTTCTGCAACACAAAGAACTGAAATAAACACAATTCTTGATAATATAAAAAATACTATAGCAGATTTTGAGGGTACAGCTAAAGATTCTTTATATTTAAGAACAAAGTCTCGTTTAATTCACATTCAAGCTAGAATAGGGAGAATGCCAATTGATGTTAGTAAGGCAGAGGAAGTTACCTTCAAGAATGAAGCTGCTGGAACTTTTATTACTCTTGAAGCTGATTTGGACGATAAAGTTCAATCGGATCATGTTTCACCACCTTGTGTAGCTGATTCATCTCAAACTTATGCATTGAATCAACCTTCAACTAGTTCACCTTATGGTTTCTCAAATAAATCAGTTCCTATTTATAAATTGGACTTAAAATTTGATGGTTCTACAACAGGTTTAGAGGTAAAACCATTTTTAGAAAGAGTTGAAGAACTTCCAGAAGCTCGGCATGTAAACACAAATGTTATACGATCTGCTATTGATCTTTTCTCAGGAAAAGCTTTGCTATGGTTTAGACACTTAAAAGAGTCAGGAACAATTAGAGATTGGCATACCTTGGTTTCAAAATTAGGAACATTTTTTATAAATATTGATTATGATGAATCCCTATGGGAAACAATCAACTCTAGAAAACAACGAATCGACGAATCAGTTGTTGTCTTCGTGGCAGTTATGGGATATTTATTTAACCGTCTTACAAATAAACCTGCACTTGTAACGAGAAATAAATGGATAAAAAAGAATCTTACGTTAGACATTTGTGGTAAATTAGCTTTAAAACATTATAATTCAGTAGATGAGTTAGTACAAGATGCGAAAATTCTAGAGTCGTTTTTAAAAGAACGACACAAGCCTAAATCAGGTGATAACTGTAGTGTTGTGCGTTCGGAAATCGATTATGAGTTAGGTTTGCCATGCAGTAGTATTTCTTCTAATTTTAACAGTAGTTTTAAAAATACTTCGAACACTAGAACTTTTAATAATTCAAATAGGAAGAAAACGAATATAGGAAAATTTCAGGAAAATTCACAACCATTTAACTCAGTTACACGAGCATGCAGTTTAAATTCAAATGGTAGAGTTATGTGCTGGAATTGCAAAGGTCCTAATAATACGTTTCAGCCTTGTACAATGAAAAGAAATAAATTTTGTTATAAGTGCGGACAGCCTGGGGTTGTGGTTAAAAACTGTGGAAAATGTTCGGGAAATGTACAGGGGAGGTAAATAGAGCTAGCCACCGTTTATCTCAGAAACCATTGGCTATTACATCACAAAAAGCACTACAGCGGGAAACACTTCTATTTATTAAAACTTACTTTGAAAATTTGAAAACGGAAAATGAGATGCCCATATGTTGAATTTGGGTAGAAAAGTTGACCGATTGGGAATTAAAATCGTCAAAGGATCTTCTTACCTTTTTTTTCTCCTTCCAAATGTTGCAACCTTTCCCTTCTAATAAATGGACTGTATCTTCTTATGTTAGGGTTGGTATCGTGAAACACTGAATATCGGCACTCGCGCAAAAGTTTCGTCAAGATATGTATTCTCTTCGAACCCGTATATCGAAGTGACAGATAGTAGTTAATTATTTAGCCTGATTCGAAGACCAGTGTTGTATACAGTGTGTCCTCGAATAAGGCAAGACAACAACCATTTGACGTTATTTAATTATGAACAGCGGTCAATTTACAAGCATTGAAAACTTATATTAAAAAGATAATATATATATATATATATATATATATATATATATATATATATATATATATATATATATTTATATTAAAGTATATCCTAAAAACTAAACACCATATTTAAATAAAAATTTAATGATAATCGACCATATATTGATGTAAATATTTTTAATAGAAAAAGTTCTTGTTTGTTGGATTCTGGTGCAAATAATTCAATCTTAGGGTAAAATAGTTTGAAAATGATTGATCACTTTGGGGTAAAAATGTCAAGAACAAAAAAACAAAAAATAATTTTGTTACTACAGCAGATGGTACAAAACGAAACGTTACTGGTCATGTAGAATTGCCACTAGTGGTCGATAAAACTTGTAAGTTATTAAATTTTTTAGTAGTTCCAAACATACGTTAATTATTAAATCTCTCAACGGAGTTTAATTTGTTTTTTTCATCTTTCGTAACCTGTCATATCTATTGTTTGGTACAAGGCATGAGCTATATCTATGTATATATAGTTTTCAATTTAAATCAACTGTTCGCCAAATGTGAACTTAAATACGGCTGTATTTAGGGGTTATTATGGTTTTTACTTACATTTAATGCACCTAATGCATATTTTTATTCTTTTATCATAAATAGTTGATTACAAGTGCCTGTAAACTTATTTGATTAAAAAAACCATATAGTGAAGTTCTGATTTTTATTTTTCCATTAATATCATTATGTTTACAAAGTTAAGTTGAATTTAGAAAAGAAGGGAGTGGTGTAAGTAATTTCTCATTGATGAAATACTACCAAAAAATAAGTGGAATAGGTCCTGTCGATTCTTGTGACTCGCAAGATCCTGCGACCACTGCTCACCAGACGAAGAGACACCGGAGCTCTGTAACTCCAAAATGAGTTACAGGAGTTCAGCAATAAATCCAATTCGTTCGAATCATTTGTTTGGTTTTGAAACTGAGATGTACCAGAGACTGACACGGTAGATTATCAGATATACTGGCTTCAACCGCCTTCTCTGTTACTAAATTTGGAGCATGCTCCTCGCTACGGTATGTCGGATATTGAATAAAATATTCTCAAAGTTTTTTCCTTTGAACTAAACCACCTATGGTGTCAAATCAAAATTCTCTGCTTCATGTCTGGGATAAAGTATTAGAGATAAGCAATAGATCCAATTTACTTTCTCATAATTCTTCAAAATTTAGTCTCGGGCTGCTCAAAATAGTAAAATTAGATTTTTCGTAAACTTCATTACGACAAAAATTTTCACCATTTGTTTAACGTAATATTCTATTTTATTTATTGATGAATTTATCGAAACTATCACAAGCGAAAGAGTGGTATATTTCTCTCTTCCAAGTAGAGTTATTAGTATTTAAAAGTTTATTAAAAACTGATGATTGACCATTTTATTTGAATCAATCGGAATTCGTTTAGTTCAGGCGCAATATCGCTACCACATAAAATGTTGATGCCGCCTTTTAATTTTATTGCCTCTCCAAGCATGTCGTGCCTGGACCTCCACCTTGTAAAAGTCTAAGCTATGACTTAAGTGCGTTGGTGCCACAGCCGTCTCACATGCAGAGCGAAATATATTTAGAGCATCTTTCAAACTTGCAGATTACTGAACGTGATGTAGTTATTGGTGTACTTGAATAATGAATTAAGGGAGCGCCTGGGTGGCTTTCTTCTTCGTTCTCACTTTCGCTACTACATTGAATTTCTTTATCCCCTAGGAATATTAGCGTTTTCATCTTGAACTCCTAGGTTCAAGAAGTGCGCCATACATGAGAAATGCTGATGATCAAGATCAAAATCTGGAAGTAGTTTGAAAAATTCACTCATTAATTTTGTATTTGCGGACGAATTGTCTACAGTAGTCCCTTGTACTTGATTTGACCATTTAAAATCCACTAAACATTTATGAAAAAATTTGCGATATCTGTTCCAGTGTGTAGTCCATAAGATGGAATCAAATTAAGAACCATTGACTGGCAATTCCAATCGTTGTCTATAAAATGGACTGTGATCCCGTATTATGTTCTTACTGCAATGGAGGTCCACCCCTCAATAGTAAATGAAAACTGAGACGTATTTTCTATAAGCTGTGTTTTAACCCAAGATGGCAGCTGATTAAAAGGACTTAACTTGCCTTCGAAGAGTAAATCTTTTAGTAAATTAAAAATTAGGGGATAACTAATTCGAACATTATTTTGGGCTTCCGATCATCAAAAAATGAAGATGTCAAATACTTTTAGTAATTCAATCCATGGATGTTGAGAAGTCACTAGTTCGAGTTATCTGAAACAAATATGCAAAATTAAAAGCACCTTACAAGAAAACGGTAAAACGGAGACGTCAAATTTATTAAATGACACATCGAGGTTTGAACATAGAATTCCGAACACGTGTATACTTCTTCACAGAAATAAATCATAGTCATCACAGCTGTTATCAAAAATTGATGAGAACGCAAATTGCAAAGTTTTAAATTATTAGAAGTTTATATTTAGGAATTAGATAATTAGAAATTAGAATAAGAATAGACCAATTACATAGGTATATGGTATTTCTTTATTTAGGTTGAAGAATTTTTCTGAATAGAGATTAAAAATCATATTTTTCAAAACACTTCAAATAGGAAAAAAGGCATCAATTGTGAATTTTTTGTAATTGAGTGAACATAGTGAACTATAAAAATAGGAAATAAAAGACATTACTATCCATAATTATGTAGTTTAGAACATTCATTTATATGACAATCGACCGTTATTAAAATTAAAATAGTATCAAGCAACATATGGATACCCGGTGAGAAAAAGTTTGTTAAAAAACAAAAAAGTGTCGTCGGGAAGCATAGCAGTGTGAACCGCATGTAGGAGAGCTTAACAAAATTTAACGAAAATGGTAGACAAATTTAGAAATTTGGTTAAAATTATAAATTCAATTGATACATAAAAACATTATACAAAGTTTAAACAAGTCTCCCAATCCAGAAGTGAGGCTACAGGAACAAAAAGGCAGATAATTCGTGGACCAAAGCAGAACATAGGGATCGCGAAGGAGCAGACATATTGAGTTTCGAAATTTGCAAAGAATGGGGTCAGTTAGGGATAACAGCAATTCATTTGAATTAACGAATGAAATAATTATAAAATTATTCCATCTAAATAAGTTTGCAAACTCAAATTTAATAGAAGAGTTGATGCAATTTGTTGATGAACCTCCCAGAAGAGATAGAGTCCATTTTCCCTTACAAGTAAGTATAAAAAATTTTTGTTCTCAATCACAATGAACTTTTCCAAGCTTCAACTGAATATTATTCATAAAGGTTTGTGAAAGTCTTTTTTTTGGCCATGGTAGCTACCAAACCGTTGTTGGAGAAGAGCTAAATATTGGAATGAGTCAGCCTGCTATAAGTAGAGCCATAAATAAAGTCGGCATTCTTATTTCAACATATCTGTTACCACGATATGTTAAATTCCCTTCTACTGTTGATGAAGTGAGAGACTAAGCATGTAAGAGTTACTAGTTCATATAGGTAAAGAAAAATTATGAATTTCAATTATAGGTCCATCACTGCAAATTTGCACTTTCTAGGGGCAATAGGAGCAATAGATTGTACTCACATTGCAATAGTCTCTCCAAAAACTGATTACCCTATTCATCCAGCCATTGCATATATCAACAGAAAGGGGTTCCATAGTATGAATGTTTAAACAGTAACTACTTATAAATACCTGTGGTCCACCATTAAACATATAACATATGCATTATTCTTCAGATAATTAATGCAAACATAATCATTTCTAATATAAATGTACAATATTCAGGAGCCACCCACGATGCAGCATTTGGACTGTATCAACAATTCAGCGTCACATGAAAAGTTATAATGGCCAATACAGAGAAAGGTCTCCGAAAAAATATTAACATATGGAATAAGACTCTAAAATTGAATGGAATGAAAATAAATGCAAATAACACGAAAGCAATGATGATAGCATAAAACCAAGAAAGGTTGAATATAAGAATCAACGAGACTATAATAGAACAAGTAACTCACTTTAAATACTTATGAACACCAACTGACAGCACTGTTCACCGGGAAAGGGATATAATGAAGAGAACAGAAAAAGCAATAGAAACTTACCACATGCTGAAACCTGGATTTATTAGTAAGGAGAAAATCTGAAAAAGCACCAAAATGACAGTATTCAAAACAGTTTTTAGACCGATACTTACTTATAGCAGCGAAACGTGGGTACTGGATCAAAAAATTAAGAGCAGAATACAGGCTATAGAAATGAAATACCTGAGATCTGTGAAAGGTATAACAAAACGTGACAGAAAAGAGAATGTAGATATAAGAGAGGAGATAGAAATAAAATCCATGCTAGATTATATCGAAGAAAAACAACTGAACTGGTGGGAATATCTACAGCGAATGGAGGATACTTAACTAGTTGAAAATGTATGGGAAGCAAAGGTGATGGTTAAGAGAGAAAGAGGTAGACCGAAAGAATCCTGGGTTAACAACATAGCCAAAATATTAACAGAAAGGAGGTAAACAATTATAAAAGCAAAACAGTTAGCAAAATATAGAAAAGAATGGAAAATTTCTGTTGATGAAATTGGGAATTTTAAGAAATCTCCCTACACCGAAAGGTAGGAGGGAATTTGATTATGTATATATATGATTGTAAATTGGCTCCACTTTTTGTGGGAATTTGTTTTCAGTCCAAATAACATTGTAGATGCCCATTAAAATTCTTTTAGCAGAGCTAGGCAAATTTTTGATAAATATTGCAGGGATTTCGTCTGGTTCTGGACTTATGTGTTTCATTTTTTGTAATGTTTCCTCAAGTTCAGACTAAGATTTTAGTATTCAATGAGGAATCGTCATTTGGATCAATACTTATGGGAAAGTATTTTACTTGTTGTTGCTTCAAGTCGAGAAATTATGCACAAAAATCTAAATGGATACAGTACACTCTGTAAGTTTCAGCTAAAGCATTGGCTATTAGTTTATTTTCAGATGTGAGCTTGTTCTGATATTGAAGAGCTCGAATATCTGTGATGGTGCGTTTCCCTCATACTCGTCGAAATTTGCTCCAAATTTCTGTAGATGGAGTGTTTTCATTAATTCATGCCACGATTCTTTTTTGCGTTTTTCATTATGGATTTACATCTTGCTTTTTGTATTTTAAATTCGATCAGGTTTTCTTGATTTTCGAGTTTTTGGATACATTATAAGCATGTTCACTTGTTCTAACCGCTTCTTGGCAGTTTTTGTTCCACCATGGTAGGGGTTGACGATTTTTAATCAATGATGCTTTTTTACTTATTCTTTTGCTGCTTCAAACATGGAATTTGCAAAATTATCATCTGTTTCGTCTATATCCGATTTTATTTCAAAGTTTGTTATATTTCCTTCGATTTTTTACTGGGACAGTGCCCAATTTGCGTTTTTATATTGCCATTTTGTACCAATGTTTGTATAAGCTGTGATTAGAGTTGATGATAAATATTGGAGCATGATCACTATTATAAATGAAAGGTAAAATTTCATGAGTTAGTACAGTTATGAAATTTGGGGTACAAGAGGTTAGCAGCTTGCCTTTGTTGGCAGTTGAAATTTCCAATATAATCATACGCGGAGATGTTATTTGAGAGGAGAGATCAGTTCGTTATTTACTTGAAATTTCTTTATTCGGGGCATGTATTCATTGCAAATAGAAATTTTTCGTTCTAGGTTTATAGAGACTGCAACAGCTTCAAAGTCTGTTTTTAGAGATATTTCGTTGACATCAGCGTCCTTTTTTATGTAAATTGCAACTCCTCCACTAGCTATCTTTGCGTTTAAACTGTTTTTGTAGAAAGCTGAATAACTTTTCAATTTAGTTATTTCCTTTTCAGTAAAATTTGTTCCCTATAGTCCTACAATGAATGGTTTATATTGACTTATTAAATGTTGTTGCATAGGTAACTGCGTGTGGAACCCGTTTAGGTTCCACTGAAGAATGTAGGTTGATGTAGTAGATATATCCATAGGTTTGTTTATTAGTACAATTTCTGGGATGATGATGCGTCATTCCCTATATCCCTAGATTAATTGCCAATGTGCTCCATGATTCTGGTCGTGTAAAGCGAGATTTAAAGCTTCTTTCCGTGAGATAAGGTCGGATTTGGTACAGTTGCAAAGCCAAGTTGTCAAGATTATCGGTGAATTCCAGAATGGTTCTCTCAGGGTCAAGGGATCCCATTGTATTATCGAGCAAGAGCACCAGTTCATCAAAATCGAGTGAGCCGGGAGGGGTTTGCCTGTTTACAAATGTTGGTGCTGGTGGTAGTGACTCTTTGCAGCTTTTGGATTCTTCAGTTTTTGGATGTTTCTTTTTTTGTTTGGGTCTTATGAATAGTTTTGGGTCCTTATTTTCTTCGGGAGTATCTGGAGTAGAGATAATCTGCTCAATGCGTTTTTTACTTCCTCTATGTGCGATATTTATGTCGATTGAGGCTAGATGAGGTGAAGGTATTGGTGGAGGTTATGCAGATTGGATCTTTTCTAATTGAGCAGTATTTTCTCTGAGAGGTTGTGTTTCTATGCCAGTATTTTTATTTTGAATATTTGATTCTGGATTTTAATTTGTCATTGTACTTTGAGTAATAGCTGGCAGAAAATCGGGACACCGGGAGGTGATATTAACTTCTTTTTTACATTTGTAACAGTAAAGACCGTCTTTTGAAATGTATATACGTCAAATGGTAAAGAATATAGAAAGGTATATCTGTTGGAGTTAAGATAGGTTTTGGTTTTATGTACACTTGTCGGCGAAAACTTAGGATATGACTATACTCAGGATTCGACAAAAGTCATAAGCTAGATTAGGGTGACACCTAACTGTTTCAGTTCAATTACCAAAAAATCATGGGGTATAGATGGACATACATTTGATAAGACCGATCGTTGAGATGAAGTAATAAGTCTACGACCATCAAGCATAGAGTTACCGATTTTAATAGATTTATGTTTATTCGAAAAAATGTCCACTGCTGTTTGTTTATTAGGTATATACATATTTTACCATTGGAGATTCTTGAGCAAAAATAATGGATTTTGAACCAATCAGAGACAATCCATCAATTGTTGGATACACAATCGCTTGCTCGTTGCTGTGAAATGTTTGTTGAGCGAAAGCGGATGCATAAAGTGTACTTTTAGACCATGGGTAATTTGTAACTGTAATTTGAGAGACGGAATCTGAGGACGGATCTGCCTGCTTGAATATATAATCTGTAATAAACTGGAAATATGCTCAGTAAAATATATAATCATTGAAAAACTGATTTTTGTCTATTATATTGAGTTAATTATGTTCGTTTAACTTGTTCCAATTTGCGAAAAGGAAAAAGTTCATGCAACTTACAGATGGTCACATCTGTGTATGCACTATTATTGTTTTCACCGTTATCTTACTACTTTTTCACAAAACACAAACTCGCATTTTGATTTGATGTTAATGAGCTATTTGAGTAGCCCTAAGGAATGTGTACTCGTCGGCTACCAGAATAGAAATCCTGATTGATTATTGTTCAGGACATGTCACAGATGAACCGTATTGATGTTCAGCTTACCACAGCAAGTTCAACGGATGCTATGGTACTTGAAGTACGACTTTTCTGTAATTTTTGGAGAAGTTTCAGTTTGTGAGTACAATACAGCCTCAGGAGTGTATACAAGAGACCAATTTTATGATATAATATTATTCAAGGTGTCTCACAAATTGATTTTCAGCTCACTATAGGCATTAAAACGGGTGCTATGGTACTGGAAGTACAACATTTTTGTTATTTTTGGAGAATATTCAATTTGTTTGCATGATATAGCCTCAGAAGTGCATACATGGTTTCAATTTTATGATCAGCTATAGTTTACGGCGACTTATAGATGAACCTTATTGATTTTCTGTTCACTAGAGCCAGTAGAGACTATTTTATGAGAGAATTTTTCTTCAGGTTGTCTCACATATGCCGAAAAGTAAGTTTTATTCTTCAAAACCATTTATTTTTTAAATCATTTATGAAATTTCTGGGTCACAAAATTGATATTGAGGGAATTCATCCCACTGAGGAGAAAATTCGAGCTAACAAATTTGCAATATTTCCGAAAAATCTTACAGAATTGAAATCGTACTTGGGACATTTGAATTACTAAGATGAATGCACCCCAATGTTGTCTACTAAGCTGAAACCGTTGTATAATCTCTGTAATAAGGAAATTTTTCTATAGAATGGAGAGTTGAATGCAAAGATATTCTTTACTTGGTTAAAGATCCAAGATCTTCCGATACTGTCTTAACATATTATAATCTTGATGTAGAGATGTATGTCAGTTGCGATTCAAGTATCTATGGAGTAGGTGTCGTAGTCACTTAGTAGATGGCGTAGGACGTCCAGTACTGTGGGAGCAATTGATGAAACAAAAAATATGTCGACATATTCGACTTCATTAATTGTCGCCAGTTCTCTTTTATATTTTCTATGATTGAAAACGGAAATATTCAAGTGTTAATTCAGGTTTTGGTGGGGTGAAAAGCGAACGGAACCATATCAGATGTATAATGTGGTTGTTTCTTAAGCTTCATTGATTTTTTGTTAACAAACGTTAAAAGTGGTAGAAATTAATCCATGACACACCATCAGACCTCTAAGAAAGGTGCAACTTGTAATTTTCTTCACTTTAGCGATGTTTATTCATGTCGCCGTTCTAGATAACTGGATAACTTCAACATCATTCTTAAATTCTTCGTTGTACTCGTAAGCTTTTGTTACGATTGGAATGTCATTATTTACGTCCAATCATATCGAGCACTAAAATATTGCTTATAACTACGTGGAGCGTGATCATTTTTGCCATAGATACACTTAAATTTGTGACGTTATGATGTGATCCAGTTTGAAATACTGAATTAGAAAGTATATATTCCGCACTGAATATCACACAATGTGAAAAATATTGTTCTGGACATTATGTATTCTCTTTGGTGAAAACGATTATTTTCTTCCAAATTTGAATTTAGTAATATGACAATTACAGAAAACACTACAAGATCCTATTATTTCTTTTTTCTTTGAAGTCAATCATGTGATGTGTATTAATAGATATAACACATTGTTTCAAGAATATTTATTACTCCATTTTTACAAATATCCAGAGAATGTCTTGACTGGTCTATATTCTTCATATCCACCGCATAGATATACAGTAGTCAAGCTAGATGCCTGTAAATTTCAAAGTAAAACCAGCGGCCGTCGAGGGTAAATAGTGAAGTGTTCTCAAGAGTAAGCGCGACAAAAGCCCCTTTCCACTACTTTGCTCCTTCCCACGGGCTACTCCAATAGAAAACGTCACACCGTCAGCACTTTTTCCCCATTACGAAAGATTGATTTGATAAAGGCGTTCTTCAGTCAAATTTGGAAAGCTCACACCCATATACGTATATACAAGCATAGATAAAAGATAATTTTCTCGCCATTCAAGGGGATGTTCCGCTATGAATGCGATTATTTCTACCTCAGGAATTATAGGCCAGGATATGGTCGAACAATTATTATACTGTTTGTGTCCAATAACAAACTACTAATTTATCTCAGTAATTATAAATATATCAACTACAATTCTAAAATAATTAGAGAATTCTGGAGCTAGCTCATCTTAACTTCAGAAAGGTGCTTTATTCCAATTATGTTCTAAAATGATGCCTCCATATGAGAATAATATTAATCGGAGGAGTCTCAGTTACCCAGCTGGTCTACCATATTGCATCCTGAAACTATACTTTCAAATGTATTTCTTTTTTTCCTTTATTAACTCTGCTTCTGACTTGAACTCACTAGATATATCCAACATATCATTCTAGGCTAGTATAATCTCACGCAAAGTATGTATGAAACATGAGACAGACGATTAATGTTTAAAAGTTATAGTGCTAGCTTCATATTTGAGGAGAAATTCGGTCTAGTACTTTTTTTATGTGTTTTATAGTCCTCTATAGATGACACGCTGTGATTCACAACACCATCGTGAAATCTGACTCGGGCCTTTATTGGAATATTATTTGGTTTGGGTTATGATTCACTTAAGGCTCAAATTCAACCTTAATTCTGCGAATTTCCCTTTCGCCAATGACTTGGTCATGAAATCGGCTGGTTGTTGATCTGTGAATAAAAATTTCATTACCAGCTGAGGATTTACTAATTTTATACTATTTGTCAATGCTCCTAAACACTTTGCTTCTCGCGTGGCTTCAAAAAAAACCATGTATTCAGCTTCAGTTGAGGATGCAGCTACTTTCTTGGTATTCCAGGAACCAGTGGAACTAGTAAATACTTTGAATAGGTATCCTGTAGTACTTTTTCTATCAATCTCACAGCCTGCCGAATCTGAATCAGCATATGCCACTATTACATCATCATAATGACATTTTGTGTACGCTAGGTTTAAGTGCATAGTATCTTTAGGGTTTCTTAACACTCTTTTCAAGGCTTTGTATAACTTTTCATTATTATAATTTTGAAAACAGTTTAAAATGTTAATTGCAGTACATAGGTTAGGGCGTGTGAACAACATAACATACATTAGATATCAACTAAGTTTCCTACATTGTGAATTACAATTTGGTTGTTCAATTAATGCTTTATAATTTAGTTTAACATCCAAAGGTGTTTCTACAGCCTTGCAATCTGCCATATTGAATTCATTTACAATACTGTAATGTTTTTCTCATTTATTTCAACGGTAAAGGGGTGTGATAAACTTCAAACACACGGTATGGCTACTTACGAATTCATTTAGACACTAAACTACTCACTAACACTTAATTTATATACACTAAACTACTCACTTACATTTAATATATAAGCACACAAACCTAATTCTCAATTTATATCCATTCTTCGCTATTTCGGTGTATTCTTGTTTATTTCATGAGATCACTTTATAAACTAAAACTAACTCTCCCTGGTAGGTCCTTTATATATTAGGGCCTTTTTTAGTAGATAATTCTAGATTGCGGCTCACACCAAAACAATTGGCTCTGACATTTCCTAGATGAGACTGGTCACAAAACAATGTCTTGATAAGATTGTCACAATCCTAAACAGTTCTAAGAAATCCCTGCGCATCCACCATAATTTTAATGTTCATAAATAGCTTAGATAGATTCGGATTGATGCTTTATACCAGTGTGCTGCTTCGTAACATTACCCCCTCCTTAAATTGAAGTTCCTCCTGGAACGTTTGTGTAACCAAGACTGGATGTTTGAATCGGAAACTGACCCCATTTCTACACTTTCCGATCTAATGGAAATAGCAGGGCACCGTCTTCATCGGATACTGGTAACGGGGGTTGTAGCTGTCCAACTAATACAGTAATTACTACTAAAATTATCAAAGCATGTTCATGAAAATAGGATAATTGTTCTAATAATGGGGAAGCTCTATCTTGTAATATAAAAATTTTTCAAGTTGAAATTTCTAAAAAAAGTTTAAACTTTATATTTGGGGTTTAAGTCCAATGCACTAATCTGCAGCAGATAATATTGGTAATTCAGAATAACAATGTTCTCTGGAAGGGCTAGATGGTAAGAATTCAATAGAGGAAATTATTCTTAAAGAAGAAATTGTTTTTCGTTGAATTGAAAATCATAATCTAATATAAATTCAAAAACTGATTCTCTCCTAGTACTGTTTATATCACCATCACTATCTAAATGGAGTTCACTTTAAAAAATTGGACTACACATTAACTGACACAAATGGTCTCTATCGAAATTCATGGCATTGAATTTTAAATTACTGCACACTTCCTGTGTGTTTACATTACTATCTACCAACAAAGAATCGCCACTTTATTGCAATTTTGTGGCACTCAAAGCTCTTTGAGATCTCTGTCTTGGGCCCAAAATTTCCTTCAGGTTACATTTTGACATATCAAAACCATTGCTTTAAAATATCAAAAAAAAAATTATAAACAAAAAAATGTTTGGTTCCATTTGGTAACTTTAGTTTTGTTGTTGGTAATTTTAATTTTGTTGAGCCTTCTCATGTTTTCTTGCAGTCTTTGCTTAGCATGTTTAAGCCATATTTTGATAGCTGCACCAATATCAGTTTCAGCTGTTGCCGGAAATTTGATCTGAATAGCACCTGAAACGGAATAATTTTCATTATTCTTATCCATCCAGTAATAAGCAATGCAATTTAAATGTTTGCCCTTGATAGCATTTTTACTTTTTCTCTGTCCGTTAAAATTGTAATGTGTGGCCAAACTATTGGTGAAAACTGATCACAAAATTTTGTTAACTTGCCCCGTGGTTCCACCACCATCTACCGTAGTGAAATAAGATGCCTAAAAAAGGTAAATAGTGCTAGGGTTTCATATAGTGCTAAATTAGACTCAAGGTAAAAAGAATTCGGAAACATTTTAGAAAACAAAAATATGCACACTTAATTTATTTAAGATGCAACAATTTCAATTAAAATTGATAAAATACAAAAAAAAAATGTTTTTCTAATTAAATATCATTAACCTACCAAATCAGTACGTTTGTCTTGAGTTTTCAAATATTCTTCAAGTACTTTGAAACTTGTCGGTCGCTGACGGAAAATGGACAGGAATATCACTAGACAAACTAGCAAATAATATAATTTCCTGACTTCTTCGGCAGCTCTTCGATTTCCCTAACTTCTTCCCTTAATTTTTTTAATTCATTGTTAATTTCCTCCAAATCTATGAGATTTTAAAATAAAATAATATTTATAAATAGCTATAAACTGCTTACTTTATCAAAATATATGTAGCTACCAAAGTAGTATATGACACTTAGAATGCTATTAACATTAGTCACTCATGTCAGATTTTGCCCTATAGGATGTTCCTTGGCAAAACTTAGTGTAAAATGCCCATCACTTCTCGATTCTCTGTATGCTGATGATAACTCTGTTGTTGATGCTTCACACAAGGATGCAACTATTTGATTATAATACGTATATATTTATTAATAATGCCAATCAATGAAATAAATTGATAAAAATACATTATGTGTCATCGATGCAATGAATCAATGCATAAATTATTGATATAAAAAAATTTAAGAGCTGTATGATTTAATAAGTGACTTGACTCAAAATTGTTTTTAAAAATACAGGGTATTTCAGAAAGACATGCCAAACTAAACTCACCTTGTTTTATTTTTTAATTAGAAATGCATGTAATTCTTAATAAAAAAGTGAATAGTTATTATCACCAAATTTGAAATATTTTTATGGACATTAACAGCTGAAAAATGAGATTCTGTTTTGAGTAATAATATCTAGAAAAAAGGTATTTTGTGATGCATCTTTCTGAAACACCCTGAATATACATACTTGATGCAATCTCTTCTATCGTGTCAGTTTCAGCAGATTCATCCGGTAATGTTTTATTTTTCTGAAGAGATGACTTTCCTATGCAAAAAACAGTCCAGTTGATATTATATATGTATTTTATCTGGAATGTCCTTACCCAACTAAGAAATTTTTTTAAACACCACAATCAAAAAAGGATCAAGTATCTTCATATGGATCTTCAGCCGCAGTATGAGCTTTAATGAAAAGGCAAGTTGTTATGTATGGGGGCCAAAACACTTCTTTTTTAGGAGGAGTGAGCCATTTGGAATGAACAAGTCCTTTTGCTCCGTTTTGAGTAAATTCCACCCCTACATAAGCCATATCTTTTGGGAGCTTATTGTTAATAAAGTTCATACAGGCAGTCAACTACAATATGAAATACATGCATTTTACTAGTACTGCATTGTCTCCAGTTAACGGAACATAAATTGATGAGAGTGCTGATCATTTTAATTTAAATCAACGAAACTTTTACCAAAAAAAAATCTTATAAGTTCCATGCATAACCAAATATTAACTATTTATAAGTCACTTCAGAAAATTTCATAATCCTTTTATTAGTATGCTTATTGCTTACAATTACAATCAAAAAATAATCGTATAGTTATTATTTATTATAAAATATCTGGGTTATGCATATACTTCGATTGACATCTAATGGCTAAGCACACCTTAAATGGATGATTCCAGTAGTCCATATTGCCACTACAAAATTTTTCTACAACGACTGACATTTCCAACGTCTTTCTGGGTAGGGTTCAAAGTCGAGATGGAAAGAATTTTTTTATTTCAAAGATTTCTAGATGTTTCCGGCTTTTAATGTTGTCTGTTCGGTCAAAATCAAGAGGGAAAAGCACGAAATAACAAAAATGAATAGTGAACGCAATGATGGTGACCGCGATTCGCGATGGCCGACACCTGATAATAGTAGGAAATTTGTAATTTCAAGTAAAGCGTAGGCAAATATATCAAAGAATAATTGGGTAGTATTTGGCGCGGGAGTCACGTAGAGTTAAATAATAATAAGTGGTGAATGATATTATCTATTTTTATATATTTTTTGAATATTTACCAATACAAACTCTGATATCAGTTTTCTTAATTATACTTTTCTGCCACATCGAAGATTCAATAGCATCATAAATTGCAACGAGTTCGGTCGCTGTTATTTGTTTTTAAACGGGTTTACTTGGGTAATTTATCCTAACTATAATAAGTAAACTAACCTTAATTCATTGAGAAACAAAAAAGTCATTAAGTTTCGTCATTATGACGTTATTTTTGTAGAGTCATTGGGACGTCATTTTTTTACGTCATTTTCAGGGTGACTGACGAGTTGCGACGACTTATTACTTGAAAATGACGTGATTATGGAGACACCCTCTGCTACCTGGGTAATTGCGACTTCAAACTTATAAAGGGGATATTTGATGAGAAATGTCTCATCATCATTTTTAAAGCAATTTACCGAATAAAATAATGATGGATGTAAACTGAAAAAATCAACAATCAAGGATATTACTATCTACCAACCAATGTCACGACTGATTTTTGTTGATTATTATTATTATTATCATTACTAATATATGAGGACAGGGCAGCTCGCTCCTATTAATACCAAAAAAATACATTTCAAAAGAAATACCTACTATTAGTGAACAAACAAATGAGAGGAAGAAGAAATTACGATTAAGCTCTAAAAGTTATTAAATAAGTAACACTGATCTAGTCTATTTTTGAATATGTTGACACCTGTTGCTGAGACAATTTCACTGTCATGGATAATCTTTCTTCATATAAAGGTCATACAGGTCCAAAAGCAACTCCATTAGCCTTCCGCTGTACACTTTCCAGCAACGATCTATCACGAGTCAAGTCCGGGTACCAGACTGGGCCGGCGTATTCAAGGATAGGTCTGACGTAAGTAGCATACAATTTGCAGAAGCTCTGAAAGGATACTTTTGAGAAGCATTTTCTAATGAGATAAAGTCTGGTATTTGTACTTTTGGATACTGAGAGCACATGATCGGACTACAATAGTTCACTATTCACGATCACACCCAGGTAATTATGAGAGGTTACTGTGATTAGAATTTGACCGTCAATAAAATAATCAAAATGTGGGTTGTTTTTACCGACGTGAAGCACTACATATTTTTCAGTGTTCAATGGAAGTAACCATTCCGAAGACCGCTGATGTATTGACATTAGGTCGTTTTGAATAGATAGATGACTTGTGATGTGATTGTCATATATTTTTGAGTCGTCGGCATATTGGGATATTTTGCTGGAAACGTGAAACGGTAAATCGCTAGTGTACACAGTAAACAAAAATGGGCCCAAAACTGAGCCCTGTGGAACTCCACATTTAACTGGTCTTTTATGAGGCAAGGAGTCACCAACTCGAACCTTGTAGAAACGATCCGTCAAAAAGTTTTCAATCCATAGTTTTAAGTTTCCTCTAATACCGAAATGTTCTAACTTGTACAGGACTCTTCGCTTGGGAACCCGGTCGAAAGCTTTGGAAAAATCTAAATACACTATATCAATAGGTTCTCTATTATTAAAGAATGATGTACAGTCATTCACACAATGAAGTAAGTTGGTAAGTGTTGACCGCCCTGGAATAAATCCGTGTTGTTGTTTTGGAATAATATGTTGTTCGAGGAGGAAATCCATCATAGTCTCGGGAATAATAGATTCCATTAGTTTAGTGACGACGGGCAATAAACTTATTGGGCGATAATTGTGGCTATCCAGCTTATTGCCCTTCTTAAAAATGGAGGTGACAAAAGTTAGTTTCCAACTAGAAGGCAGAGAGCTATTTGTAAAGGACGATTGCATTATTAAGCATAGCGGTGTAGTGAGAGCGTCGGAACATCGTTTGAGAAAGTAGGGTGTCAGACCATCTAAGCCAGGTGAGGCGTTAGTACGCAGGTTTAGCAAATGCTGTTTGATTTTATCATTTGTGAACAGAGTATTGTCAAGAGTGGCGAAAAGACGGGGGGATATGATGTCAGGCATATTGTCATTAGGAAGTTCGTTTGTATAAAACTTCTGAGAATGTCTGTGAGAGTATTTCGGAAGTGTCTTCATTTGACGAGCAAAGGCTACCGTCATCTTTTAGAAGCAGAGGAATAGTGACTTCAGATGATTGTGAGGAACGTATGTATTTAAAAACTTTTTTTTTTAATTTTCCGCTGGCTATAATTGATTCTCCAAAGTTTTGCCTGAGATTATCAAGTAGTATTTTGACCCGATAAGAAAAATTGCGATGGTTACTGAAATCTACAGTAAGCCTTGTTTGTTTATATTTTCGCCAGAGGTGTCGCTTGTGTCTGATTAAATGTATTGCCTGGTTATTTATCCAAGGTTTTAGGTTTTATTTAGAAACTTTACATTGGGTTGTATTCCCACCAATTGTTTTACTGCTGATTTGAAGGAAGGTATTCCACATTGTCGAAGGATCAATAGAGAAATTCAACACAGAATGCCAATCGAGCTGGGATAGGTCGTCGTTAACTTTGTTAAAGTCACTATAATTGTGAGTGTGTTACTCAAACTTGGAGAGGAGTTTACATGGAACTGAATGTGAGTTGTAATAACTGCGTGATCAGATTTACCTGGATGCAATTAGATGGAAATTAGTTAAAGATCTTTGAGACCAGACTTCAATACAAAGAAGACAAGCTCGTTCCCACTTATCAAAAAATGAAATCATGAGCCCAACATCATTAAATTGGATATATCCAGAGAATGCTTATATATTTGAAACTTATTCGAAATATCTCAACAATACTATTCATCACTCAAATTCCTGTATATTGCCCACTGTATTTATCACCTTAATTCAATAAAAATGGAAACTGTCGAACGGCTTCTATCACTCTCAACTCTACATTAAAAACGGATACAAACTTTTGTTGTAAATTTGGCGACATCAAAAGCTTTTTTAGAACGGGTTGTTACTAGGGAAAATAAAAAGTTTCGTATCGCATTCGACAAATGGAAACTGAATAGAAATCCATTACCGTTTGATGTGGAATAACGACCACATCAAGAGAACTTGAATCGTTGTTTTCACTCCAACTTAGCGTAACATTGCAATTGCATAGAGGCACGTTCACTCGATTTTTCAGAAGTAAACAACATTATCATATTTTTCTGGTTATTTTGTTTATAAGCATGTAAGATTTAAACATGAAACCATTATTATAAGCACAAGAAAACAAAACTGGGGTACTTTGAGTTGATGACAATTGGAATATGTTCATTTTCATTATGAATAAATACTTTTTTCTACGACTATTGTGAAATTTCTATATTCTGACGTAGTTTTTGATTATGGAATAGCTTTATTCTAGCACTAGTGCAAGAATATTCATTCTCGACCTTGTTATGGAATAAATACTTGTGGCGCCCTCTAAATATCACGGTTCATTTGACAGAAAGAGAAAATAGGCGTGTTCCGTTTTGTACACCTGCTGCACTGCGCAGAGTAGAAGTAGTTCAGAAATACCAAAATGCATAAAAAATCCTCTAAACTCAACGTAAAACCACTAATATGTGTGCGTTTTCTAAGAAGTTCGCCGTAGCGAGGTTTGCTGGTTGATTTTCCTTTCGCACATGTTTTGAGCGGTTTATAATTTACACTGGCCAAGTCCAATTGGCAGAGATGTAGCTTTGAAGGACCAGCTGGCAAAAGCGCCAGCTACTATTAGATTTAGGAATAAATAAAATTCTGGAATGGTGGAATCGATCTTTATACCATAAAAAATATACCACAAAAATATAAAGAAATAAATATAGTTAATATTCACTTAAAAGACCTTAAGTTTCTTTGGTTCCAAATCCTAATGTTCAATACTACTAAAATTGTAGGAAACCGGCACCCGTTTGGCAACAGCGCGACAATACCGATGAAAAATGGAACGTGGTTGATGTAGAATATGTAGATAAAGTTGTAATTAATACGAAGAATTTATTAAGTTTTAAACTACTTACAGTATACGTGCACACAGACACAAATCACTGATTCTGAATAACATTAATTATGAAGTAATAATATTGAATTAGAATTAAGCTTGATACGTAATAGGAAATTATAGAAATGTTAATTTTCTAATTGATATGCTCAGGCTACCACGGCTAAACGTAGAGAGAGAGTCGATCGCTCTATTGAGCCTGGAAGTACCAGGTTCGGGCTGAATCGATACGGATCGGAAAAATATTAAAAAGCGGGGGCTAAACCATGTATAAATTTATAGGAAATTTATACAATATGGTCGTTGAATATTAATTGATACAGCCAGAAGTGCAGAATAAGTGTACGTTATGACACTTTTTTAATAAAAAAAGAAGAAAATACACTATCTATTAGATATAATTGTCAACTGTCAAAATTGTTTAATTTTTTGAATTTTAAATTCAAATTCAAAGAGATACAATAATAGTAGATTTTGTAAACCCAGAATGTGACGCATATACAGTGACAAGACGTATGGACCAAGTTTAAAGATGGGATAAGGGAGAGTTTTTACACCGTTTTCGAAACAATTGCAGCAATTATTCAAAAATATTTATATAAAATATGAAATACTGATTTCAGTGCTGTCAAGCAAGTCACAGCTAACCTATAATCTATTTTGCTACTTACAAGACGACCGCGAAACATAATGATTGTTTATTATTTTCTATCATATATACATTGTGCATCATACTGTCTTTCTCTATACATAGGTTTGTTCCAACTAAGCGAAATGATGCGTACATGAACGTCACGATCATGCGCATAACAAAATTTCTGTTCCAACAAGTTCCGACAATTCCACGGACGATAAAAATGCGTTCCAACAAAAACTGGACAAGTTCATGAACGTGTCGGCGAACGATCATTTTCATCAGATATATGGATGTAGAACCGTTCGTCCAAACTGTCAGTTGATGTTTTAAGGTTATGTAATAAGGTATGCTGGTAATAGTGATAAATAAATCATATAACTTGAAGGTTATAGGGTTGTAATAAATTTAAAGGGTTAATTCACGTACAGGTTCTCGAACGTTTGATTCGTACATAAATAGGTTCACGAACGTTCACGTACTAATCAGAAGGTGGTTGTTGGAACAAACTTCATATTATGAGGTCAGTAATTGTAATTCCATTGCAGCCAACGTTAAAATAGTTATATTTGTTGTGGTAATTCAACGAATATTAAATCAATGGTTAAAGTCAGTTTGAAAGGCATTTACACTTCATTTGTTGAATAAGACCTCCTAATAAATTTATTTTCCTGTCATTTTATTCGCACTTGAAAAGACCGGGCCTAAAAACAACATTTACAATTGAAATTATGGGAGCACCTAGAAAAAATGAACTCTAGTCAATGAAAATACAGGATATTGAAGATTTGGGTTCTGCAGTAGTTATTAATGTTCCGGATACAAAAATGGAAATCCCCAGAAAATTCACGATTACCGGAAAGTTTTATCACTTATTCAAAAAATATATTTCTTTAAGACCTCCAGATATTGTGACAAACAATTTTTCCTTTAATTTTCAAAAAGGACGCTGCACAAAACAAGTTATAGGCATAAATACACTTGGGAATATGCCTAGACAAGTGGCACAATTTTTAAATTTATCTGTTTCAAAATTATACACAGGACAATGTTTCCGCAGGACCTCAGCAACAATGCTTGTGGATTCTGGGGCAAACATAGAAACCTTAAAACGACACAGGGGCTGGAAATTCATAGAACTTGCAGAAGGATATATAGATAGGCAAATCCTTACAGAACCGCCTTAATGTATCGACGGGCATAATGTGGCAAATTGATAGAAACCAAGAGCTATCAGTCAGCGAAACTAATTTTCATGAACAAAATTAGCCTAATTCACATCTGGGGCCTTGTTGTTACATCCAGCAGCAACAAAATATATTTGCCTCATTGCGCACCAAAAATATAAGATTGACCTAAACAAGTCACATTTAAAAATTCTACAATTACTGGCGTAACTATAAATAATTAAAATATATAACACTAATCCAGACAAGGAAACTGAAAAAAACTAATATAAGTAGATATTTTCAATTTTTGATTTTTACTTGATAGTCGTAGAAAAAGTATAGTTTGTAATACAAGTGGAATTCAGAATTGTACACTCGTAGTACCGTTTCCCTCACCTACGGCTCGGGAAACAAATATTTCTACTCGTGTAGAATTTTACTTAATCCACCCTTGTTATAGAATATATTATTCTGCTTGTCCTAAACGTTAATTTGGCTTTATATTTTGTTCGTTTGAACTTCTTGTGTCGATGACAAATATCAAATTTTCGATGTGAAAAAAAGTCTTAACACAATATTAGCATCAAACCAAAAATTATTTGTATCAGGTATGAGTGCCAAATCTAATTAAACTATCATGCTATCACTCAATGAGATCAAGAGTGACTGCTCATCACTCGCGCCATGTCACATTTCGACTTTGCCCTCTTCTCTCTTTTCTATTTTGTTCATTATGCGCTGGACGGCAGACACTCTTATACCGAAAACTTCGTCATTTTCCCCACCCCGCCATTCTATTTTTTAACCTCTCGGTTCACACTATATAAACAATCTAGAACATTTACTGAGTTTCGACATGGCAGGCCAAGTACGAGGTTATGAATAGAAAAGTGTGATCAAGCTCCCGGCTAGACCACAGTGGAGATGGGGTGGCTCCATGAAAATAAACGCTGACGTTGATTTCACAAATTCTATAAATTCTTTGACTTTATGTAAAATAGTTAGTTACAATTATAATTTCAACCTATTACTTCTTTTTTATATAACATAAAACTGTGTAACTCAATAAAAATTGTTTTTAAAAAGTTTAACGTGAATTTGTGAATATAACATATATATATATATATATATATATATATATATATATATATTGTTATGTTTTCAAACCTTTGAATATAATTGTCCACGTTTGGAGACAATTTGTAATATTTCAATTCTTTAGATATAATTGCCCTACGGATATGGAAATAAATTATACTATCTTGTCGCAGCGACAATTATTGTACATACTACTTAAGTACGTATTGAATTTCAAATTTGACAGTAATTGCCAAATTAAACATGCCCGGCGCCAATAAATATCAATATAAAGATGAATTTATGTACAATCAACTCATTAATCCTATCTCAGGGTGAGATCAAAATTGTTCAAAATTAATTCTTCAAATTTATTTGTTTTTTTAAGATATTACCAAATTTAATGTTTCACTATTATCAAACTCTCAAATAACTGTTAATTCAATATAGTAAAAGGCCCTTTAATTATTTTATGACATTTACTGTCACTAAAAATCTCAACCAAATGTCACTGATTAAATTGAAAATTTTATGAATCTAAAATGATAAGTTCAATGAGATTGGATACTGAATGAATACTACAGGTAGTGAAACAAAAACCTCTTACTCTCAGGGTAAAAATTATTTAAATAATTGAAAGTATTAAAAGAGAGTAGGTTCTTTCCAAACTGACAAAGAGATTGGAGATAACGGAGCCAGTTCTCAGGGCTCTGTTATCTGAAAGAAGTTTAATTAAAGAAAAAAATGTGAAAAAGAAAGAGGAAGAGAGAGAGAGAAAAACTAAAAAACAGTAAAGTTACATCAATAGTAAGGGCGCCACTAACTTTGTTCCTAAACAAAATTAGAAAAAATCAACCTCCTTAATCAGTCAACTCTTACCTGCTGTGCTCTGCTAGTTTTTAGACAATACTTATGCAAAAAAAATGTACTGAAGGCTATTTCTCAGGTCTTTCTGTATAATAAATAAAACAACAGACTACTAATATGTGTGAATATAATGAATGAAAAAATATTTAAACGTGTTACATAGTTTGACAATAATAGGTTAGTAAAAGTGTGTATGTGAGAAGAAAAAGAAAGTATAAATAAAAACTAAGACAAGCTGTACAAATATGAATGGTGAAGCCATACAATATAATTTTACTTATCTTGAAGTATCAAGTCGAAGTCGATTCTCCATAAAATCTTCCTAGATTAAATAATTCTCAGTATAATACATAGTTGAGTATCTAGATCATGAATTGGCTCTTATGGAAACACCATTTCTTGTGAGTCAATACAAATTGCCGACAAATCTTCACCTTAGTTCTTCCGTCGGGTGATTTTAGTTAAATTTACCAGAATAGTTAAATTATTCCAGGCGGTATCGCTACAAGAACACCAAGTGTGTTACAGATAGACCTTTTTTTAATTAACACGATATTTAGATATCTGTCCAGTGACATATATGAAACTGTACTTATCATTTTTTTACAGATATACAATCTAGTTTAATGATTTGTCCTGGACAAAAACCTTTATCAATTTAAGAAAATATTACACAAAAAAAAATAAAACCTACCAGTAATCCCTGCGAATTTGTTCTTAGAACAAGTTTTTTTAATAAATATACAGAATATTTAAAACTTTTATCAGGATTTCTGCGACTACCATTCTCTATTACAATCTCTCGTATAGTGCCGCATTCCGAATTTCTATTCAGGATTTTTTTCTGTGAGATATCTATACAGTTTATTCCACCAACATTTAAATAGTTGTTTAAAACATTGGCAAGGAAGGACGTGTGGTCTATTCCACCAATAAATTTAACATGCATCGCTGAATTATTTATTTAAAACTCTATTAGAAATGTTAACTGCTAAGTGAACGTTTCATACCCCTAACAGCCAAGAAAAAAAATTTCAAAAAAAATTTTTTTGTTATATAATTAAACTATTGAGACCAAAAAAAACGAGGGAAGAAAATTTAAAATAGAAACTTTAAAATATGAGAATCACATATGAGTAAAAAAGGAAAATCCTTACTATTTACAAAAAACATTGATGAAGTCAATATTAATATACTCGTATATACATACATACATATTTTGTACATATTTATACACCCCCAATAAAGTTCATCCCCATATTGAGACTAACATAAACTTTAAGCTTCTGTGTTATTAAGTACTTATTCAAAGGAACAGTCTACCCAATTAGTAACTGCTCTTACTTATCAACATAGAACCCTAAATCGAATACGAAAAAAATTTACATTAGGAAAACCAAAAACCCAGATATACATTTTCAGGAACTTAAGTACTGATACAAGGGAACAGTCTACCCGTTTAGTAACTGAACTTACTCAAACCCTTAAAATACAGCATAACAAAAGAAAATTTTAGACAAAAAGAAATGAAAGATAAAAAACACACCCTCATACATGTTCTGCACTGTCTGCATCCGATATCCACCGTCAGGTCAGATGCTGAGAATCCCCATGGCTCAATCTAGAAACAGAAGGTGTGCCAAGTTGTTAGTGATCACACAAGACCGAAATTGCGCAAACTTAGCAGCAAAGAGAGCCTCGTATTCCGATTCAACTGCTTCCACATTGCCCCATAACAACTTCAAACACCCCACACCGCAATGTAGCTCGAACGAAGACACTACACAACGTCCAGTTCAGAGTACTGCACACTCAATGATATTCTAGCATATCATCAACGCTAAAATAATAACCTGAAGGGTTATTAAATGATACCAAAAAGACAAAGTCGGGAAGAAACATAAAAAGATATAGAAAAAGATTAAAAGTTGGAAATTTATTAAGATGGTCCAACATTAACCACCCATTATATGAAAGACAAGTTAGGTATTTGTCACGAACCTTATTCACTGAGTGCATATTTGTTCTGAAGGTAAGGAATATAGGAAAAGACATTTGCCCAGAAGTGATATTTCAGGGTTGCCCCTCGTTATCCGTAGACCGAACTGCAAGCAACACTGGTGAGAATAAACTCACAAGAATACTACCCCAGATAAATTCTTTAAATCAAAAATAAAAGTTAAAATAAAATGATAATAGGAAGAGAAAAGAATAACATAATATGGCTCAGATAAATAGGTCGATAAAACTCATAACTAATTGCCGTATCCTATAACTAATGAAAAGAAAGAAAAAAATAAAAAACTTACTATTCTCATTGAGAATATAGACGTCACAATCAGGTAAAGGAACATCAAAAACACTTCGCAATATTCACAAGAGGGAAGAAGTAAACTTTAAAGAAAATACAAATACTGTCACAAGGGAATGGACGATGATTCCTGCACTAACATATTTAACAACAACAAGTCATTATCTAATGGTGAGGTAACCAACTCCAAACTTATTCGTATCTACTTTTCGATATTGTGAATCATTAAGGTAAAGATATTGTGTTTTTAATGCCTAGATTAATATTATAATCTAGTGTATATGAGTCATAGTCAGGTAAAGAAATATCAAAAAGATATTTTGATGTTTCTATGTAGATAATAATAAGAATTCATAAGAATCCTAAATAGCAAACAGAGAGAAAGTAAATTAGAGGAAATACAAATACTGTCACAAAGGAATGGACGATTATTCCAGCACTAACATATTTAACAACCATATGTCATATTCTAAAGGTGAGGCAATAAACTCCAAACTTATTTGTTCTATCCTCTCAAATTCCCTTACTATAAGATAAAGAAAATATGTTTTCTTGACAGATAGAAATTTTAATTTCAACGGTAAGATATATCAAGATAATTATAGATATTTTTGAATAGTGAAAATAACTATTTGTTAGATAGAGATAAGCGTTTAAGAACACTGAAAATTAAATTCCTTACAATGAACTGGATTCATTTGGAATCTAACTAGAAAAGATAAAGATAAAAATTTTAAGATAAAATTAAACCAACTATTAAGTAACATAGATAGATCATTTCTGTGTTGCTGTGCCAAAAGAGGTAAGAGTCAAATTTGCTATAACTATTATAGCAAGCTAAAATACTATACAATAAATGTCCGGTGGGACACTATTTACATATACAGAAGATACACGATTCATGTCTGCTGCGACACAAGATAAGATAAGGTAAAGATAAATTTTCGACACGAGATAAAATAAGGTAAAGATAAAGCTCTGTGTGTCATTCTCTCTAACACACAAAATCCCTAGGTAAGATAAATTATTTCAGTTTGTGTCATTTGACACAATTCAACTGAAAACGGTAAGATAAGATAATATTTTTCAGTATGTGTAACTACACATTTCAACTGAAAAGATAAGTCTACAAATTAGAAATATAATATGGAACATTCAAATTTTAGTGATACTAATTACCGTTCCAACATCACATAACTCTAATTCAGTAAACAAAAATAATATTAATTTCTTAATACTTTCTAATTCCAAAAATATAATCTACAAGATAAACCTAGGTTACCAACAAATTAATTTAGCCAAGAGATTATTTTTAACTCTCTGCACAACACAGAAAAATCTACAGTAAAATTACTTTTGCAGATAAGGTAAAAATGTGTTCATCTAACAAATGTTCATTCACTATCCGAAGATACGGAGTCAGGATTATTTTCATCATCGGTAGAGTCACTTGATTCATCAGTAGATAAGTTATATTCTTTTAGATCTTTAATATGCCATCGTCCTATATTTTTGCCATTACTATCTTTAAGTTCATAAATCAAGGGAGATATAACACGGTTAACAGTACAATGTATATATTTAGGCATAAATTTTGCAGAAATAAATTGAGCTTTATCAGATTTCTGATAATTCTTTTTCCAAACATGATCACCTACATGAAATTTAATATCGCGCTTACGAAGATTATAACGGTTACTCGATTTTATGTAAGCCTTGTGTAATTTTTTTCTAACATCTTCGAAAATTTTTGGCATTTCTTGAGTATCCTGCAAACGGTGTATTTTATCAGCAATTGCAGGCTGATTATTTGCATTTTCTGCAATATTCCCGAAGAATGACCCTGATACAGGTACGTTTCTAGCAAACACAAGAAAAGATGGTGGAAATTCTGTGACTTCATGTTTAGACAAACGAATTGCCTGAGCTATTTTCTGTAATTCTACATCCCAAGTTCTATGATCAGAAAAACAATATGAACGTATTGCAGTGACAATAGATTTATTCACACGCTCAGTATGATTGGCTTGAGGAGTGTAATTTGCAGTGTACCAAATACTTTGGACATTGTACTTATACATCAAACTTTTAAACAACTGACTAGTGAACTGTTTACCATTGTCTACAGCTACTATTTGAGGAACTCCAAAAATTAGAAAAACATTATTTTCAATAAATTTCACAATCGCAGAAGAGGTAGCTTGTTTTAAAGGTTGAATTAAAACAAATTTAGAGAAGAAATCAACAATGACCAATGCACACGTATTTCCCTGGCGAGATCTAGGATATGGGCCTATTAAATCACAGGAAATTAACTGGAAAGGAAACCCTATGTTACGATATTTACCCATGAGACCAGCTTGTGGCAAATTTGTGGGCTTACAGGCAGCACAAACTTTACAGCGCCTCACATATTTTTGTACACTTTGTCTCATTCTGGGCCAATAATATAACTCTGAGATTCTCTTTAATGTTTTGAAAACACCGAAATGAGCTGCAGTAGGATCATCATGAAATTTCGATAACAATTCAAGTCTGTTTTCCGTTGGAACTACAATTTTCCAGTCTGTTAAATTGCAAATATTGGCATACTTGTTAAAAACATGCTTATATAGGATATTATTTTCCACCTTGAAACTAGGATAACTATCCGGATCGGATTGAACCTTATTTATCATAATTTTATACCAATTATCAGGTTTTAGTAAAGATAAATCTAATACATTTATTTCCGGCACCCTTGATAGAAAATCTGCAGGTACGGTACCCGTTGCTCTACGATGGACTATCGAAAAATTGTATTGTGAAAGTTGTAGAATCCACCTAGCTAATCGTGGTGATGGTTTCTTCATGTTATTTAACCAAACAAGAGAAGAGTGATCGGTGATGACAGTAAAATGTCGTCCCAGAAGATAATAACGAAAATGATCAATAGATAATAGGACTGCAAGGGCCTCTTTTTCAGTAGTTGTGTATTTCTCTTGACATTTATTCAATTTTTTACTATAATAAGCTACTGGATGTTCCAACCCATCTTCTAACTGAAAAAGCACACTCCCAATACCTACATCACTTGCATCACACATTAGATAAAATGATTTGTCAAAATCAGGACTACAAAGTACAGGAGCGGTAGTTAAGACAGTTTTTATATCATCGAAAGCTTTTTGAGCTTCTGGTGTCCAACTTATTGGTTGATTTTTTTTTCTATTAGATAAAAGATCAGAAATGGGAGCAGATAAAGTAGAAAAATTATTTAAAAAACGACGATAATATGAAACAACACCCAAAAATCTACGCACCTCTGTAGTTGTCCTCGGTACAGGATAGTTAGTAATAGCTTTAGTTTTTTCACCGTCAATACTTAACCCGTTTTCATCCAAGGTATAACCTAAATAGCGAAGAGAAGGACGACAAAAATGACATTTATCAATATTTACCGTTAAATTAGCCTCTTTTAATTTCTCATAAACTTTAGACAAAATTTCAACATGTTTATCAAACTGTGATGTACAAACAATTATATCATCAAGATAATAAAAACAATATGGTTCTAAAGATGGACCTATTACCATATCCATTAATCGTGACATGGTAGCTGGACTTGAGATTAAACCAAATGGTGTACATGTAAATTGAAATAGTCCTCTAGAACGTATTGCGAAAGCTGTTTTTGGACGAGACGACTTTTCTAAAGGTATTTGATAGAAAGCATGTTTTAAATCGATACTAGAAATATATCGCGTATCCCTTAGTTGACTAAGAATTACCTCGATATTTGGAATCATATACGAATCTGCTTTAGTTTGCTTGTTTAAAAATCTAGCATCAAGAAGTAACCTTATACTACCATCAGGTTTATGAGTTAAACAGATAGGAGAACAATAAGGAGATGTACTTGGTTCAATAACCCCTAATTTTAATAATGTATCTATCTCATTATTCACATGAACTTCCATAGCTTGAGGCAATGGATACTGTTTTATTTTAAATGGAGGAGAATTTCCTGTGTCGATAAAATGCTCTAAGATATGTGTCCTACCAATTTTATCCTTAGGACTAATGCTTTTAAATTTTTCGATAACAACATCAAGTTTAATTTTTTCATCATTAGTTAAAGTTGTGACGTCCTTAACAGTATTGATGACATTTAAAGATAAGGCATTTAAATTCATAGTAAATTTAGAAAAATCTATTTTAATATTGAATGTCTTTAAAAAATCCATTCCTAAGATAACTGTTTGAGTAACTGAAGGTAAAAGATATAATTTTAAAATTCGAGATAACTTATCCACTGTGACATAAGTTTCTACAAAACCACCAACATCATGGTATGTACCATCAGCAGTCGAAACTTGAAACTGTTCGGTAATAGAAATAGGTATAGATAAATTCTTAAGAAACTCAAGACCTAGAGAACCCAAAACACTCAGATTACTTCCTGTATCAATCAAACAAGAGAATGTCTTCCCAAAAATAATAATATCCACATAAGGCCTGTTATCATTATCTTTTCGATATAACAAGTCTAAAAAGTAATTACTAGATAATTGAGTATTTATAGAATTCTGAAATTTATTTACTTTGCTTGGTTTGTAAAACGATCTTACTATATTTAACCAAGCTAACCAATCATTTTTATTGAAATAAGATAAGTTATTTTTATTTGAATTTTTAGATAGATTAGGTAAGGAATAAATTTCACTTATTGGTTGCTGGTTGAAGGCGTTATTTCGGAAACTGTTCTTGACTTTGATTGTTTTTTTGAATTTTTTTGCTTTGGATGTGTGGATCCTGAAGGATTTTGAGGAGCGGTAGGTGTCACCAAAGCATTGACCTGACCGCTTGGTTCGTTTTTTGAACAATTTGGACATTTAGATTTTATAAATCCAGGATTTCCACATCCATAACAGAATACTTTTAAAGCGTATTTACATTGCGGATAAAAATGATTCTGTTCACCACAATTCCAGCAAACTTTATGTGAATTTACTGTAGATACGGTAGATAGATGTCTAGAATTATTATGATTCCTAGACCGATAAGATGAGGTAAAAGTATTATTTAACTGTGGTTCTAGATATATTTTAGGTTTGCTCGAACTAATACTTGAATTCTGAGAATTCTGTGAGTAGGTAAAAGATTCTTCCAACTTTTTACATTTATCGGTTAACTCTTCGATACTGGTAATATCTAATAAAGCTAGCGGTTGAACATAGTTAGAAAGCAAATTTCTCTTAATGATTCTAATTTTTGATGATTCATCCTGTTTTATTTCTAATCGATTAAATAGACTACACATAGAATTTATATATAACGTAACTTTTTCATTAATATTTTGTTTTCTATTTTTAATTTCATCCAATAAATCTTCCTGATAATTATATGGGAGAAAATCTGACTTTAATTTAGAAACTAACTCTGACCAATTTTGAAATTGACTTCTATTATTTAAATACCAATAAAATGCCTGATCAGTGAAGAGATCTGCAGCGCTAGAAAATAATTCGTTATCTTTTACCCCTCGAGAAATCTTTAAACACTCTACACGTTCTAAAAATCCTGCCAAAGATTCATTTTCTGCAATTCCTGAGAAATGTATTCCCCATTTATATATAGGTACTGGCTTAGAGAAAGTAAAGCTTTGGTTCTGACCCACAGGAGTTGATTGAGCCTGAATAGTGCCCGGTAATCTACCATCAAGTTCACCCTCTAACAACAAAATCTGAGTAGCAAACTGTTTTTTCTTTAATTCTTCCTCATCATTATTACATGACAAACGAGACACCCGATTATTTGCATGAGCTAATCTACATGTTAATCTGAGATATTCATTGTCCCTATCTGATCCTACAAATTCTGAAATTTTTCTGCTCAAATCAGATAAAGTTAACTCTATACCGTTTATTTCACTATCAAAATTCAATTGACTATTCTCATATAAAATAGAACTGCGACCGGATGCTTCTTGAGCTAAAATACCCCTCAACAATTTTCTACGCTCCGCTACTGTCGGTAATACTTCAACATTTCTATATGCCAATTCGTGTTCCAGCTCATGAGATAATAAATATTCGACCTTCAATTTATAAGGCAAAGACATTTTTGTAATTAAATTCAATATAGTTCTCTTGGTAATTAAAGTTAAGTTAAAATTTTATACTCTAATGATAGAAAAAAAATTTTGAAACAAATACTCAACAAAATTAATTTACAATTTGAAGGTCACTGAAAGGTAACAAATGAATTGATATAAAAACTGAGTAATATATGAATCGTTAAGCTTCACACCAGTTATAAATATAATATAACATATATCATATACTATTTCAAACAACGAAAAAGATGTATATATTTATTACACAGGACCTGTTTTATAAAAGCAGAAAGCATAAAATATAATTTAAAGTTAAACAGTGAACATTATATCAAAGATATTTCCCCCCTAATAG
Source organism: Galeruca laticollis (assembly GCA_963921935.1). Taxonomy (NCBI): domain Eukaryota; kingdom Metazoa; phylum Arthropoda; class Insecta; order Coleoptera; family Chrysomelidae; genus Galeruca; species Galeruca laticollis. Next base: position 46,752,908 of record OY998181.1, on the reverse strand, counting down.
CAGGAAAAAAAAATTTTCAAGTATTAAAATTTTTTACCAAGAAGAAATAGCAGATAACAACATGTAAGAGTTAATACACGTTGGAGCGCCAGTGAAACAAAAACCTCTTACTCTCAGGGTAAAAATTATTTAAATAATTGAAAGTATTAAAAGAGAGTAGGTTCTTTCCAAACTGACAAAGAGATTGGAGATAACGGAGCCAGTTCTCAGGGCTCTGTTATCTGAAAGAAGTTTAATTAAAGAAAAAAATGTGAAAAAGAAAGAGAAAGAGAGAGAGAGAAAAACTAAAAAACAGTAAAGTTACATCAATAGTAAGGGCGCCACTAACTTTGTTCCTAAACAAAATTAGAAAAAATCAACCTCCTTAATCAGTCAACTCTTACCTGCTGTGCTCTGCTAGTTTTTAGACAATACTTATGCAAAAAAAATGTACTGAAGGCTATTTCTCAGGTCTTTCTGTATAATAAATAAAACAACAGACTACTAATATGTGTGAATATAATGAATGAAAAAATATTTAAACGTGTTACATAGTTTGACAATAATAGGTTAGTAAAAGTGTGTATGTGAGAAGAAAAAGAAAGTATAAATAAAAACTAAGACAAGCTGTACAAATATGAATGGTGAAGCCATACAATATAATTTTACTTATCTTGAAGTATCAAGTCGAAGTCGATTCTCCATAAAATCTTCCTAGATTAAATAATTCTCAGTATAATACATAGTTGAGTATCTAGATCATGAATTGGCTCTTATGGAAACACCATTTCTTGTGAGTCAATACAAATTGCCGACAAATCTTCACCTTAGTTCTTCCGTCGGGTGATTTTAGTTAAATTTACCGGAATAGTTAAATTATTCCAGGCGGTATCGCTACAAGAACACCAAGTGTGTTACAGATAGACCTTTTTTTAATTAACACGATATTTAGATATCTGTCCAGTGACATATATGAAACTGTACTTATCATTTTTTTACAGATATACAATCTAGTTTAATGATTTGTCCTGGACAAAAACCTTTATCAATTTAAGAAAATATTACACAAAAAAAAATAAAACCTACCAGTAATCCCTGCGAATTTGTTCTTAGAACAAGTTTTTTTAATAAATATACAGAATATTTAAAACTTTTATCAGGATTTCTGCGACTACCATTCTCTATTACAATCTCTCGTATAGTGCCGCATTCCGAATTTCTATTCAGGATTTTTTTCTGTGAGATATCTATACAGTTTATTCCACCAACATTTAAATAGTTGTTTAAAACATTGGCAAGGAAGGACGTGTGGTCTATTCCACCAATAAATTTAACATGCATCGCTGAATTATTTATTTAAAACTCTATTAGAAATGTTAACTGCTAAGTGAACGTTTCAGTAGTTAGAATCAAAATTATATATTATACTATCAGATACGCAAAATTAACAAAATTGTTATTCCCAAAAATTATGATTAAAGAACAACAGTCGTAACCTCTACAAAAAATTAAAATTAGAATACAACTATGCTAAAATTTAACCTAATGAATTATTATCAAACGTTCAAATAATAATTCACACTTGATGTGTATCAATGTCAAATACCGAAACTTCTGCTCAAAATGGTCTATTCACTTGATGTTGTAAATGATATGTATCAATAAATTTGGTATATTTCAAATTTTTTTTTATATATGCATCTTTTAACTGTATTGAATTTAAGGTCTGATATTTCTCGAGAAATAAATTTAAAACTGGAGAGGACTCACCAAATGGATCAGGAAATCTCGTACTTATTCTAACGTATTTAGAATACTGCAACTTTCTAAATATATACGATTTAGAAAAACTGGAACCACATACACTTTTACGATACAATTCTTATCCGAATTATGTACACACTGAATTTATTATATGGGTTATTTATCTGATTGTTTGATATGCAATTTATGCAATCTACCAAAAAAATTCGAGACAACTCTTATTCTGATGTTGTCTCTTCAAAGGATAAAAAGCTACTTACAAAATAAATAATTCTCCTTTCTGTTGGTTACCGATTTTTCTTGTTTTTGAAAAAATTACTAATCTATAATTTTCAATAACCAAGTGAGATTTTGAAATTTCAAATATTTTCTCCAAATCCTATTATGTTCTATCTATCATTAGATATATTCTACTCAAATGTCATCGAAATTATGAAATGTCATGTTTGATATTTCTACTGAATCTTTCAAAATTTAGGAATTTACGTAGAGTACAGTGTGTATCGAGAGTATGACAACTAAAATTGAATAAATTTCCTTATGTTTTACTTATTCATATATATATATATATATATATATATATATATATATATATATCTCATCATTCTGAACGCATACAAACATACAAAGTTGTTATCACTTCAGAACTGAATCAAGCACTATTTTAAGTAAGAAATAATTTTTAATTTATACTATTCAGTAAGTGGAAAATCTACCATTGTTTAGAATGTTCAATGGCCTTAATAATCCGTTACCTATTTGTATTTTTAGCTTACTCACATGTTTCTGAGATAATTAGAAGACAGATTTCCGAAAAACAATTGTGTCTGTATATCTTTTCCTTATTATGTTTCTCACTGTCACCCAAATAATTCCGGTAATTCGTTCTTTCTGTATATACACGTGAAATATCGTAGAAGTGCTCTTGAGAACTCGCCTTGTTTTCTCAACGTCTGGTTAACTATATTCAGTAAATAAATGTAGTTGTTTCACTGAGTAACATTTTCTTTTCATTAGTTAGAGTGTCTTTTACCCCTGAACCACTCACACGATAACAGTTATATCCCCGATAATAAGAGATGTTTTTAGTTACCATACCGTGACAGACTATTTTTATTTCCTACGATTTAGATTGTATTCGTAACTTTGTGTTTCAAAAACGACAGGAAATATCAATTTATATACTGAAATATTTCCTGGAGGGGAAAATAATGGTTCGCTTAGGAATAAAAGAGAATTCTCTTATCTTTTAAATGGAATACATGACATGACGATGTTCGTTTGGAGGTAAATTATATATTGCTATCGGTTTGAGTAACAAACTATGAATGAAATTTTCCAAAAACAATTTGCTGATAAGTAATTTTCTTCATTCTGCTCTACTAAAGCGAAAGAATAGCGTGTATTGAAGCATGTATAGGATATAAATGATGATCGTTATGTTCGAAATAACCAGAAATTCATTTTATTGTATTCGATTCATTTCAACCAACTGGTTATGGAAATAAATGTCAAAATGGGAACTGAATTGTCTGTGAAGATCAGAAATAAATATAATAAATGATAATATAGGACTCCACGTTTATATGTCAAGTAATATAATGGTCAACAAATTGGAGAGAAGTTATGTTATCATATTTTTGTATTACCGTATCAAATTTACAAAACAGAAATAACACATTTATGATGAATAACGATGCTGAATTACGTAGCTAAATTGTTCGGAATTAAAAACATTTTTGCTAAATTGAACGGGTCCTGTTACAAATATTTTCCATTCCCACACAATTCAAGCATAATTGAGTTAAAAATCAAAGCTATGTTCACGTATCGCATTTGTTAAATTTCAAAACAGTGGTCATTCATTTACCAATAAATTTGCAGTATTCAATCAATTCATTTGCATAGAGGTAAGAGAGAAGGGGACCGATCGCTGTAGAAAAAAGTGTCCCAGAAATATGGACAAAATGAGTGAGGCACTAAGTTTTCCCGAATTCAGTCTGTCAAAACGCCTGTCGGTCTCCATTATAATAACGGTAATCCGATTGGTCAAAATAAAATGAATCTGTTTTACTGTTTATAAAGGTTATCTATGCTATTCTTATTTGAGGTTAGAAATACGAGGTGCTTGAATTCCAGGTTATCTATGGAATTCCGTTATATGTCTATTAAACGAAATTGCTGATGCTAGGTGCATTTCGCCAACAACAAATTCCACGGCGATATTTTACATAGGCATAGATGCATGCATAACCTTTATTAGATAATGCTTTTGTTCTCAAGCGATCAAAAAGAACGGCTTCGAATCCAAAATCCGAGGCACTTATGTTTTGAATACATTTATTAAATATATCTGGGTGAAAAAGAGCCCACTATGCAAATGAATATTACAGTTATGTTAATTCAACATTACATTATGATAATGTTCTTCCTTTTTTTCCTCTTGTTTTCATCACATGCACATTTATAAAACCGCTTATGCCCAGCTTGTGGCTGTTAACAAGTGTGACGTTTCAACTTAACTTCTCAGCGATGTTAAAGCGCTGCCTTTTTACATTACTAAGATGTTACTAGAACTTCCTCAAAAGAAAGTCTTCATAACGAACTAAAAACAACATTTCTGTTTCATTCTGAAATGCCTTTTAACATCTTGTCGATGTTAATGCGATGTCTAAAAAATAACATCTTATCAATGATCTAAATGCGACATTTCAAGAACAATACAGTGTATTCTCTCAGATGTTGTATGGGCATTACTTAAACCAGTGCATAATATACCTCAAACATTCTAGATGGCATCCTATAGATATTTCTGTACCTAATCAGCAAGTACAGGGTGAACAACTAAGAACGCCGCCTGTCGGCCATATCTCAAAAAATAGTAATGATACAACTTTAAAGAAATACCTTCAGGAAAATGACCCTGAAAAATCGCTGGAAAATATTTTTGAGATCCTAAAATATCTGCTATGGGGTGGAATGAACACTTAGAAACATAATACTGTGATTATCTCCAAAAAAGACACACTAAAGGTATCCTAGAAATACAATTTTTGATATATTGATGAGATTATGAAAAAATGTAGTTAGGGACTTTTTGTCCTTACACTTGAAGTAAAGGGTGGGGGAAGGTTCAATTTTAAAAACAAATGTAGTAACACTATTTTGTTTTTTAATCGATATCAATGGAGTTTTTTCTCTTTAATATGATATGCTTAACAAAAATAACAAAATTGTACAATTTTGTCAACGCTATGTGAAAAAGTCGACAATTTTTCTCGGAAATTTCAAATGTAATGAGACATTTTTGGAATTCTGATGAAAAGGGGTTAAAAAAATGAAAATCTAATCCAAGATATGAGATTTACTTTATCAGATATAAAAATTTGAAAAATGCTTCAATTTACATTTGAAATTTCCGAGTGGATACAAAATTATCCAATTTTGTTATCAATTAAACGGAAAAACTCTTTTTAATGCAGCTGAAATCATTAATATCGGTTAAAAAACAAAAAAGTTATACATTTGTTCATAAGTTTGAACCTTCCCCACCCATTATTTGAAAAATAATGGTCCTTAATTGAAATTTCTCATAATCTCATCAAGATTTCAAAAATTGTATTTTTAAGAGACCTTTAGTATGTTTTTTTAGAGTATTACATTTTCGAGTATTCATTCCACCCCTAGCAGATATTTTAGAGACTGCAAAATATTTTCCAGCCATTTTTCATGATCACTTACCTAAAGGTAATTTTTTTGAAAGTTGTACCATGATTTATTTTCTGAGATGTGGCCTACAGCCTACATTTAAAATGAAATAGCAAAAAAGCAACAAATGATTTAAAACGTTTATTCACTATTCATGAACAGTACAGTAAATTTGGAAAGAACAGATACAAAATTAGAAAAAAAAATATCTTGTCCAGGAATCCAACCTGAAAAAAATAAAATTGTGTAAGCATATTACATAACAAGTCTGGAAAGTGGAAACTATTAAACGCATTCAGTGAAAGCAAGAAATAAAAAAGGGTATAGTAATCTGTAGTTACCATAACGTAACATACTTTGAAACTGAATTAATAAAATTTAACGGATACACATACATTACAGCTAGTTCACAGAAAATTTATGAGAATAGTTTTTTAATAATATTAAAAGTAATAAAAATTTTATACCATAAAGATTTTATTAAACATTATGTTGAATCAACAGAAATCCAATTTAATTAAAGAAAATTCTATCGTTTACTCACGGTTACTTTCCCTCAAGCAAGAGTGCGTTCCGAGTGCTTCAATCATTCCATAACGTACACTTCAAAATCCTTATCTGTGAAACATTTGAAGGTGTTCTGAACAGCAGCTAATAAAACAATTGCTTCAGATCAAATTGTGCCCATGGAGACCTTTGATCGATCATCATAAACTACATCAAACTTGATTTTCATCCAATTGACTGGGACCCATTTTTCATAAGATACATGCGGGGTTTTTCAAAGGAATAAAAACATATTTTATTTCGGGAAGTGACATTTCATGATTTACCTTCTATTACATGCTGAAACAGTCAGAGTTCAACCCTGCTTATATCATACGTGAAAACGTTTCCGTCAGCCCAGAGTTTTAGGGATAACTCTGCCATCATCCTTCTGGCGAAATGGTGCGGGCTGTGACCAACCCTGTCTTCACATCTTGACTACAATTTCATATTTGTCGCTAGGTAAGTGTGAAGAGTGTAAAGTTATGAAAACTGCAACTTTGCCTCGGAACCGGACAGATAAATACAAAAAACGACAAATGCAATGTAAAAGGACCATGAATATTGGAACTTGGAATGTCCAGAGTTGGTACAGACCTGGAGCTGCTATAAATGCTGTGGAACAACTGGAAAACATAGGAATGGATATAACAGCCGTCCAAGAAATAAGATGGCCAGACGATGGAAATATAAAAATAAGTAAATCCACCATCTTCTTCAGCGGTAACCAAAACGGAAGACATGAATTTGGAACGGGCTTTGTGATTAGAGACAACCTAGTACAGAATATACTAAATTTTAAACCTATAAATGGAAGGATATGCTACATACGAATGAAGGGTAAGCGATACAACATTTCGATTATCTCAGCGCATGCACCAACGGAAGAGAAGGATGAAGATATCAAGGATGACTTCTACGATTCCCTAGAAAGAGAGATAGATACGATGCCCAAACATGATATGCGCATACTCTGCGGGGACTTTATTGCTAAAATAGGCAAAGAGCCTTGCCTATACCCCACAATAGGTAAACACAGCCTACACAATATATCCAACGACAATGGCTTAAGACTCACAGAAACTGCAACAGCTAATAATATGCTAATAAAGTCGACCATGTTTCCGCATAAAGACATCCATAAGCAAACCTGGGTCTCAAACGACCATATTACGCGCAACCAAATTGACCACATCATTGTAGATGCCCGTCATGGTAACAATATTATAGACGTAAGAAGCCTGAGAGGAATAGACGGAGACACAGATCATTACTTAGTCAGAGCAAAAGTCAAATCCAGAATATCTAGCCACAAATACGATAAAACAACAATAAACTCACAATGGAACATGGACGAAATACACAATGCAGAGAAACAGCAAAACTATAGAGAACAACTTGAACAAACCTTGAACTCTGAAAGAGAAGACAATGATATAGAACAGCTATGGGAAGCGACTGCCGAAATAATAACCAAGACAGCTGACAAGATCTTTGGAAGGAGTAAGCAGAAGAGGGCAAAAACATGGTATGACGAGGAATGTCGGAAACAACTGAAAAAAAGACAAACAGTAAGAAAGACCAAAGTAAAAAGGAATATGACGACTGCCGAAAAGAAACAAGAAAAATAATACGCACAAAGAAAAGAAACTACGAACAACAAAAATATGAAACTATGGAGAGAGTCCGGCCCAAACCAGGCTCCAGAGAATTCTATAAAGCAATTTCCTTTGAGAAAAGAGGGCATAGAACTAATTCCATCCATACACTGAGAGACAACCAAGACCGCATGATAATCGACGGTGAAGGAATAACTGAAGAATGGAAAAAGTATTTTAGAGACCTTGTAAATATCATACAGGAAGAACAGCACAAAGAAGAGATCTATATCACAGCAGACATGCCCGTCAAAAATCCCTCCTTTGAAGAAACCCAAAAGGCCTTAAATAAGCTGAAAAATCACAAAGCGCCGGGTATGGACGAGATACCAGCAGAACTTCTGAAATATGGGGGAGACGCACTACATCGCCAAATCCACCAGCTAATAACGCACATATGGTTAGAAGAAAGGATACCAGCACGATGGAAGGAAAACATAATAGTGCCCATCCACAAAAAAAGGGACAAAACAAGATGCGCGAATTATAGAGGAATCTCACTCCTAAACACGGCATATAAAACCCTCTCAAACATCATTCTTAGTAGACTAATCCCTTATGCTGAAAATGTCCTAGGCGAATATCAAGCCGGGTTTAGGGCAAACAGATCAACAATAGATCAACTATTCACGCTGAGACAACTTCTAGAAAAGGGATGGGAGTATAACAGACCCATACACAATCTTTTCATAGACTTTCGACAGGCATATGATAGCGTAGAAAGAGGCCAAGTATGGAATGCCATGGCGGAGTTCTCAATACCAAAGAAACTCATTCGGATGACCAAAGTCTGTATGGAGGGTGGAATATCTAAAGTACGTGTAAATAATAAACTGTCTGGCAGCTTTGAAATCAACAGTGGACTTAAACAGGGTGATGCGTTATCTCCACTACTTTTTAACCTTGTATTAGAGAAAGCCATGAGGTCGGCCGAAATAAAAACAGAATTGCTATCGGTTCAAGGTCCCAAGCTGTTACTCGCATATGCAGATGACATAGATCTAGTTGGAGACTCCATCCTATCCACGAAAGACATTTTCAACAAGGTGGAAAGAGCAACAAGTGAAGTAGGGCTGAAGATTAATGAAGAAAAGACGAAATATATGTGTATAAATAGAACGACACAAAGAGACAGAATAGGACAAAATGTGACGATCAACACCTTTAATTTCGAAAGAGTACAACGTTTTAAGTATCTGGGGGCCGTAATCACAGCGGACAACAATGTTACCGAAGAAATAAAAGACAGAATCCAATCTGCAAACCGCTGTCTATTTGCACTGAATAAGCTCATAAAATCAAAAAATCTCACAAGAAGTTCAAAGATCAAAATCTATAAATCCATCGTCAGACCTGTAATAACATACGGATGCGAAACGTGGACCATGACCAAAGCAAACGAAGAAAAGCTCAGACGCTTTGAACGAAAAATACTTAGAAAAATTTTCGGACCTCACCATGACATCACCACAAACCAGTATAAGATCAGAACCAATATCGAATTAAAAGCACTCTACAACGACGCCGATATTGTCCAAGAAATTAAATCACAGCGACTAAGATGGGCAGGCCACGTGCACAGACTGAATAACGAAAGACTTGTAAAACTGGTATGGGAGGAGATTCCCACAGGCAAAAGACCACTCGGACGTCCCAGAATGCGATGGAGAGATAACATCCAAGCAGATCTCCGGAAAATGAACATTCCATTTGACCCTAGGTTGATGGAAGACCGAACAAATTGGAAAAAAGTTGTACAGTCAGCCAAGACCCACCCAGGGTTGTAGCGCTACGTGATGATGATGATGAAGTGTGAAGAGTGTAAAGTTTTGTTTTCATATGAAACAAAATGAGCGCCTACCTTTTTAAAAGTCCGGTAATTAGTTTTCTTGTCAGTTTTGTTGCTGTATATTCCATGGGTGTTAAGGGTTAATTTTCTTTCTCTTGTGGCTTTTATTGTAGATATAAGTGACCGTGGGACTACTGATTTTTGCTTTTGTTACATCATATTGGGGTGTTAGCCTCAGTAGTCCGAAAAAAAATGCCCGCTTTAGCTGATAAGTGCTATAACTTATCAGGGTTCGATTGTATTGGACTCCTTGACTTTGTCTATAACATTTTACTAGTGTTAGATTAAAACATATATTTGCTAATTATTTTATACATACTTGTCTCTCGAGATAGTTGTATATTTGTTGATAATTTATATACCATGTCATGGCTTCAGTAAGTATTTCCATATCGTTCAGAAACTTCTGTTTAAGACTTGGTTGTCATTAGAATATGTTGTAAACATTTACCCATACGACGTTAACTGTTTGATTACATCTGATTTGTATGATAATTCCGGTTATTTTGGCTTTGTGCATCAACATATGCGGGGGTACTATGGTACTATTATTGTTTAAAATAATTTAAATAATTTATAATACTTATAAGAATCGTTGTATTGTTGTTATTGAAAAGTCTGGTTAGGTTGAATTGTCAATTTGTTCGATGACAGATATGTCGTAGATAGCTGCGTTCGTTTGACTTTTCGCACTGGGAGTAGTCGAGATCTCTGTCTAGCATTTGTGGTTTGACTTTACGAGTTATATATAACTCATTATGCTTACAGATTTCCTCTCCGATGTGCTCGTAGATGACATGCGAACTGTTATTATCAATACTTTTGGGTTTACTCGACTTTTTGTTCGATGTCTTAAGCGGATTGTGGTTCTATGTTCTGTGGTTAAGACGAATTTCTGTCAGCTGGATTGCTATTGGTTGGAAAACTTACTCGAGTTGCGTTGTAGGAAGAAGTTCAGTTACTTGTGTTATTGGCGCATCGAAGTCTTTCTCTTCTAATCAAAATTTCGAGATAGCTGCTTGAGTTTCAGTTCTGAGTAATATCTTGATTTATTAATGGTATTTGAAACCATCCCAGTTGGGGATAACAATCAAGATATTGTAAATTGATTCGGGAAGCTGGTGGTGGCTGTATTTTTTTAAATATTTGATGGATATTGGCCGTTTTGGAAACCACGCTGCCTGACCTTTTTTGGAAGGATTTTTGATTGAAATCATAACGTAGTCGGGATTTGGACAGTTTATTTCCATTCTCGTATTTGATGAGACTACTGTAGGAGTTTTGAGGAAGTTTAGGCCCTCACTTAGAGGTATGTAAAAGAGATCTTATATGAATATTTTTTGCAAAGTATGTTTAGACATTTTTCGCTCATTTTCTATTAAGGAAAAGAATTTAAAGTTGTAACTATTAATAGATATCAATTCGTTGTAAAGTAGTATATATTTTTGTACAGTTCAGGGGTATTTTGTCGTTTTGAACCACAAAAAAAATATCTATGTATTTTTTATAGCTACTTTTTCTAACTGTTCTACTTATGATTGTATATTTGATATTCGTCATATGAATTTAATTCTCAAAGTATCAGTATTGATGTCAAGTAATTTTCATATTGTTTCATAGAATGATTAGCATATTACTTATAGGATATCGGCACATGTACTTGCAATATTCTTAGTTGAATAGTTGAAATGTATCATTGTATCATATCTCTACGTACTGAAGTAAGGTGTGATCACACATTAGATAATTCTTGGCATATTAATATACTTTTTCAGTTTGTCAATCAGTGCTATGCATAAGATTAATTTCTTAGTTATCGCTTAGATTTTGTATATATTTTATTCACATAGTAGTCATTCAGGTTTATCAAGTAAAACTTTATCTCGATTAGTAGAACACTAGGGAAGAAGCATTTTCTGGTTCCGTATGTAAATAAAGTTTTTCTATGCCGCAGAGACAATACTTTAGAATATTAAAGAATAACTCTGGGGAAAATATTCAATTTCATTTTAGCTATTATTTTCATCTTATTTTAACAACACGCCTGGTGTTGATAATAATATAGTCTGGACACACAGCCTTAAGCTGGTTCAGTCGATTAATAGTTTCATCGTTGATGATAACATTTTAGTAATTCGATGTTATCTGTACATTTAAGGTTTTTTTCCTGGAGGGATACCATATTTTTGGATTACTACTTTTTTTCCTGGAGGGATACCTAACTTTTATCCTGGAGGGATACTTACCTTTTATCCTGGAGGGATACTTACCTTTTTCTGGAGGAGTACTTTTCTGGGGTACTTTACCATTTGGTTCCGCCTGGACCGGGGTGAAGAGGCGATCACCGTTCTTCCGGATGAGAAGATGATGAGGGGATAACATGGGGTGGATTTAATTCTATATATATATATATATATATATATATATATATTTTTCTTTTACGTAATATATTTTCTAATCGTGTTGTATCACATCCAACCTGAGTTACAGTAGATCGCCTTGGTACCAATGCTATCCCCTGAATTAAAGTCTGTATTAGTATCACTATTTTTTGCGTTGATGACGTATGTAATATCCTAGCTAAGTGTAAGCACATGTATAATTGATAACTGGTGTTTTATATAGCCCAGTTATATTTCATTTTGCGTATTTTTTAATCATTTCACATGTATAATTGATAACTGGTGTTTTGTATAACCCAGTTAAATTTCATTTTGCGTATTTTTTTATCATTTCACATGTATAACAGATAACTGGTGTTTTATATAGCCCAGTTATATTTCATTTTGCGTATTTTTTTTTATTAGTTCATATATTTCATTTTTTTTTTGGTTCACATGTTTTATTGATAACTCTGAGCTCTGTGTAGCCTAGTTATTTTTCAACTGGATATAGTCCAGTCATTTTTTCGTCCTTTTTTTGAATATTTGGAAATTGACAAGAAATTTGAGTATCAGTCTTTTAAGAAAAAAACTTGGTTAGTTAATGAGCACGTTGGTAAGTTTAGGTACCTGTTTTCTTTTTTTCCTTCCTATCCATTTGCTAGGTTTAGGATAGGACGAGCATTTTGGCCGAGCAGAAACCTGGCTGGCGCCCATTATATTTTTAAAAACATCCCGGATAACCGAAATAACTCACTCCCACTCACCGACTAAGTGAGCTGAAGGTCCGAAAGGTTGTCACCGGGGACAGCTGGACTTAACTGTCGCCCATAGGGTCCATACTAGCGAAGCTAATGACCAATTTGGGTGGTTACAGTTTTTGGCGCCCAACGTGGGGCGTGTCTTAAAAAAAACGTGTTTTGTTAAATTTTTTATAATTTTTGAATAGATCATTTTAACAGATACAGATACATTTTTGATATTATAACTTGCGGTTTATGCGTGTGCTTTCAACTGGTTAACAATTGTTTTGTTAAAATTTGATTATTGATTATACTTGCTAATAATTTCATTCTGGTACGATAACAGTTTTCAAACATTTAGCGTCATACTTACATTTGTATTATACTCTATAAATATTTGAATTTGACATTTTTTTTGTTTATATTTTGAAAATATTAGGATTGCCAATATGGCTCGTAAAATGATTGTCAATAGACTCGAGAAAGATGAATTAGAATGGGAATTGAAGTTTAGAGCTGTTAATATTGGTCCTGTAGATGAGATGCGTGCTAGACTTGCTATGGTTATTCGTTTGGAGAAATCTGGAGATAGTTTTCGTTATCCCAACTACCGTTTTTCATTTCAGGAAGATGAACAAGCTTTAGTTCGAAAGTGTGCAGAGATTGAGACGTTGTTAAGTACTCATTCTGGTGTAGCGAATGTAGGTGAAACTCACAAATTACAAACTAAATTGTCCCATGCTATGAATCGGGTAGATAAGATGTTGACTGACGGAGTTGAAGAAAATGAGAGCAGGAAATCTGAATTATTGTCTAAGTTGTTAGGGTTGTTTGACGAGTTTCATAACAAATCCTCTCCGATTGCTTGTACGAGTGTTCGTGCACCTGCTGCTTTAAGTGTTGTCATGGCTAACCAATTTCGTGATGGAGTTCAGAGATGTCCTACATCTTCTCCTGAGGTGAGTGCTGTTGCCAGTAACGCATCGCGTACGTCTCCCGTTAAGACGATTCCACCTCATAAATGGGGTTGAGAGAAATTTGCAGGTACTTCGAAATCGTTGTCAGTGTCCGCTTTCTTTGAACGAGTAGAAGAGTTGAGGATCGCACGTAACGTTCCCACTGATATTTTATTAGAATCTGGCGTAGATTTATTTTCGGATAAAGCCTATCAGTTTTATAAGGATGTACGGCTTAGGGTTACTTCTTGGGATGAATTATGCGAAGAGTTTGAGAGGGAGTATTTGTCAGCGAATCACACGGACATACTTTTTGATGAATTGAGACGAAGGACACAAGCTACTTCAGAATCCATTGGTGTTTATATGGCGGTAATGTCCAGTTATTTTAACCGATTGGGTTGTTATGTTCCGGAGGAGGCAAAGTTGTCCATTATAATGAAAAATTTGCACCCGTTTTATCAGGATAGGTTAAGAGATCCTCTGCCATCTACCATGGAAGAGTTGCGAACAGTTTGTCGTAGGATGGAAGATAGGCGAGATGTTATCAATTCTTATGTCGAGCCTGGTGTCAAAAGGGGTAATGTGTTAGAGCGGGACTTTGCTTTTGTCGATTCGGCAGTTACTGAGCGATTAGATCGTCTGGAGGTAGCTAGTACTTCATCAGAAGTCAGAAGAAACAAACCCATTGCATGTTTCCGATGTAAGAAACTAGGACATCGTGCTGTTGAGTGTACGTCCGCTAAATCCAAACACTGCTTCAAGTGTAAGAAAGAGGGATTTACAGTCAGGACTTGTCCTAAGTGTAATCCGGGAAACGAAGCGGAGCGCTCCTAACTGGTCGAACAGGAGACGCTGGAAGATGCTCGACCCAGATTCAACACGTTCTCGATTTTGTTCTTGAACACGCGGTTAACGACGAGAGACCGTATTTGAAAGTAACAGTTTTAGGGTTAGAATTACTAGGGTTATTGGATGCAGGCGCTTCAAAGACCATTGTTGGTAGTGTCGGTTGGAAGCATTTGCGGAAGTTAGGTTTTAAAGTAGATTCTTCTAAGAGGACGACCTGTCGTGTAGCTAATGGTCAGATTTGTTAGAGTATTGGTGAGTGTTTAATTCCTTTTTCTCTTAGGGGTCAATTACGATTTATTCCAGTGTTAGTAGTGTTAGAGGTTCCCCATGCGTTAATTTTAGGAGCTGATTTTTGGAGAATTATGGGTATAGTACCCGACCTTAGGCACAATGAGTGGCATTTTTCGGACGTTCCAGTTACGGTATCTGCAGTTGATCATCTGAGAGGTGATAAAACTTTGAGCGAGCTTCAGAAATCGAGACTGAATGCTGTTGTCGAGAGGAATAAAACTCTCATGGGTGAGAAGTTCGGTTGTACTAATGTGGCTGAACATCGGATCGTTTGTAATTCTGCTCCCATTAAACAGAGATATTACCCTGTATCACCTGTGATGCAATCACATATTAACAGAGAACTCGATGAGATGCTGAAGCTAGGAGTTGTAAAGAAGTTGAACAGTCCGTGGAGTTCACCAGTCCTATTGGTAAAAAAGAAGGATGGGTCATACCGATTTTGCGTCGATTATCGCAAGCTTAATGCTGTAACAGAAAGAGACAGTTATCCTTTTCCGTACATTTCACATACATTGGACAAACTTCGTGATGCACATTACTTGTCCACATTGGATATTAAGTCGGCGTATTGGCAAGTTGGTATTGAGGAGTCTTCTAGGAGATTTACCGCATTTACTGTACCAGGTCGTGGGCTTTTTGAATTTGTTCGCATGCCATTCGGTTTACACAACGCTCCTGCGACGTGGCAACGTCTTATAGATCAAGTCATAGGTCCCGAATTGGATCCTAACGTTCTCACGTATTTGGATGATACAATTATTGTCAGTAAAACTTTTGAGGAACACATGTCTACTTTGGAAGAAGTATTTAGGATACTTCGTGAAGCTGGTTTGACTTTCAGTTGGGATAAATGTTGTTTTTGTAGACCGGAGATTAAGTATTTAGGATTTGTCGTAGATAAAAATGGTCTTCATGTTGATCCGGATAAGGTCAAAGCAATGCTAATGTTACCTGCTCCCAAGTGTGTTAAAGACGTTCGTGGTATAATTGGAACCTTTTCTTGGTACCGACGTTTTATCCCTGATTTTTCATCTCTTATATCTCTCATAACTGCTTTATTGCGCAAAGGGAAGAAGTTTGATTGGTCTTCAAGTTGTGAGGAGGCATTTCAACGTGTAAAGGAATTTTTAGTAACAGCTCCTGTATTAGGTTGTCCAGATTATGATTTACCATTTGTCGTACAATGTGATGCTTCAAGTTTTGGGTTAGGCGCGGTACTATTACAACCACATCCTGATGGTGATAGAGTTATCAGTTATTTCAGTAGAAGTCTGACTAAGCAAGAGCGAAACTTTTCGACGACTGAAAGAGAGTGTTTGGCAGTGTTATGGGCCGTAGAGGAATTGAGACCTTATATAGAAGGAGTCCCTTTCACCGTCGTCACGGATCATTATTCTTTGGTTTGGCTTCAAAACTTAAAAGACCCTACTGGTCGATTACCTCGTTGGAGTGTTCGCCTCCAACAATATGACTTTAAGATTGTTCACCGGGAAGGAAAAGATCATGTTGTACCTGACACTTTGTCTAGATCTGTACCTGGGGTAGATAGTTGTGAGATTTCAGACTTTAAGGATAAGTGGTAAACGTCTATGTTGGCTAGGGTTGTTAAGGATCCCATACGTTTTTCTCAGTGGAGAGTTGTGAATCATAGACTTTTTTAGCATGTTAAAACCAACTTTGGAATGTTAGGAGACGAAGAAGACAACTGGAAAGAGGTAGTTTCTAAAGACGATCGGCGTAAGGTTTTGGAGCAGTCGCATGAGTCACCTTTAGCAGGTCATATGGGTGTGTGGAAGACTTTTAAGCGAGTGAGTGAACGGTATTATTGGCCCAAGTTGAAGTCGGACGTAGCTAATTTCGTGAGACGGTGTCGAGTTTGTGCAGCGCACAAGATAGAACCAGGTCAACCCAAAGGTTTTATGACTCCACAACCAAGGGCGACGCGACCATGGGAAATAATAGCCACCGATTTGATGGGACCATTCCCACGTTCTTTGTCAGGTCATAGGTTTATTTTAGTTGTCGTAGATACATTCAGTAAGTTTACCATTACCTTTCCTTTGAGGTCTTCGACAGCTCAGATAGTTGCTAATAAGATTGAGGAGGGTGTGTTTTTAATGTTTGGAGCTCCGAGATTAATGTTATGTGATAATGGGCCGCAGTATACATCAAGAATATTCTCTGATTTACTCAAGGAATATGGTGTGTCAGTTCGGTTTAATGCTTTTTACCACCCTCAAGCCAATCCCACGGAAAGATATAATAGGACTTTGAAAACCATGTTGTCGATGTATGTTTCAGATAACCACCGTAAGTGGGATACTAACTTGGCCAAGGTTACTTGCGCTTTACGCACGGCATTTAATGAGTCGACCAAACAAACACCGTATTTTCTTAATTTTGGGAGGAATATTGTTTTGAGTGGCAAAGATTTTGATATTAAAGAAGGTTTACGGAATATTAGAGAGGATGCCGATAGAATTTTTAGTGACAGGCAGAAGGAATTTGCTGTTTTATTTAAGGATGTACGTTTAGATAAGGCTTCTCAGAAAAATGAGAGATTTAACAACCTCCGTCGCAGACACGAGGAATTGCTTCCTAATCAATTAGTTTGGCGGAAAAACTTTGTTTCTTCAGATGCAGCTGAGTATTACACTAGCAAGCTTGCCCCTAATTGGCTAGGACCATTTTTAGTTAAGAAACGGATATCTCCGTGGACTTATGTTTTGAATGATGAGAATGGAGTAGAGAAGGGCACGTGGAATATCAAAGATTTAAAGTCAGCTAGCGCTGATAAAAAATTCTCTATATGAATTTTTCTTGAAGTAAGGGGAGAGTGAAACAGTCAGAGTTCAACCCTGCTCATATAATACGTAAAAACGTTTCCGTCAGCCCAGAGTTTTAGGGATAACTCTGCCATCATCCTTCTGGCGAAGTGGTGCGGGCTGTAACCAACCCTGTCTTCACATCTTGACTACAATTTTATATTTGTCGCTAGGTAAGTGTGAAGAGTGTAAAGTTTTGTTTTCATATGAAACAAAAGTCCGGTAATTAATTTTCTTGTCAGTTTTCTTGCTGTATATTTCATGGGTGTTAAGGGTTAATTTTCTTTCTCTTGTGGCTTTTATTGTAGATATAAGTGACCGTGGGACTACTGATTTTTGCTTTTGTTACATCATATTGGGGTGTTAGCCTCAGTAGTCCGAAAAAAAAATGCCCGCTTTAGCTGATAAGTGCAATAACTTATCAGGGTTCGATTGTATTCGACTCCTTGACTTTGTCTAAAACATTTTACGAGTGTTAGATTAAAACATATATTTGCTAATTATTTTATACATACTTGTCTCTTGAGATAGTTGTATATTTGTTGATAATTTATATACCATGTCATGGCTTCAGTAAGTATTTCCATATCGTTCAGAAACTTCTGTTTAAGACTTGGTTGTCATTAGAATATGTTGTGAACATTTACCCACACGACGTTAACTGTTTGATAACATCTGATTTGTATGATAATTCCGGTTATTTTGGCTTTGTGCATCAACATATGCGGGGGTACTATGGTACTATTATTGTTTAGAATAATTTAAATAATTTATAATACTTATAAGAATCGTTGTATTGTTGTTATTGAAAATCTGGTTAGGTTGAATTGTCAATTTGTTCGATGACAGATACGTCGTAGATAGCTGCGTTCGTTTGACTTTTCGCACTGGGAGTAGTCGAGATCTCTGTCTAGCATTTGTGGTTTGACTTTACGAGTTATATATAACTCATTATGCTTACAGATTTCCTCTCCGATGTGCTCGTAGATGACATGCGAACTGTTATTATCAATACTTTTGAGTTTACTCGACTTTTTGTTCGATGTCTTAAGCGGATTGTGGTTCTATGTTCTGTGGTTAAGACGAATTTCTGTCAGCTGGATTGCTATTGGTTGGAAAACTTACTCGAGTTGCGTTGTAGGAAGAAGTTCAGTTACTTGTGTTATTGGCGCATCGAAGTCTTTCTCTTCTAATCAAAATTTCGAGATGGCTGCTTGAGTTTCAGTTCTGAGTAATATCTTGATTTATTAATGGTATTTGAAACCATCCCAGTTGGGGATAACAATCAAGATATTGTAAATTGATTCGGGAAGCTGGTTGTGGCTGTATTTTTTTAAATATTTGATGGATATTGGCCGTTTTGGAAACCACGCAGCCTGACCTTTTTTGAAAGGATTTTTGATTGAAATCATAACGTAGTCGGGATTTGGACAGTTTATTTCCATTCTCGTATTTGATGAGACTACTGTAGGAGTTTTGAGGAAGTTTAGGCCCTCACTTAGAGGTATGTAAAAGAGATCTTATATGTATATTTTTTGCAAAGTATGTTTAGACATTTTTCGCTCATTTTCTATTAAGGAAAAGAATTTAAAGTTGTAACTATTAATAGATATCAATTCGTTGTAAAGTAGTATATATTTTTGTACAGTTCAGGGGTATTTTGTCGTTTTGAACCAGAAAAAAAATATCTATGTATTTTTTATAGCTACTTTTTCTAACTGTTCTACTTATGATTGTATATTTGATATTCGTCACATGAGTTTAATTCTCAAAGTATCAGTATTGATGTCAAGTAATTTTTATATTGTTTCATAGAATGATTAGCATATTACTTATAGGATATCGGCACATGTACTTGCAATATTCTTAGTTGAATAGTTGAAATGTATCATTGTTTCATATCTCTACGTACTGAAGTAAGGTGTGATCACACATTAGATAATTCTTGGCATATTAATATAATTTTTCAGTTTGTCAATCAGTGCTATGCATAAGATTAATTTCTTAGTTATCGCTTAGATTTTGTATAAATTTTATTCACATAGTAGTCATTCAGGTTTATCAAGTAAAACTTTATCTCGATTAGTAGAACACTAGGAAAGAAGCATTTTCTGGTTCCGTATGTAAATAAAGTTTTTCTATGCCGCAGAGGCAATACTTTAGAATATTAGAAAATAACTCTGGGGGAAATATTCAATTTCATTTTAGCTATTATTTTCATCTTATTGTAACAACACGTCTGGTGTTGATAACAATATAGTCTGGACACACAGCCTTAAGCTGGTTCAGTCGATTAATAGTTTCATCGTTGATGATAAAATTTTAGTAATTCGATGTTATCTGTACATTTAAGGGTTTTTTCCTGGAGGGATACCATATTTTTGGATTACTACTTTTTTTTCCTGGAGGGATACCTAACTTTTATCCTAGAGGGATACTTAATTTTTATCCTGGAGGGATACTTACCTTTTTTGGAGGAGTACTTTTCTGGGGTACTTTACCATTTGGTTCTGCCTGGACCGGGGTGAAGAGGCGATCACCGTTCTTCCGGATGAGAAGATGATGAGGGGATAACATGGGGTGGATTTAATTGTATATATATATATATATATATATTTCTTTCACGTAATATATTTTCTAATCGTGTTGTATCACATCCAACCTGAGTTACAGTAGATCGCCTTGGTACCAAAGCTATCCCCTGAATTAAAGTCTGTATTAGTATCACTATTTTTTTGCGTTGATGACGTATGTTATATCCTAGCTAAGTGTAAGCACATGTATAATTGATAACTGGTGTTTTATATAGCCCAGTTATATTTCATTTTGCGTATTTTTTAATCATTTCACATGTATAATTGATAACTGGTGTTTTGTATAACCCAGATATATTTCATTTTGCGTATTTTTTTAATCATTTCACATGTATAATTGATAACTGGTGTTTTGTATAACGCAGTTATATTTCATTTTGCGTATTTTTTTATCATTTCACATGTATAACAGATAACTGGTGTTTTATATAGCCCAGTTATATTTCATTTCGCGTATTTTTTTTTATTAGTTCATATATTCCATTTTTTTTTGGTTCACATGTTTTATTGATAACTCTGAGCTCTGTGTAGCCTAGTTATTTTTCAACTGGATATAGTCCAGTCATTTTTTCGTCCTTTTTTTGAATATTTGGAAATTGACAAGAAATTTGAGTATCAGTCTTTTAAAAAAAAACTTGGTTAGTTAATAAATACGTTGGTAAGTTTAGGTACCCGTTTTCTTTTTTTCTTTCCTATCCATTTGCTAGGTTTAGGATAGGACGAGCATTTTGGCCGAGCAGAAACCTGGCTGGCGCCCAGTATATTTTTAAAAACATCCCGGATAACCGAAATAACTCACTCCCACTCACCGACTAAGTGAGCTGAAGGCCCGAAAGGTTGTCACCGGGGACAGTTGGACTTACCTTTCGCCCATAGGGTCCATACTAGCGAAGCTAGTGACCAATTTGGGTTGTTACAATGCCTCACTCCGTTTGGCAGGTAAATTCAGGTGTGTAATGAAAATTCATACTTCTCTGTATAAAATAATATACTTTTCTCATCTTGTTATTATCATCCTGGAACATATTGTATATTAACATCGAGGAATTGTAACTTAATGAGAACTAAGCATTAATAATACACTGTCTACAAAAAAAAACCACTTATGAAGAAGAGATATGAACACATTATCAAGTTAAATAAGTTTATAATTAATTGTATCCAATTGAGCATCCAATAATAAATAATTGAATTCTGTTTGTTGACTGGAGCATTCAGTGTAATAAGTTACATATTATTCAACTAGATTAATATAGACCATTGTAAGGGACAACTACAGATTATTTATTTCATTCAGTGTATTTTCAAATGGAAATGAGCTTTTTAACAGAAATTTATGTTTCCAGAGTCTTAAACAGTCTCTAATTGTTTACAAGAATTGTTACCATTAATGGTAAAATTTTCTAAACCTGTTAAACTATATTGGTGGCCATGGCTACTACTACAAAAACTAGAACTAGAGATACTTGATTCAATATTTTTTGTACTGTTTAATACAATGTCTATATCTGAAATAGTTACTCCCCTTAACATAATTACCAACTATTTGTTTTTTATTTTATTTATGTAAGTAGCTTCTGAAACATCTTGAACATTGGAAATATTTTCTTCTAGATTCAAATCTCTGCCAACATATGATCATGTTTTATTATTAATAATAATATCTACCTTATTTCAATATTAAGTTTTTTGTAGGGTATAATGCATATCTAGGATTTGAAATATTGTTAATCGTATCTAGAATATATTTACTAACCAAAATTTTTTTAAAAGTTGAAAAAACCCTTATTTTGTAAACTCTATTATATAATGTTGGTGGACAATTTTGCCACCTAGAATTTCAATGTACAATAGCCGATTAAAGTATTGAATGAGTATCAAGTTTTAATAATCATGATTATGGAATAGGTACTTACCGATAAAAACTGTTGTTGGTTGATTATAACAAGAATTATAACTAAGTATAGAAACTGTAGCTAAGTAGCAACTGACGAGAATTAAGACCACTTTATTCAAGTACTTTTTCTTGCAAAAATGTGCTTCATGCAAATAAAATATAACAAAACTGAAAACTACTCGCCATTTCATGCTTGTCTGCTTGTCACTTGTTTCCACAGATAACTACTTTCGTTCGCCAGTTCCTCCCCTGTTTTCTTCTTCTTTTATGTTACTGTGATGTTTAATAAGATATATTACTGAGAGGTTTATGAACTTACATGGTACAGACGTAATCGTAGGAAGTTACTAAAAATCATTTCAAAAGATGTAGAAGTAACTGCAACACTTGTTATCATCTTAGAAACATGTTAATTCGTAATATTACAGTATCGTTCTGTATGTGACATTAGTGAGAAGTATACAAACTAATATCGTATGAATGTTTCCTATAGGAAGTTGCTAAAAAGAAGTTCATATGATGTGTATGTAACTGCGAATTCAAGTATTATTGTGTACATCAAAAATATGTTTTATTTACATGACATGGATGTTAATAGAGTTGGTAATGAAATTAGGACATCTAGGAGATATTTTTTCAACGTTTTAAATAAACATCACGAAAAGTCTTTAAAAAGAACATCACAAAAAATACTTGTTATGTTTCTTGTTTAGTGGAAGGTAGAATATTTTGCTCTGGAATAAAATGATGGAAAATGATGCTTTTGAATCTGAACAATATACACTCATATATCCAAGGCAAATCGTAACAGTGCATTTAATTATATTTTAGTTTTGCTGCATTGTTGCATGTCAAAACTGAAAGCTGCATTCTAATAAATTATTCCCCATTTTATAGTAACCGCTAGTTTATGCTCTAATTATTCTCCTAACTACTGGGTGACGACGTTCATCTATTGTGCGCCCGTTTTTCAGCCCACCGCTATTAACACTCTAATAAACGCTGTCACCAGTGGTAATAATATCGAGAAGAATCCGTCAATTGCGACCGGCTTCTCCCTCAGGAATTACGCGGCGCTGTCACCAGTGCCGTCCGGCATAGGGGAGAACGAGGAATTCTCCAAAAGAAATTGAGAGAAGAGGCTTTCCGGGCTCGAGCGGTAAGGGCTTCCGTAGGATTCGCCTGGGCTTAATCATCCGCTTGGACCAGGTTGGTTCGGTCAACGACGTGCGTGAAACATCAATCGAAACACCTCTAGGGATGAGCCCTGGAGCGAATAAAATAGCCCCAGCTTAACAAAGAAATGTGTCTCTATATTACCAAGAATAACATAAAAAACTACCCTTAACTAGGATACGCTAAACAATATCGCCCTCCTACGTTTACCTAATGAAAAGTTAAATGGCGGATATATTCCTGAGGAGCTGTTAAAAGAACAATATATTTCTATTGAAAATATTTAACGAACGAGATATTCCTGTGGAAATATTTGAGGAACCCCCAAGGGCACCGCGCAAAGATCAAATATCAGGCTGAGATCTAGACTTTCTCGGTCGAAAAAGTTCATTTCCTACACTCTGCATACTAAGGAGTGACCTGGCTCAATATTCCTTTAGTTACCTGACTTAGTCGTAAATGTTATTTGAAAATATGATTACACTGTCGCCATAAAATTGTTTCAAATTATTCGCGACACAATTCCGCTGACTTGCGACCTTTGGCTTGTTACGTTTATTCTTGACGAAACATGCTAGTTACCAGCGGGAACGGAATTACGTATGACAATGAAATATTATTTCGACAACAACCGTTCAATATACTTAATAGTTACGGATATACATCTAAATATCCAATTAGAAATTCAATGGAACTGAACAAAAAATTAAAAATGCCTGTGGATATGGTGTACACACTATATGCAAATTGAGTGAATGAAAACGACGAATACTCAGTGTGTATTAATTTATTACTTTTAGGCTAAGCGCTTTCGGCTGTTAAGCCATTATCAAAGCCGTCCTATGAAAAAATACAAAGCTTGTGAAATTTTGAAAAAAAAAACAATTTAAAAAAGTTGAACTTACGTCATTTAAAAAGTAATTGTCAAAGACATCAAGCCGATCAAATACAAGAATCAATACTCAAGATCTATCCAACCATCGTTATGATTGAGTCATTCTAATAAAAACTTTAAATACCCTATTATAAGGGTGTAAAATTATATTCATAAGATGTAAATACACTCAAAATTAAAAAACTGAATTAAAACAGATGACAAGCTTGACATTAGAATTACGGTGGCTAATAAGCCAGCGCGCCGTAAAAACAAGTGCATGACAATACAACATATTTACACGACGAACACTGAATCAAAAGCATGATTGTAAAGATGAAATTTCATAGTGAACTGAAAATTGTAGGGAACCCCTAATATTACATTTATTTTTAAATTTGAAAATGAAGTTAAAGATGTGAATAAAGCAAAAAAAATTGAAAAACTCTATTCAAATTCAATTCCCAACATTCATCCAATTTAGATGAATAGTAAAATCCACCTCATCCCTCAGCTGAATACTGAAACCTCTTAATTCGGTTTCAGTATTCAGCTGAGGGATGAGGTGGATTTTACTATTCATCTAAATTGGATGAATGTTGGGAATTGAATTTGAATAGAGTTTTTCAATTTTTTTTGCTTTATTCACATCTTTAACTTCATTTTCAAATTTAAAAATAAATGTAATATTAGGGGTTCCCTACAATTTTCAGTTCACTATGAAATTTCATCTTTACAATCATGCTTTTGATTCAGTGTTCGTCGTGTAAATATGTTGTATTGTCATGCACTTGTTTTTACGGCGCGCTGGCTTATTAGCCACCGTAATTCTAATGTCAAGCTTGTCATCTGTTTTAATTCAGTTTTTTAATTTTGAGTGTATTTACATCTTATGAATATAATTTTACACCCTTATAATAGGGTATTTAAAGTTTTTATTAGAATGACTCAATCATAACGATGGTTGGATAGATCTTGAGTATTGATTCTTGTATTTGATCGGCTTGATGTCTTTGACAATTACTTTTTAAATGACGTAAGTTCAACTTTTTTAAATTGTTTTTTTTTTCAAAATTTCACAAGCTTTGTATTTTTTCATAGGACGGCTTTGATAATGGCTTAACAGCCGAAAGCGCTTAGCCTAAAAGTAATAAATTAATACACACTGAGTATTCGT
This sequence comes from Galeruca laticollis, assembly GCA_963921935.1. NCBI lineage: Eukaryota > Metazoa > Arthropoda > Insecta > Coleoptera > Chrysomelidae > Galeruca > Galeruca laticollis. The sequence continues at coordinate 46,727,635 of OY998181.1, read as the reverse complement.
CGTTTTCATTCACTCAAAAAATTAAAAGCATTCAACTTGCAAGATATTTCCAAGGTTATTTTATTTGATGTTACCAATATGTTCACTAACATTCCTCCTGAAGAATGTATAACACTTATAAGAGAGTTTCTAGAAGATGAAAATATTAATCAATGAATAATATCAGATATAAGGTTTACCAATGGGAAGCCATATATCGCCTACTTTGGCAAACACGTTTATGGACAATTTAGAAAGAAAAATCTTTGAAAGTGATATTTCAAAAAATGTTTTATTCTGGTATAGATATGTAGATGACATATTAGCTTATTTTATGGGCAGTGAACGACCATTAGATATATTTTTCAACCAAATTAATAATTTACACCCAAAAATTGAATTACCATTATAAGTTGAAGAAAATAGTTCAATCAATTTTGTTGATTAGAAAATTCAAATTCAAATAATGTACTTGACTATTCGATTCATCGAAAACCAACACACACTGATGTGACTATTCCATACAGTTCCAATCATCCTATGTCCCATAAGCTAGCGGCATATAATTCAATGATATATAGAGCATTTTCAATTCGTATGAACAAATGTAATTTTTATAGAGAGATTAACACAATTAAACAAATAGCAACATCGAACGGTTAACCATTACATATGATAAATACATTAATTAGTGAAAAAGAGGAAAAAGTGGCATTACAACTAATATTTTCCAAATAAAAACCATTACACATGCAGGAAATATTGCTAATAATATTTCAAAGATATTATCTTTAGCAACAAATACAACGATTCCGTTAAAAACAGAAAGTAACATAAGTACAAAATTGTTAAATGTGCAAACAAAAATATCACCATTAAAGAAATCTGGTATATATATATATATATATATATATATATATATATTTACTTGAATTTCCAGAATATAATGCTGTCTATTTGGGTCATACCCTTAGAAATTTTGAAATCCGATATAGTGAACACTCACGAGCATACATATTAGAACAACCAGACAAATCCCACTACGCCAGACATCTACTTGACACCAATCATTCATTGACACCTAACACAGAACTAGAAGTACTACATATTTGTGATAAGAAACATGAACTGGATTCCCTTGAAGAATTAGAAATTAGAAGACACTTAAGAAACCCACAATATGAAGTCGTCAATGAATAGATAAATCTAGGGAGTTCTCCACTTTTGAACTGTCTTCTTAAGTGATAATTGTGAAGATCAGCAGATATAGTTTTCCTGGTTTTTTATATCATTGCACAGTTATACTGATCTTAATTGGGAAAAATGATATCCAGTATATCCCCATAAGGCTAATAATATCTAAGCTTCAATATTTGTAAAATCATGTCTCATTTTTTCTATTAACATATATTAAGTCAATCACAGGATAGGTCACTTCTTGGACTAGCCAAAAATAATTAAACGTCAGGTAGGCATCAATTGAAATGTAACTTCTGTCATTCTGACGATGATATTTAGGTAATATCAAGACCATTGTCAATTTTTTAGAATTCTTAACATTTTTCAATAAATTGTGGAGTTAACTAGAAACAGTGAGTTCCATTTAAAACACTAATATCGTTGCAAAATTTTCAACAGCCATTTTGGATGATAAAATAATAAGAAAACAGTACCTTGAATTTTCCATAACCTGTTGATTGTTCATTCGATGTTCACCTCTATATCCGTCCCCGTTGAGCGTCAAATTATGTGTTGTACCTTCTCGGTGTGGGTTGGATATTTGATGGATGAATGATGAATAATCACACTTTACGTAATATGAATATATATACTGTTTAATTTTAATTATATGTAGCCATATGCATACTTTTTGCCTCAATGGAAATGTGAATACACAAAATGTAAGGTATTAGAATGACACAAATCCTCACACCTTTCGTGAACAACATACCCAATTTCCAGAAAAAGTCAATGTTTGGGCAGGTATTTTGGGAAACCAAATAGTTGGTCCTGTTTTCCTAAATTCAAATTTAAGCGGTGAAATGTATCTGGAGATGTTACAAAATGCAATTGAGCCGTTAATTCTTGAAATTCTGGAAGATAATCAAGATGAATTCGGCCATCTGGCATCTGGAAATAACGTTTCAACAAGATGGTGCTCCTGCACATTATTATGGTGCAGTAAGACGTTACTAGGATGAAGAATATCGAGGTAGATGGATCGGCCAGCGAGGTCCTATAGAATGGCCACCTCGATCACCAGATCTGACACCATTAGATTTTTTCCTATAGGGGTACTTAAAATCCAAGGTTTATACTACGTCACCAGATAGCATTGGCGTTTTGAAAGAAAGATTTACTGAAGAATGCAATGCTATTTCAGCTGACACATTCGAACGAGTACGACAAGAGTTTACTAAATGATGTATTACTGTCAGGAAGTAGACAGAGCACACTTCGAACACTTGCTATAAGAATCCATTGTTGATATTTGATAATTAAATTTTAAAAAAATAATTTCAATAATTTTGGTATTTATTTAATTTATCCGTCAAAATTAATTTAAACCCAAACACAATTAATATGGCTATGTAGCCAATGTCAATGCCTTTCAAACGAGATATCACGTGCCATAAGGTCCTATTTAAAAATATTGGCCAGAGTGGCACTGTGACGTCATCTTTTACTATTACACTTTATTTTCACCCTCCAAATTTTATTAATGTAAGTGTGTGAATAGCGCTGTATAACTAAGACTATGAAAAGTCTCTCTTCAATCACCCGTTCAACTCGCCGGCTACCGACTCTCTTCCCCCTTCTTCCTCTTTGCTACCAACTTCTCTCCGGCGGTCACCCCACTCTTTCCTCCTTCTTTTCAACAGGCTAGGGACGCTGCAGACCGTGCCATCTATAGAGCCTGTCCAGTAACTAAAATCGGTAGATAATTTTTATATGTTTTTGGATGAACAATAATCACTCTTGTACTAAATAAGTGTATTAAGACTAGTATTTTGAAGAAAAATCGTTAACATTCTTTAGGTGTACTAAGTACACTGTAGCGACTACTTATGAAACATTTTGCGTAGCGCCTAGCTGAGGGTTAAAACAATTTTGTTGATCACTTAGTTAAAAAGAAATAATGACGTATTCCTATATTCATATAAATGTATACTGCAAAAATTCGACTAATATTATAATTATTTTTAGTCCATAAAACTACGCGACAAATTATACGGGAGCCATTGGTATATTTGGGAAAAAACAAGAAAGTATTATTAACGATAATAGCAAATATAGAAGATCCATGGGAGATGTCATATTACAATATAGTCCCCGTCAACTATCATTTTATAACAAAGGTGAGATGTTAATATCAATAATTTGGCAGTAGTGAAACCAAAGACAAATCTACATTAAATATATTAACCATGGTATACACGATTCTCAGCTATCATATTAATGATTAGATTAAAGAGGTTGTGTGTGGTCGCTGTCTAAAGTGATACGTTTGTGAATTTGCTCCTGAAAATTATCCAAGCTTGATTGATATGTACTGTACTGAATATTTCCAAATTTGCATGAATACTCTGACATATAATCAGAATGAGATAGGTGCAATTACTCAACTGTAAACTAAGCTTAGTGTCCAGAAATCAAGTATTTGGTCATTCATAACCACCAGTTCATGGTATTCAATGGAATATTCTAACTATCAGTGATTAGTAATTAAAAATTATAGCAGACCCCAACCGTTAGTGGAAAATTCTTGAAATGGTAGAACATGAGCCAATATCAACAAAACAACTTTTGGAAGAAATTATTAAAAATCGTAATGGAATAAAAAGTTACATAGAGGCATCAGAGGCTAGGCAACCATTACAATTCGAGGAACTAAGAGAAAAAATAAGGAAGCTTGAGATTGAAAATACCGAATTGAAACTTGAAGTGGAAGAAAGGAAGAAGTTTGAAAATAAGAATAATATTATTATTTTTGGGCTAGCCTGAAGAAGTGAGATAACAGATTGTGACAAGGTTTGCAGCGAACTAAATGATCTTTTGAATATTATTATTACGGAAGAAGACATCAATAATTATTACTTTTTGGGAAGAGACGCGAACAGTCCTCTTAAAATTGAATTCTCCATATTTCTTGTTAGAAAACAAATAATCGAAAAACGAAAATTATTGAGAGTTGAAACAATTTCCATATCAGATGATATCACTCAAAAACAGCGAAAACAGTACCAGTTGCTCCGTAAACATCAAATTGTAGCGAAAAAAGAAGGAAAAAATAATTGTTACATGAAATATAATAAATTATATATCGATGAAAAATCGTTCACATATGAAGAAATATTAAAATTATAAAAAATAGAAGACACAACGCTTAAATATACATTACCGGCCTTCTTATCTAATGGGGATAATATTACTACTGCTACCGATTCTTCACTAGACGTTCTACAAAGGAATAACAACCAATAAGCACAAAAGTTGCCTATACACGTTCTCAGCAAAAACAGAGATATAATCCTACTTCTAAAAAATAACTTCTAATTTACAAATGACTTTTTCTTTTATTTTATTTTTAATCTTTCAAATTTTGTTCTCTATATATTATATTCTTTTAGGTTTTATCATTATCATGAACTTATACAAATTCAGGTGTACATCAGTAAAATTACTATGTTAACCAATTTATTGTCACTTTGATATTACTATTATTATTATTTTAAGTAATTTAACGTATACCTTTATCAAATTTGTAATTATAGTTTAATTGCGATCTGTTTAAATATTTTGGATATGTTGTTATTAAAGATTTGTCACATTAATGCAATATCCATATTGAGTAATTTTCCCGAGTTTAAGAGAGCAGTACATGAAAATTATTATATTATATTAATACTGTATCAGAAATATGGCTAAATGTAAATATATTGAGCGACTCGATCTCCCTTCCTGGTTATCTGCTTTTCAGAAAAGATAGAAAAAATCAGAGAGGTGGATGTGTTGCCATTTATATCAAGACAAAAATTAAGGCAAAAATTATAAATATCTTATCAGCAAGTAATATTGAACAAGTATGGATTTCATTTAGTCTTAATCATCTATCATATGCCATCGGTTCCGTGTACAAACCACCTAAATATTCAGCTGTGAACTTTGTTAAAGGCTTGGAAGAGGTACTGGGAAATCTTACACCTACATTTAATTACCTGATTTTCGCTGGAGACTCAAATATTGATTTTTTAAACGTTGTCTCGAATTCTTACAACTTAATTAGCAACGTCTTGAAAGTCTTTAATTTGAACCAAGCTATTGATCAACCCACGCATATAACAGCTAATTCAAGTACACTCTTGTATGTAATAATTTGTTCAAGAAACTTAAAATGTGATAATATTCTTGCTGTTGACAGTCCAACCGTTACCAATCATCACTTAGGTACCTGCTCCTTTGGCTCCAAGAAAACTCAAGACGGCCCTAAGTTTTACACTTATAGAGATGTTTCAAATTTTGTGCTCAATGATTTTTGTGCTGATCTGATTGCTACCAACTTTAATGATGTCTTTCGAAGCAGTACAGTGAATAACAAGATTTAGTGTTTTCTAAATTATTTTTAGACGTCTTTAACCGTCATGCTATTATAAAAACAGTTGAAATAACAAAACCTAAATCACCGTGGCTCACTTCAAATCTTAAGCTAATGATGTCGTTAAGAAATAAAGCTTCACAAAGATTTATTAAGACTAAGAACTTGGCCCATTTTAACTATTATAAAGATCTTATAAATTTAACAAATAGGACAGTCAAACTAGAAAAAAAGCTTATTTAGAGTTCAAACTAACTACACAATAAAACATCTGGAAAGAGTTAATATCCCTTGACATTTATGATAAGAAAGCTATTCGTGTAATCCCTCCCTCCCCCTCTGATATTAATAAAATTGATGATTATTTTGTTAAAATAACTAATACCGTTCAAATACCCGATAATAATCTATGAAACTGTTCTAGTAGTAATAATAAAACTAATGCAGGTAACTTCGCATTTTGTGAAGTAACTGAAAATGATGTATATCACAAATGATTGTCTAGTAAGTCTGAAGCTGTTGGTGCTGATCATATCAGCTGTAAAATGTTATTATACGGTTGTCCTTTCTTGTTAATTTATTTGAAGCACATTTTTAATTTTATTATTTCTACAAATACTTACCCAACAGTTTGGAAAAAGGTTTTGTGGTTCCGTTACCTGAGATCTCTTCACCTACGGACTTCTCCGATTTACGCCCAATTAGTATTCTCTGTTGTCTATCAAAAGTTTTTGAAAAACGGCTTGACAAGCAAATACGTGATTATTTAAACGCATTTTCGTTACTCCCGCCATGTCAGTCCGGGTTTAGGCCAGGTTTTAGTTGTACTACTGCCCTATTAAAGGTCACAGATGATATCCATAGAGCAACTGATAACAATTTGTTAACTGTTTTAATTCTTTTAGATTATTCCAAGGCCTTTGACCTGATCAATCATAATCTCCTTTCATCTCTTTCAAAGTACATTGGGTTCTCACCTGAAGCAGTGTCGTTGCCTCAAAACGACTTACACAACTGATGCCAAGCTGTTGTGCTAAGTAATACTGTCTCAGGATTTCGTTATATTCAAACTGGAGTACCTCAAGGGTCAATCTTGGGCCCACTCCTATTTGTAATATATACTTCGCTATTCTCCTTATCTCTAAAGTTTTGCACAGTTCATACCTATGCAGATGACACTCAACTCTATCTTTCTTTTCCATAACAAAACATTGAGATTTCCTGCAATAGTATTACCGAAAATATTGAATCGTTAATTAATATATCCAGAATGTATTGCTTAACTGTAAATACCACTAAATCCAAAATTGCCTCTATTGGGTCGCACCGCTACATGAAACCGATCTCGTAATCACATTAAAATAGAAATTGGCAGTGAAGATCTCCGGCTAGAAAGTTGTGCCAAAAATGTAGGCATTCTCATTGACCAGTCGTTCAAATTTAGCTCTCATGTGTCCGATATTGCTAGAAAAGCTTATAGTAGCTTAAAATTATTATATGCAAATAAAGATCTGTTAAACAAAAAAACTGAGAAAATGCTTTCTGAGTCAATTGTTTTATCACATGCTAATTATGGAGACACAGTTTATGGGCCATGTTTATTTAAATATGATGAGACCATATTGCAAATAATTCAGAATTCTTTCAATCAATACATTTGTGGATTGCGCAGAAGGGATCACATTTCTTCACATTTAAAAACACTTGGATGGCTAAATATCAATCAGAGACGTGCCTTACATGCTTGCACCACTTTATTTATAAAGATTATTAAAACTTATACACCCGCATATTTATATAACAAAATAACTTTTAGAACTGACTTTCATAATATTAACATTAGACATAAGTATAAACTGACTCCACCTATCCACAAAACCAATTTGTTTCAGGATTCTTTTTAGTTTTATATAACCAGGCTACTAAATAGGACACCCAATTATTACTTAACATTTTCATTCAATAAATTTAAGTAGACGGTTAAAATGGATTTAATTAATGGCAGGCTTAAACTAGACTAATGTTTTTGTTGTTTATTTTTTAAATATTTCAGTGGATCTTCTCTTGATGTGCTTGAACTTATTCGTTAATTTACATAGTTGTGTACTTTTTCATATTTGTATTTTTGTATTTGTAATTCACATAGTTGTGTACATTTCAAAGGTTGAGTGGAATGGCAGAACTTGACTAATTGTTACAGATTAGGTAAGCTCTGAACTCTGCCTTTTGACCACGTTTTGTAATGTAATTTTCAGTTGCTGTAAAACTTGTGTGGTCGATAAAAGCATTTTATTATTATTATTATTATTATTATAAATATCCGTATTCCACCATTCATCTTATTACCTCTCTCAACAGCCTTCTTCTTCTGTTAGTACGTAACACAATGATCTCGCTATTCCCACCAGTTTATCATTAGAATTATTATAAAAATATTCCAAAATGTAGGGATCATTGCCGAAAGCTGTGGAATTTTGTATCATAAGCAATACTCTCAATTATTAAAATCATTGACTCTCTATCCCCAAAATTATAAAGAAACAATTGAACTAGCTTGTCGAAATCATCGTTATAATACATGATATTTTTTTTACCTTAACCTTTACCTAATCTTCAACCGGTTTCGACTACCTACATCCACTACCTCCCATACTACTTTCTAGGTCAGTTAAGTTTTGCCCCCTCACAATAGATATTTTCAACAAAAACATATTTGCTCCTTATGCACTCCCAATGCGCCAATGTGATCCATGGCATTATTGGCACCACATTCCCCGAGAGAATACAGCTGTTTGTTCATGGCGGAAGGGCAAATAAACACCTAGCCCCCCCACCTCAATCGGAATATTCAAATTTTGTACTTTGTACCATCAAGCGCTTGTAATGCATCATAATGCTCCATCTAAACATGCATTTGCACCCTTCCCCTGAAAGTGTAGTATATTATTATTCAGAGTAAATTTGCCCCCCAATGACAATTTGCAAAAACGATATACTGCAGCCGAATCCACTTCTAATGCAATCATATGTGTCACCAAGAAGAAGAAAATTCCCTTGTCAATACTTAGTTAAACCTCAATATATAAAAATGTCATATCGCTCGTCCCCACATGTTATCTGTCATACTATGCTTCTTAGTTCAAGTGTTGAGGTTATTAAGAGGTTTCGGTATAGGTGTATTTTCTAATTGCTATAGTGTAATATTGATCTGTTGTTTCGTTGCTTTATTATTATTATTTAGACAGACAATGTCAAAGTGGATTCTGAAGGAGTCTAATAAGAGGTGTACTCGGTAAGTTTTATTAAAAAAATTTGAGCATTTTTCCTTTCTCAATTAACAACCATTTCATTTACTTGTATAAAAAACAAAATTTTCACTAATTTAATTGACAACTTTAGAGATCATGGTTATTTTTTACATAAGGTAAATTGAAAATTGTTGCATTACTAAAGTAAATATCTCTTTTTACAGTTTTGTTCCTCCAACCCAGGAAGATAAAATTAATATGGCTGGAATGCAGTGGTAACAAATCATTAAATTTGTCGACGAGAAAACGATGGGGGATACGTTCTCTTCATTTTCGAAAACAGTGTTTATTTTGATTTTAGAAAAACGAAGAGCGGTTATTAAGACATTTTGATTTGCCTTCCCATATGAGATGAAATTAACAAAAATTGATGGTAAGGTTTATTGTATTCAATATAGTATGCTATGATAATTTTGGACATATTAAAATGTATATTGAGTGAATGAAAAGACGGGTACTGAGTGTGTCGATTTATTAAAATTCCCGCTAAGCGCTTTCAGTCATAAGGCCATTTTCAAATCTGTCGGCAAGAAAAAAACATACAACAGGTGTCAAAAAACACCAAACCCTGTAACTGCTACATCCAATGAAATAAAATGTTTGATGTTACATTATTATTCAAGTGAAATTTGTTAAAATTACCCCATAAAGAGAGTGTACAATTATAATTCACATAACGAAACGTCTAATTTAAAATTATCAACTAAATGATATGTGTGTACACCCTCTTTATAGGGTGATTTTACTTAAATAATGATGTAATATCAAACATTTTATTTCATTGTATGTAGCAGTTACTGGGTTTGATGTTTTTTGACATATGTTGTATGCTTTTCTCTTGACGACAGCTTTGAGAATAGCCTAATGGCCTAAAGCGCTTAGCTGGAATTTTAATAAAATTACACACTCAGTACTCGTCTTCATTCACTCAATTTATATCTAGTTTGTACACCATACTCAAACATTTCCATTTTAAAATGTACCCATTGAAAAAATAATAATCTGGGTTTTATTTTATGTTATAGCTATTCCCTCCACCCGCTAAGGGATGGAAGGTATTGACCCTTTGCCGATTTTCATGGTATGACAATTTATGGGTATGATAATTTATGGGAATTAAGAGTGAGTATTAACTTTTGTTGAGGCATTACGTCTAAGTATTTGGTAGCGGTAACCAAAAATTCAAAATATCCAATAAAGATAAAAAATAAAAAAACAATAAATAAAAAAAATCAAAAATTCCTAAAAAAATCGATAACTCCAAAAAAATGAATTCAAAAAAACCAAAAAAAATTAAATATTCAAACATATTTTGATATTTTTTTGGGTTAGTACAAAAACATGTGTAAACTTATTATTTCAATACTAAAGGCGTTTTGTTTTATTTGTTGATATACATTTTCAAACATATTTGTGAGTTTAATTATTTATTGTTGTTATTTTGTTTGTTCACTTGTAGAAGCTCAACCAGAAACGGAAAAGGACTTTCACGAGATGGTTGTATTTTTAAGAGCCCTTAAGAAACATTTCAACAATCATAGACTTGCCAGTAGCTGCAGAGTAACTTAGCTGCCTTATAGGATGGTTTCATGAGAACCGAATGTTTTAAATGTAGAAATATACAAATATGCAATATACTAGGTTTAAGCTACTGATTAAAACGTATTTGATATTCCAGTAAAGAAATAAAGATTTGTTTTAAGTGGAAATGTAATGTTAGATATATCATTTCAAATTTTGTACAGTCACAAGTGCTATTTAGCACTCTTATATGTAATTTCTTGGCACCTTGTATTTACAGAGCTGGGCAGTAGTTCACAACTTTTCCTTTAAAAGTATTTTTATTACTTTTGTTCTAACATTCATAGTAATTATACTCAGATATCTTCTTTTACAGAAAGTGGCCGAAAATAGTAGTTAAATACTCATTGCTAACACTTTTTTTGAATAAGTAAGTAACAGTTATACTCCAGTAGTTGGTCCAGCTGTGTGTGTTTATAGGAGTATAATAATAAATAAATAAAATAATATAAACTTATCATAAATAATTCTCTACTTTTATTTGATGCAACATCTTTCAAACATCTATTGATACTCCAATTTGGAATGTATGTTACTCAAATTATTTTTTAATTATTGCATTGTCTCTACATTATTGTCATTATGTTTGTCATGAGAAGTACTTTGTGAAAGACGTTATTTGTTGTGTATTTTTATACCAAAATAAAGAAATTGTTTATATGATTATTGTTTTATTTTTCCCAATTTAACCATTTATGGTCAATCATTTGATATTTCAATTAATTTAACTCAAAATCTAATCATTATTGGGCTAATGGAGTTAAATTGAATGAAATGTCAAATGGTGGACTACAAATAGTTAGTTTGAAATAAAATAATTTTTTTTTCTTCATTTAACGTATTCGGCTACAATGGCCACTCACACAGGTACAGTTAATTAATAATAGGAGAACATATTAATGTTAATATATGAATATATAGTACATTGAGTTAAATTTTGTGGTAAAGTTGTACATTTTTTAGGAACTGCAGTACTGTAATTGCTTCGTTGGGGTTACTCAATAATTCTTCTATGTTGGAATTAAGGTGGAGCTGCTGTCTTTCTATTAGGTATTGTTGACATTCAGTGAGAATGTGTTTGATTGTGATGCTACATTGACATTTTTGACAAAATGGAGGGTTGCTACGGGACATCAGGAGACCGTGGGTAAGTCTGGTGTGTCCAATTCGTAGTCTTCTCATCACTGCTAAGTTTTGTCTCGAAAGTTTAGAAGGTTCGGTGAGATATGGGTGATTTATTGAAGGCTGGATATTGTGTAGGCTTGAATTGATGGAATCCCAGTGTTGTTGCTACAGGCTTTTGAATTTGTGTTTGATGAATTGCTTAAGATCTTTTGCCGTTTGTATAGTGTTATCGGTGTTGATAGGTGTTGTGGTGTTTTTAGCTAGCTGATCGGCCAGTTCATTGCCCTCAATACCAATATGGGATGGTATCCATAAGATGGTAACTGTTATGTTTTGGGAAGTGATTGATTGGTAGGTGTCGTGTATATTTTGTACAAGAGAATGTTCGGTGAAAATATGTTTAATGGAGTTAATTGATGCAAGAGAATCATTGCATATACAAACGTTCTTGTGAGGAAAGGATATGTGCTTGAATGCTTGTAGGATACTGAATAATTCTCCGGTGTGTATACTACAGAATGAGGATATAGTGGATGAATATATAGGGGATTCGGAAGTTGTAACAGCACAACCCACTCCTGTCTCATTTTTTGATGCATCAGTGTACAATATCAAGTCGTGTTGATTTCTGTTTATTATCTCTAGAAATGATTTTTCAATTAAAGCATTGGGGGTTTCCTTTTTTTTTGAATTTGGTAAGGGATGTGGTGATTTGTGGAATGTTTTTTGTCCAAGGGGGGATTAAAGAAAGAGGTATTGGAGTTGTTTGTGAGAAATCGACTTTAAAAGGCATTGATTCTATAATCAACGGTATGGTTTTTATTGTAGGAGTTGGTGACATATTGGATATGTTGTGATTGGTTGGTATTAATAGGTTATATACGGGGTTAGATGGATCGGAAGATACAGAAACTGCGTAATTTAGTAGTAGTTGCTGGCGCCTTATCCACAAAGGAGGTTCATTCGCTTCACAATAAAGGCTTTCTGACGGACTGGAGCGGAACGCTCCAAGACATAGGCGGAGGGCTGTATTTTGCACAGAATTCAGAAGATTTATTTGTGATTTGGACGCAGAAGTGTATATGAGGCAGCCGTAATCAAGCTTCGGTCGAATTAGTGATCTGTACACTTTTAGGAGAGAGTTTTCATCAGCACCCCAGTGATAATTAGAGAGCGTTTTAATGAGATTTAGTCTTCTACAACCTTCCTTTTTTATTTCGAGGATGTGTTGTTTCCATGAGAGACGGGTATCGAATACCACACCCAGGATTTTGCAATGATTGACTACTGGGAGAGGGATGTTGTTGATTGAAATGTTGGGTATGGGGGGTAATGAATGTTTACTAAATCTGATGATTTTGGATTTTGTCGGGGATAATCTTAATCCCAGTTGGCTTGTTTTGTTTTGTAGAGTATTTACTGCAGTTTGAATGAGGGAAGAAGTAGTGATCATTGATTGCCCGTGACAATAAATCACTAGGTCGTCGGCGTACATTGCATGTTTGATGGGAGCAGTGAAGTAGGAGCAGAGGTCATTAGTAACAAGGTTAAATAAGGTGGGGCTTAGCACAGAGCCTTGAGGTACTCCATCTGTTTGGGTGTACGTTGTTGAAAGAATACCGTTAAGACTTACTCTAAAGAACCTAAGAGATAGAAAGTTCTCAATGAATTTAAACATGTTTCCATTGATATTGTAAAGCATTAATTTATTGAGTATTGTCTGCCTATTTATGTTGTCGAATCCACTTTCTATATCAAATGAGGCGAGTATGATTTCTTGTTTTTTATTTAACGCTGTAGCAATGTGTGTATGAAGCATAACCAAATTATCTCGAGTTGATCGATTTCGTCGGAATCCAGATTGTTCTTTCGATATAATCTTGTATTTATCTAGGTACCAAACAAGTCGCTTGTTAATCATTTTTTCCATAATTTTACACATAGTGCATGTTAGTGAGATGGGTCTATAGGACTTAGGTGAGGTAGGTGCTTGGTCAGGTTTTTTAATAGGTATTATAATGGATAATCGCCATTGGGATGGAAATTTTTTGGAGGACCAGATTAGGTTGAATAGTTCCAGAAGTTTTAGTTGTCCTAAGTTATCGAGATTTTGGAGAAAAATGTAGGGCAGGTCATCAGGCCCAGCTGCATTTTTTTTGCAGGATTTTAATGCAGTAGTAAGTTTTTGTGGAGAGAAGGGTATATTGAGGGAATCTACGTCAAGTTTGATTAGAGAAGGGCCTGGTGACATAGTTTTTGCAGGGGTCGGGGAAATTTCACTACGGAATTTAACTTCGTAATGTTTGGCCATAATTTCAGCTATTTCTTGGATATTATTTATTATATTTCCATTATATATGAGATTTGGTATTTTACTATTGGTATTTTTCCCTTGAATACTCTTAATTTTTTTCCAAACCTGATTTGGAGGAGTGCTTTCATTTATGGATGAAATGTAGCTTTTCCAGGAGGATTTTTTACTCTGTTTTATAATATATTTTGTTTTTGCTCTGGCTCTCTTGACCTCAATCAAATTCTCGGGTGTTCTGTTCTGTCGATACAGTTTTAGTGTCAATTTTTGCTGTTCTACCGCACTTTTACAGGAAGGATTCCACCAGGGAACAGTTTTGTGTCTGTAGGAATGTTTAGTTCTACCTATGTGGGTCTCAGCAGCTGATATAATGCATGTTGTGAAGAGCAGTATGTAATTATCCATATTTTCAGATAGAATAAGGGAGGATAATGTAGTTTCTGTTTGAGACATATAGCTGTCCCAATTAGCGCTGTTTAGTTGCCAATATGTTCTTGTTGAAATTTGTTGGTTAGGAGGTTCATCGGAAGAAATGACTATAGGAAAATGATTGCTGTCATACAGATCATCTTCAACGTGCCAAGTTAGTAAAGGGGCCGACTTAGGGTCACAGAGGCTTAGGTCGATAGCAGAGAAAGACCCAGAAGAAATATTGAGGTGAGTATTGGATCCTGTGTTTAGTAGGCATGAGTTAGAGCAATTCATTACATTCTCGATGGTTTTTCCTCTGCCAGATGTTGAATTAGATCCCCATAGGTTATTATGAGCATTAAAGTCGCCTACTAGAATGTATGGATGAGGGAGTTGGAAGATGAGGTTCACTAATTCCACTTCTGTAAGCGAATAGTTAGGTGGAATATATATGCTACAGACAGTTAGTTTATTTGGGCACCAAATAGTTACTGCTATAGCTTCAAGATCGGTGGTAAGAGGCAAAAGCGATGAGAATAGTTCGTTAGAGGTGAATATAGATGTACCACCACTAGCTCTATTGCAGTTTTCGCGTATGTAGTGATAGCCTTCAAAATTTTTTAATTGTGGGAGTTTAGAGACTTTTGAGTTTGTTTCTTGGAGGCATAGTATTTGGATGTTTTGCTCGGATATAAGTTGTTGGATTCTTTCCAGACGTGGAAAGAAACCGTCACAATTCCATTGTATTATCTTGAAGGTTAATGATATTTAAAAATAGAAAAAGAATGCTTTGCGAGAAATTGTGTGTATTTATGTTGATTGTTGGTCGTGTTGGTACTGATGTATATTTAGCTCATCATCAGTTGGATTTTCAGATGTACAGCTGCTTTTATCATCGGATGTATCTTCAGCATTAAGTTGATGTTTTATTTTGTTTTGAATTCTCGAGATTCGATTTTTAAGGGATCGTTCTTTGGTTTTGGAGCGTAGGAGAGATAAATCGTTTAGAAGTCCTTGAATATTTGGAGTAAAGGAAAGAGCTTCGTTGAATGGGTCTGAGCTGCCAAATGAATTTTCTAAGAAGGCAGTCAGTTGGGTTTGAGTGAGAGTGAGATCAGTCGGTTTATTTTTAAAGAGTTCGTGTACTGCAGTATTGACACTGGCTGACAGTTTGGAATCTTCTTTGGGAGATGTTTTAGTTTTTTTTATAGTAGGCTTAGGTGTATTTTGGGATAATGTAAATGATGGTGGAGGCATTTGGTTTTCTGTGGGGGTTATAGAGGGGGAAAGTTGAGGAGGAGTTTCCGTGTTGCTGGCCGAGGATAGAAATCTTTTTTGACCATGAGTTGAACAGTCGAGATTGGGAAGTTGTCCTGGGTCTGTTGATTTTGTATTAGTTTGATCAACAATGGGAGTTGAAATTTCAGATACGATTACGGGGGAAGACATTGGGAGTGAATCGTTTGTATGCAGTGATGGATTTTGGATAGGATTACTGGGAGGATTAATACAAGCCTCGGCAGTATGGCCGGGTTGTTTGCACAGAAAACATTCCAGTTTGTCAGTGGAGATGAAAATTCTATAAGGAGTATTATCATGTGTTATTAAGAGAGACGTTTGCAAGGAAAAATTATCTGAATCAGGTAAAACAAGAGTCATTCTTCGGAAACTCATAATGTGTGCATAGTTGTCATCTGGTACACCACATTTCAAAAATGAGACAGGGGAGGCTAATTGAAGGCCTATGTTTTCGAGTGATTTTTCAATGATAGAATGTGGTATAGTAGGGGATACGTTAGATATCAGTATTCGTTTGGCTGGTGTAATAAGTCTACGTATAGGGATAATAGTTGATTTCACAGATATGCTATCGTGTGTTTTGAGTAATTTATCGACGATAGATGTGGAACTTAAATAAATGCACACACGGTTGTTCGATATTTTAGAAGCAAAGGTAACATTTTTTGGATTGACGATTTCACCAATAGCTTTTATGTATTCAAAGAGAGCTGTATCGGGGATAGCATGCATAACAATTGTCTGTTCTCTTTTAGGAAAAGTTGGCGGGGGGGGGTTTTGTTTGAGCTGCGGCTACGTAAGATTTTGTAATAGTGGGGGTATTTAGTGTTATAGATGTGTATGGTTGAGGTTGTGTTTCAGTTTGATCCATTTTTGTAAGAGGTCCTGTATACCAAAACCTCTACAGAGTAATAGGACAAGAGTCCTAGATGGACTCTTGGGAATGAAAGGAAATAACAGTTACCTGTGTTAATGGTCCGCCACTGGTGAAAACTAGGTTCTTCAGTTGATGAAATTGACTGTTTATAAATGTATTTTTGTAAGTTCATTCACAAAAGATGTAGAATCTCACATTATATAGTCATTAACTTTTTCACAACACCGTAAAAAGGAATAAAAACTCGTAACTGGTAAATGTATTGTTTAGACGACCGATGTTTACTCGTAGGCTGCCTAAATATGAATGAAATAAAATAATTAGAATACAGTAAATTGGAATATACCGCCAATACCTAAAATTACAAAAATCTTTTTACCATCACTCAATTGTTTAGACACAGGCTCTTTAGATGGCGCGAAAATCAGTGTCTTATCTATCTGTGGGTTATCTTTACTTTTCACTCGCGGACACTCGACTGTTACACTTGGTCTAATACATAGGCGTATCACACAATTTTATCAATATTTTGTTTTTAATTTGTTTTATCTCACAGTACAAGGCAACCAATAAGAAAAGAAGAGCAAAACTTAGATTGAGATTAGTCGTATCCAACATAAATGATTATTATATTGTGGTGTAAGCCACATGTTAAGTTTATATATTCTAAAATTAAGCCTAAAGAGGTTTTTTGAATAAATCATACCTCTACTAAACCCCAGAAATAAATAAGAACAAGTAATAATTACTATGTTATAAAAATATAAAGCTTTTTAACCAAGCTGTGAAATTTTGGTTTTGTCTTACGTCCTATTAGAATTAAGGTAGCGATTTGAATTAGTTCGATGAGTATTGATAGCTGAATATTACATAAAATTCATTCTCTTGAAATGTAGGTTTTGAATTATCATGTTACAATAATATAGTTATTTATATAAAAATAAGTGTTACAGTTATTTCAAAGGAACATCAACCCTCATACACTTGATATATTCCAGCAATCAAGTTATAATTCTCTGTACATTGTTATGTTGACTCATTTCTGTCCCTTATTTACGGAAACAACCTTTCTGGAAAGATCGCATACCGAAGTGGTTGTTATTTTTGGTGGAATGTTCTGGTGTCCGGAGTATAAGTTAATTAGTGTACTACGTCCCTCTAGGTGGGATGCATAATTTAATATCTGCATTATTCGAGTTCCAGATTATAATTAAAATATACACAATGGGAGGTTTTAATTTGAACAAGTAAACCTATAGTACTCACTAGCTCTAATTAGCACAAACTATGGAAATGTTGAAACGAGATAGGTTCGTTTGTCGTTGTGATTGAATAAAATAACTTTTTCGTTGACCGTTTGATAATTTCGATTTTAATGAATTATTTTGTTTAAAAAAGGACAAGCTGAAACAGAAATAATTTTGTTAAGAAAAACTGGATAGACAATTTTTTAGCGCGTTATGAAAATTGGGACAGATATTTCAACAAAAGATATAATTTGTGTAGTAATTAAGTACCAGACTTTGTGAAGTTCGTTATACAGTGCGTCTAAAAAGTCACGCATAAGTTTAATTAAATAGACGATAATATGAGAAAATACCTAGACAGGCTAACAACTACAATTATACGTTGAGATCTATGTCCATTGACATTGCCTTTTGAACTTTTACTAAATGTTTTGGTCACAATTTCTTGAGTCTTGAGTACTGCGAGAGTTTGAGACAACTTTAACTAGTATGGGTTTTAATATCTGAAGTATATACAGTAGACATAGCTGTCGCTAGAAGTATATATCCAGTTGGAGTAGAAAGTGTGTCTGTTCATTGAGATAGTGGCGTCATAATCAATTATTGGATGAATGTCTAACCAAAGAACTACCAGCTTGGTTATTATTCTAGGAATTAGTTTGAATGGAATTATGTAACGAATTACTGGGTGAGTATCTATTAACATGGGTTGAGTGATCGTCATTTCTAGTATTCGCAAGTGAATTATAAGTTCCATTAGATTTGTGTGCTTATTGGGGTGTTTCTTGGTTACGAGAAGAATAAGAACTATCACATCTATAATTATTAGAAATGTAAGTTCTTGAAGTACAAGGGGACGCATTTGGAAATGTTCTTTCTTACCCAAATTTATATGAATTGTGGGAGTCTACTTGTATTTTATAAATAGCATTTTATGAGTGGTTGATGTTTGGAGATTTGTGAAGCAGCGAATTATGTTTTTGATGACACCAATTACAACGATGTGATCTACATTCACTAACTAAATGAGTGTGACCAAAACAATTTATACAGAGTTTGTTGCTTTAAATAAAGCATTATGTCAAGTGAGATTTTTGAGTAGATAAATATATTTATTTGGTATACCACTTGAATAGTTATTTTCAATCCATCTTATATCCATGGTCGCTCGAGAACTCCTCCATGAATGGACAAACTTAAATAATAAAATCCATGTTTTAAATTTTTTTTAAAATTTCTCGATATCTGTTAAACAATCCTTATTATGTGTCTATTGAAATTCACAGGTTTTGTGATTGTAGAATGAATGCCTATGGTGCTTATATATATTTTCGAGTCATATACTCAGATACGACAGTGAGTTGTCGATTAGTAGCTTCTAAAAACCGCATAGCACCTATAAAAACTACCACTTTATCCCGACTAGAACCTTGTAGCTGTTCACTTCTCTCCCAATTATTTAATTTTTTTTACCGTATTTCAAAATAAGTTCACCATTTCTAGTATTAACAAATGGTCTGATAGCTCGATTGCACTATCTTGGATAGCTTCTAGTACCCCTTCACGATGGTCTATTTTTATTTTAACAGAGTTACTGAAACTTACAGGAAATGCAAGTTGGAGACAAATACCATCAAAAGAAAACCCAGCTGACTGTTTATCTCGAGCCATGTTACCTACTGACTCCTTATCATTTAATTTATAGTGGAATGGCCCCAAATTTTTTCAGTCATCTATAGAAAACTTTTCAGAAATCTTCTCGCCACCTAATAAAAATTATTTACAAATACCTGCAAAAAGGAAAAGTGAACCTATTCTACATACCATACCAGATTCTTACATAGATGAATTGTTTGTTAAATATTCTTCAATCACTAAAATTCAATATGTCTTCGCATTCTGTTTCGATTTAATAATAATTGTAACCCAAAATGTTAAAAAATATCTGTTTTAACCTTGGACGAACTTAAATATTCCCTATTGTTTATTCTTAAAACTATTCAAGATAATAATTTTCCAAAGAATTGAAAGAATTAAGATCTAAAAAAGATATCTAATAAACAAATAAGTAGATTAAATCCCTTTATTGATCATGTTGGTATTCTACGTGATGATGGAAGACCGTCATTTGCAGTGTTACCATATGACCATAGGCATCCAATGTTATTACCCTCTAACAATAGACTTGTTAGTCTCATGTTACACAAAGAATATCTAAATCTTGGTAACGCAGGTCCACAAATAGTTCTATCCAATTTTCGCCTTATATTCTGGCCTCTTGGCGGCTTACAGGAAGTTAAAAAATTTCTTATAACTGTAAGATTTGTCGTGGATTCAAAACAACATTTTTCTCAAGTAATGTCTGATTTACGATTAGTAAGAACAAAACCTGCTAGACTTTTTTCTAGTACAGGAGTAGATTTTGAAGGACCATCTAAACTTAGCATAGCACCAGTCAATAAATGTTATATTCACTAAAGCAGTCTACATATAATTAGTATCAGTATCCACAGAAGCTTTTTTAATCTGCTCAAAACGTTCCATAGCACGAAGAGGCTCTCCACATATTATTTATAGTGGTAATGGCAGCAAATTTATAGGTATTAATAATCAATTAAGTGAACATTACTTATTTAAAAATAATAAAATACAGAACAAATTCGACAATTAGACAATAAAGAAACCACTTGGAAATTTATCCAACCTCATTGGGAAGGTATTTGGAAAAATGCAATTAAATTTACAAAATGCCATTCAGACGACTTTAGAAGACGAACAGGTGAGTCCTTTCCATTTTTTTCTCCTTTTTCTTTTCCAGTGCATGCGATTTTAGTACTGTTCACGATTGAACGTTTTACTCGTTTCACTCCGCCCTAATTTTATCATTTATACATATTTGCTACACGTTGTGTCTTGTTAATATTCAATAAAATGGAACAACTTATCAGAAAGCGAGGTTTAGTCAAGGCAAAACTAACAAATCTCGATAAATTTGTAACAAAAATAGAAGGAAAATTTACAAATTATATCATTTCAGATCAAAACGATTTTTTAGAGTTAGAGCAACGTTATGAAAGGTATTCAAAGATTTTAGATGATTTTTTAGATCTTCAAGGTCAAATTGAACAACTCCTGATGAATCTTGAGCGTGAGTTATTTGAGACGGTTTTCTATGCGGTGCTTGCTAGATCAAAACGTTTTCTTATTTCCAGTGATTTAACTTTGCGAAATGGTGGGCAACACGTAAAGCGTGCGTGATGATGACGCCACTAACATTAGCGTTAGTAGCTGTAGCCATGTTTCAGCAAACAATTCTGCTTCATTCGCAGGCGCAAACGGAAACAATCCCTCCACAATTAATAATTCTAGTGTAACAGGAGGTGTTAAATTGCCGGTCATCAAAATGACGACTTATAACGGAGAATTCAGCAAGTGGCTTGAGTTTAGGGATACGTATGAGTCTTTTATTCACAAAAATTCAAATCTTTCGAGAATTCAAAAATTTCATTATTTACGGTCTTATTTGGGTCTTAATGCTCGAAATAATCGCTAGTTTAGAAATTTGTGATTCTAATTATGACAACGCTTGGACATTGATTTGGGAACGATTTAACAACAGCAGAATCTTAATACAAAATCATATTAAGGCAATTTTTCATATCGATAAAATTTATAACGAGTCTGCGAGTGCTTTACGTAAATTAGTCGATACTGTTGCCAAACATTTAAGAGCTTTCAAGACTTTAAACGAACCAACTGAATCGTGGGATACTTCAATCATTTATTTAATTACGACTAAATTAGACGATGTTACTCGTCGAAAATGAGAACAACTGAAAGATTCCTACAAAACACCAACCTAAAATAGTTCAACCACTTTTTTAATGTAAAGAGCGGATCTTCAAGAGTCTCTAGTGCATAGTAAATCACGTATTGAAGGCAACCCAAAGACACAATCATACAAACAAAAAAGAGTAAGAACTTTGGTAGCTGGAAACCAGGGTTTTTCATCAGTTACCTCAAAATCAAGTACTAATCTAACAAAACCAAAGTGTATATTTTGCAATAAAGAACATTATATATCAGTTTGTTCCGATTTTTCAAAATTAAGCGTCAATGAAAGAATCGAACAATTAAAAAAGAAACACCTTTGTTCAAATTGTTTGAAATCAGGCCATTTGTATCGTCAATGCTTTTCGGGATCTTGCAAAAGGTGCAGTTGAAAACATCAGACGCTTTTGCATTTTGAAAACGAACAAAATTTCGATACTTCCAACACAGAGCCGCAAGAAACAATTAATTTATCAGCTAAAAATGAAACCGTTAGCCAGCAGGTAATTTTATCAACAGTTTTAATCAATGTTTTGATTCTAATAACAAACCGCGAACAGCTAGAGCCTCATTGGACGTAGGTTCGCAAAGTAGCTCCCTTACTGAAGATTTGTTAACTAAATTGAGACTTTCTAAACAATTAACAGATATAAAGGTAAGCGACCTTAACGAAAGTAAGTCGGAATGCTAAGGTAAATGCTTTGTACGAGTCAAATCGAGAGTAAACCAATTTCCTATTTCAGTTTCATGTTTAGTAGTTCCACAAATTACCGGGCAGTTGCCTAACTTTCAAATCGATAAATATTCACTAAACATTCCAAGCAATATAGAATTAGCAGATCCTCATTTTGACACTACTGGTAAAATCGATATGTTAATAGGAGCAGACTGGTTTTGGGAACTTGTTTGTGTAGGTCAAATAAAGTTAAATGCAAACGGTCCTTATCTACAAAAAACTAAATTCGCTTGGGTTGTTTCAGGTGCTGTTCAATCAATTTCAAATCGCACAGTTCAGTGTAACCTTGTTGAAACGGTCGATATCGATAAATAACTTAGTCGGTTTTGGGAGGTTGAAGAGTTTCTTGGTGTCAAGCCTATGTCCTTAGAGGAAAAGGCTTCCGAAGAGAATTTCGTAAAAACCTTCAAACGAGATTCATCTGGACGTTTTGTTGTCTCTATTCCTTTACTGGAGAGTCCTGAAAGGTTGGGTGATTCTTACGATACGGCAAGGAAACGTTTTCTTGCTTTGGAACGTAAATTTCAGCGTAACCTGGATTTCAAAAATCAATATTGCAAATTTATCGATGAGTATTGTGCTCTACAGCACATAAAGAAGGTTGATCCTAACGATCGTACAAGATACTCCTATTATATGCCCCATAAGGGTGGCATGGAAGAGGGTACTTTAACAACAAAGCTGCGCGTAGTCTTTGATGCATCGTGTTCTAGTTCAAATGGTTTTTCCTTCAACGATTTACAAATGACTGGTCCTACCATTCAATCTGACATTATTTCAATCCTGTTACGTTTCCGAAAACATAATTATGTAATAGCCGCGGATGTCGAAAAGATGTATAGAATGTGCAGAGTTCAGCCAGAGCAAACACATTCACAACGTATTTCATGGCGTAGTGATAGTTTCATACCCATCGATACATATGGGTTACAAACTGTAACGTACGGAGCCAAATCGGCTCCCTTTTTGGTTATTCGGTGTCTAAATCAGATCGGTTTGGAATCCGAAACTGATTGCTCGCCTCATAATTGAAGATTTTTATGTTGACGATATGTTGACCGGTGCCGAAAGCATTATGGATGCTATAATCTTAGCAAACGATGTTTCGACTATTTTGAACAAATCGGGTTATCACTTACGAAAATGGATATCAAGTACTTCCGAAATCTTACACCACATTAAATTAGAAGATCAGGCTAATTCAATTGAACCATAAAATAATGATGTGCATCTACAAATGATTCTTCAAAATCACTTTCTATATCAACTTCATCATACTCGCTATCTCCGTCTTTGGCCAAATTAATAATAATATTATCTACAACAGTGTATAAAAGTGGCTCATTGTTCATATATTCATCTTCAATCTTTTTAACATGGTCACATCTAACTTTCCAATCATGTGCAGAAAATGTGTCAAAAAATTCATTACAGAATTCTTTAACATTTATAAAATTGACGATAACATTTCGTTTGGCCACATATTCTTCAAGTGCCGCCCAACAACTTTCGATCGCATTTAAGTCCGGGTGATGGTAGCCTTAAAACTTGCAATCCATGTCGAATAAACAATTCATCAATTTTATAAGTTTTATATTGCGGTTTGAACATTTTTGCAACGTTATAAAGATCCGGTTTTAACATTTGTTCACTGTAATATATCTTTCTTTCAGAAAGCCAGTTTTTGAATGGTTGTTTAGTCCAAGCAGTCGTAGGTAATTTTTCATTTAGAATATTGTGTTATGCTGCGTTATCAATTACCACAACAGCGTTTATTGGTAGGTTTGTAATACGTTTTTCTTGTACCCACTTCTCATAATTTTCGTACGCCGTTTCATTATGATAATCTCCTTTTTTTCACAAAACTATTTCCACTTCCTGCATGCACAGGTGCGTGTGACATGAATGAATGTATGTTCCATCCATATAAATGATAGGTTTGTTCTGTTCTCTGCGCTTTTTTATGTTTCTTGAATATAATAGCAGTAAATGTCTGATTTCGTGACGTTCCAATAATAAACTTCTGTTGTTTTTCATGTTGACCCAACGAAAACCCAAACAATGTATTTGTTTCCGCAGAGATTCGCGACTTCCTGCGAATCCAAAACTATCTGAAAAGGCTTGGTGTACATTTCTCAAGGTGGGTACTTTTTTCTCGGATATGTGATAATTTATTATGCACCTTCTATGCACAGTTTTGTCCAATTGATCCATACGAGTAGTGGACGTTCTTTGTTTTTTAATATGCACATTAGTGTCAGCAAAACTTTCTGCCAGAGCTTTTGTTTTCATAAGGGAAAAACTTTCGTAGCAACAGAAACTCGTTCAATGACCTGACAATAAAATGAGTCGATATAAATGTTATTCTATAAGTTTTACTCATATATATTTTAAATCAAATAGAATTAGGAAGTAGTTAAATTTGTTTTCAGTGACCGTTCCTTGGGATAAAAATCTTTTTCGGCCATTCAAAAATACTATATTACGTTTCAGATCATTAGTTGTTTTAAACGATCTTTAGATTTTAGTTCAAACATATTTTACACCGAAACGTAATAGGGATAAGTATGAAATGAGTATATCAATTATAATTATTAGCTAAAAAACCTATTACATCTATAACATTTGAATAGGTATCTTAACCAAAATAAACATGTGCCCTTTTATATACTCCTGTAGACAGAAACAGAATAGTCATTTATGCAACAAGAGCATAAAGTCGTGCTTTTCTCAAGAATGGAAAAATAGACGCATGAGCCGCAGACATGCAAAAACCAAAAACTGTCTCATTTAGATTGCTCTAAATGGACTTAAAATGGCGTCGATTTGTTTCTAATGATGACATAACGTTGCATAAAATTGCCACATGAGTGCATAGAATACTTTGTCTCATCCAAATCTCACTTTTTTAAATCGTTTAACAAATAAGTATTTTATGTACGAGTGTAAATTTGTTAAATATTCACTTTAGTTTAAACATTTTATAGCAATAATTAAAACTCACCTATGTTAATGGAATTGTCGACTTGTCATTGTTTGCCTCTTCGGTCATGGAATTTAAAACATTTATAATTATTTCACGACACTGCTCACTCAACTTTTTATCAACAACTCTACTTTCTGGAGTCTCCATAACAAGTTAGTATTGCACAATCCCGGTAATCACACTCTTCTCTGAACTGTACTGTCAAAACGAAGCTTACGAATTCTGTCAGCGAAGTGAGCTCTTGCAATCTTCGGCGCATCGGCATTTGCCAAACTTCCGACTGCCAAAATAAATTTGCCAACCTATACATACCAACGCACTTTGCACCGAGATTTGAAAACCTTTCAGACACTAATTTGACAAATAGTGAAATAGAATATTTAAATAAATCATTGAAGTACAGCATACCAGCAAAATTTACGAATAATAATAATAAACAAATATTAGCTACAGAATCAGAAATTTCTGGTGAAAGGTTAAACGTCCAACAAAAAATAACATTTCAGTTTTAAATTCAATAAAAAGAAAGTAGAAAATAATCACCTAACAATTACAAAATCTGATAAAGGAAAATGTTACTGTTATATTAAAAACTGAATATTATTAGTCAAAAATAAATAACTTTATAGAATCTAGCAATGTACAAGCAGACCCAATAAGCCAGTTCTCTAATATTGTAAGAGGATTGTTAATAATTAAAATTATCTTTCAAGTGATTATGAAAAGAAATACATCATAAATAAAAATCTTCAGTGAACGACCATTAGATTTATTTTTCAATCATATTAATAATTTACACTCAAAACTCAAATTTACATTAGACGTTGAAGAAAATAATAAATCTTCTTGATTTAAAAATTCAAAGAGACAATAATCTACCTGATTATTCAATTTACAGAAAACCAACACGCAGTGATGAGACTATTCCAAATAATTCCAATCAACCCATTTTGATAGAGAAATTAATACTGTAATGTTTTTCTTATTTATTTAGACAATAAACGAGTGGGATAAATTTCAAACACTCGGTATGGCTACTTACTAATTTATTTAAACACTAACTCACTTATCACTAACACTCAATTTATATATACAGTATATTCACTTAGACTAATTTATATAAACCGTTTACCAATTTATATTAACTAATTTATTTGTTTATCTCACGATGTCAAATTATCAACTCCACTCATTCTTCCTGATCAGTCCCTTATATATTAAAGCCGTTTTTACTAGTAAGTTCTGGGCTGCGGCTTACACAGTCACGAATAATTTTTCTGGCCTTTTCTAGATAACTCTGGTCACAAAAACAATGTTTACATAAGATAGTCGTGAACTCGTGAACCGTTTTTTATAACTGCGTATCCGCCATAATTTTAACTTTTATACCTGGCTTAGACAGAGTCGGTTTTAGGGACTATACCAGTGTGCTGTTTCGTAACATTACCCTCTCCTTAAATGCAAGTTCCTCCTGGAACTTTTGTGTAGCCGAGACTGGATGTTTGAATCGGCAACTGGCCCCATTCATACACTTTCCGATCTTATGGAAATAGCAGGGCACCGTCTTGATCGGATACTAATAACGGGGGTTGTTGCTGCAAATTAATATCTGGACACCGGTATCTTGAAAGATAATCTCTACCATGTTCCTGATGATTCGCCAATCCAACTGGTTACTCGCTATCTTAGGCATGGCCAGTTTCTTCATGTTGGATTCCAACACATGGTCTCGGAGGTTTAGAAATGCTTCCCACACATCGCGGTAGGTAGATCGATCTTGAAATTCATTTTTAGTTACCACGTAGAAGACGTACCGCGAATTATGTTTCAGTTTCAGTATCTTGCCAGGGACTGGAATCTGGTCTTCAAGTTTTTCTAATTGCCCGAACTTCTTTCGAAAGACGGTTGCCAACCCCCGTGCGTTCTTGATACGGGCGGGGATGTTGTATGCCAGTGAATAATCTTCCGGGAGAGTGAACAAATCTTGTTGTTGTTCCGAAGTGACTCCATATCTAGCTTTCTCGGTACCTCCATACGCGCCCATAAATTCATCGAAGGTGGGGTCAGACACATCTCGAATAAGATTTACTCCTTCCACCAGGTTATGGTCTCCTTCGAATGGCGCTAGTCGGTTTTGGTGAACTACTTTTGGTTTTCCGTTGGGGATCTTGCTTAAGCGATATATAACGTCATTGATCCTTTTCTTGATTAAGTATGGACCTTCCCAGGATTTTTGCAATTTTGGAGAAAATCCTTTTCTCCTCGTCGGGTTGTGTAATCATGCTTTGTCCCCTTCTTCAAAACCGCCTTCTGTGGCCTGCGTGTCGTACCGACTTTTCATTCTGTCGCTGGCAACTTGTAGATTGGTTCGAACTAATTCATGAATATCGTCCAGCCTTCTTCTCAATTGGATCACGTAGTCTTCGCCTGCTAGATCTTCTTCAGGCCGACAGCCAAATTCCAGGTCACAAGGAAGCCTTATTTGACGTCCAAACAGGATTTTTGAAGGCGTTTCACCCGTGGACTCATTGACGGCAGATCGATAAGCCAATGCGGATAGGGAGAGATACTGGTCACAATCTCTCTGATGGCTGGATTTGGAAGACGTATTCAAACGACTTCAAGCTGCCCAGCTTATGTTAAACCCGAAGAAATGTCAGCTGTTCCAAAACAGAGTCAACTATGTAGGTCATATAGTGAGCAATGAAGAAGTGGCGGTGGATCCAGAGAAAATTGCTTCCATTCAGCAATGGCCGCAACCAACAGACAAACATGAAATCAGAAGTTTCCTTGGACTTTGCACATATTATTGAAGATTTATCAGGAAGTTTGGAGACATTGCTAACTCAACTTACAGAAGAAGCAAGAGCTTTCCAACGGTACGAAGATTGTCAAACGGCTTTTGATACCATTTAACCACGGCGCCGATATTAGGAGGGAGACTTTATTCTGGACACTGACGCAAGCAACGTAGGAATTGGTGGAGTACTATCACAGATCCAAGGAAGGCAAGAAAGAGTGCTGGGATATTTTAGGAAAGTCCTCTCCAAACCAGAACGAAACTACTGCGTCACACAAAGAGAACTTTTGGCGGTAGTGAAGTCCGTGGAACACTTTTACCAGTATTTCTATGGTAGGAAGTTATTAATCCGGACTGATCATGCAGCACTCAAGTGGTTGATGCAGTTGAAGAATCCCGAGGGCCAGATCGCTAGATGGATTGAACGACTTCCAGAGTATGATTTCAACATCGAACATCGAGCTGGTGTGAGTAACCGAAATGCCGACTCCCTGTCCAGACGGCCGTGCCCAACAGACTGCTCCCACTGCAACAAGGTGGAATCTAGGGAAGCTGCAGTTTCAAGAACTACTGTAGTCAACGAGGAATGGTCACCCACCAGGATCAGAGGAGATCAGGAGAATGATCCTCACCTGAAGATGATCCGGCAATGGAAGAAAGAAAACCGGCGACCTACCTGGCAAGAAGTGTCAAGATTTTCACCGAAACTCAAGGCGTATTGGGCTCAGTGGGACTTCCTTGTCCTGGAAGAAGGGCTGTTGAAAAGGGTCTTTGAAAACGACAATGGTTCTAAGGTGAGGAGACAGCTAGTTATCCCGAGAACAAGAGTAGCTGAGGTACTAAAGAAGTTACATGACAGTCCATCGGGAGGTTCTGGGAGTGAAGAAAACCCTTCAGCGAGTTCGTGAAAGATTTTATTGGATGAACAGCTCCGACGATGTGAAGGACTGATGTAAGAAATGTACGACTTGTGCTACGAGTAATGAACCACATCGCAAGAGAAAGGCACCCATGAAACAGAACAATGTTGGGAGCCCTTTCGAACGGATTGCTTTAGATATCGTTGGGCCATTTCCAATGACAGAAAATAGTGGCAAATACATACTGGTTGTAATGGATTATTTCACAAACTGGGTGGAAATTTACGCTATCCCGAATCAAGAGGCCACAACTGCCGCAGATGTATTGGTGAAAGAATTTATCAGCCGATATGGAGTGCCTTTGGAAGTCCACAGCGACCAGGGGAGAAATTTCGGAAGTCAGCTATTCCAGGACATTTGCGAGAAGCTGGGAATGAAGAAGACCAGAACAACAGCATTACATCCACAGTCAGATGGAATGGTCGAGAGAATGAACAGGACTATTGGAAAATACCTGTCCAAAGTAGTATCCAGCCATCAGAGAGATTGTGACCAGTATCTCTCCCTTTCCGCATTGGCTTATCGATCTGCCGTCAATGAGTCCACGGGTGGAACACCTGCTAAAATCCTGTTTGGACGTGAAATGAGGCTTCCTTGTGACCTGGAATTTGGCTGGAGAAGATCTAGCAGGTGAAGACTACGTGATCCAATTGAGAAGAAGGCTGGACGATATTCATGAATTAGTTCGAACCAATCTTCAAGTTACCAGCGACAGAATGAAAAGTCGGTACGACACGGAGTCCACAGAAGGCGGTTTTATAGAAGGGGACAAAGTATGGTTACACAACCCGACGAGAAGAAATGGATTTTCTCCAAAATTACAAAAAATCTGAGAAGGTCCATCTTAATCAAGAAAATGATCAAAGATGTTATATATCGCATAAGCAAGATCCCAAACGGAAAACTAAAAGTAGTTCATCAAAACCGACTAGCGCCATTCGAAGGAGACGATGACATAAAGAAAGGAGAAAACCATATTCGAGATGTCTCTGACCGTACTTTCGATGAATTTATGGGCGCGTATAGAGGTACCGGGAAAGCTAGATATAGAGTCACTTCAGAAAAACGACAAGATATATTCACTCTTATGAAATATTATTCACTGGCATACAAAATCCCCGCCCGTCTCAAGAACGCACGATGGTTCGCATCCGTCTTTCGAAAGAATTAGGAAAACTTGAAGACCAAATTCCAGCCCCTGGCATGACTGTGAAACTGAAACATAATTAGCGGTACGTCTTCTACGTGGTAATTAAAAAGGAATTTCAAGATAGATCTACCAACCGCGATGTGTGGGAAGCTCTTCAAAACCTTCGAGACCATGTGTTAGAATCTAGCGTGAAGAAACTGATAGCGAGTAACCATTTGGATTGACGAGTTATCAGGAACATGGTAGATATTATCTTTCGAGATACCAGTCTCCAGATAATAATTTGCAGCTACAATCCTCGTTATCAGTATCCTATGAAGACGGTGTCCTACTATTCCCATAAGATCGGAAAGTGTATAAATGGGGCCAGTTGCCGATTCCATCATTTAGTCTAGGCTACACAAAAGTTCCAGGAGGCACTTCAATTTAAGGAGGGGGTAATGTTACGAAACAGCACACTGGTATAGTCCCTGAATCCGACTCTATCTAAGCCATGTATGAAAGCTAACATTATGGCGGATGCGCCTGGATTTCTTAGAACTTTTTACGATTGTGGCTATCTTATCTAGATATTGTTTTTGTGACCAGCCTTATCTAGAAAATGTCAGATCCAATTGTTATTGTGTAAGCCGCAATCTAGAATTATCTAGTAAAAAGGCACTAATATATAAAGGACCGGCCAAGGAGAGTTAGTTTCAGTTTATGAAGTAATCTCAAGAAATAAACAAGAATACACCGAAATAGCGGGGAAGAGTTGATATAAATTAATTATTAGGTTTGTGTGCATATAAATTAAATGTAAGTGAATAGTTAAGTGTATATTAATTAAGTGTTAGTGAGTAGTTTAGTGTTAAAATAATTTCGTAAGTAGCTATACTGTCTGATTAATGTTTATGCCACCCCTTTACTGTTTAAATAAATGAGAAAAACATTACAGTATTTAAAATAAATTTAATATGGCAGATTGCAAGGCTGTAGAAATCTCTTTAGATATTTAACTAAATTATTAAGCATTAAGAGAACAATGAAATTGTAATTCACAATGTAGGAACTTCAGCGGTTGTCTAATGTATGTTATGTTGTAGGCATGCCCTAACCTATGTGCTGCAATTAATATTTTAAACCGTTTTCAAAACTACAATAATGAAAAGTTATGGAAAGCCTTAAGAAGAGTGTTAATATACACTAAAGACACTTTGCATTCAAACGTAACGTACACAAAAGGTCATTATGATGATGTAATAGTGGGATATGCTGATTCAGATTCGGCAGGCTGTGAGATTAATAGAAAAAGTACTACAGGAAACCTATTCAAAGTAATTAATAGTTGCACTGGTTCCTGGAATACCAAGAAACTTGGAACTGTTGGAATCATCCGGCGGATCATCTCCCCCTATTGATAATAGTAGTGCCCTTGGCTGCATAGTGGCCCAGACATTATCAAATATCACCGAAAAGGTTTGAAAATATATGTATATATATATATATATATATATATATATATATATATATATATATATATATATATATATATATACATATATATATATATATATATATATATATATATATATATATATATATATAATAAACATATAAATAATAAAACAGAATCAAGTAGTCACGGCTGAACTATAAACAAATAAAATTGAAAATATCACGGGGATTGCAGCCTAAATAATGTTAAAAAATTCTTGTTATACGAAACCGATCGCTTTCGAAAGACTTTTTCTTTCTTTTTCAAGGTTGTATGGTAGAATCATTGGAAATCAAAGGAAACAGGATACATAGCAATCACTTCTAACTTCTATCAAAACCAATGCCTCGACATTGAAATCAGGAGGGTTTTAAGCTAAGTATCAATTTCCATGTTTATTTTAAACTCAATTTTTCATTTTTCTGATTTTATTTTATTTCAATATCGAGGCATTGGTTTTTGATTTTGATAGAAGTTAGAAGTGATGGCTATGTATCCTGTTTTCTTTGATTTCCAATGATTCTACCATACAACCTGGAAAAAGAAGGAAAAAGTCTTTCGAAAGCGCTCGGTTTCGTATAACAAGAAATTTTTAACATTATTTAGGCTGCAATCCCCGTGATATTTTCAATTTTATATATATATATATATATATATATATATATATATATATATATATATATATATATATATATATATATATATATATATATATGTATATATATATATATATATATATATATATATATATATATATATATATATTATATCCACAAATTCACATTAAACGTTTTAAAAACAATTTTTATTGAGTTACACAGTTTTATGTTATATAAAAAAGAATTAATAGTTTTGAATTATAATTGTAACTGACTATTTTAGATAAAGTCAAAGAATTTATAGATTTGGTTAAAACAACGTCAGCGTTTATTTTCATGGAGAACTCGATGTAGCGTCGCTCCCATGAAAGTGCAGGAATGATTATTCTTCTGTAACATGATATTCGTGTTACTTAATGTGTTTATTTTATAAAAACGCAACGTAGCATCGTTTTCATGAAAATACGGAAATCGTAACCTGATGTTTGACATTGCGTAACAATACTTAAACATAAGCATTTTTTCCTATATAACAACTCCCCCCTTAATTAAAATTGTTGTTTAATAAACAACAATTTAGAGAATAAAAACCAAAATACATAAAATAGACAATACAATATATACAGAGATTTCAAGAATAAGAGGAAAATACACAAAATACAAAAAAATCAAAATATAAAGGTATACATTAAACCATAAAATTGTCAATTTTCGGTTTCCACTTCCTCAGAGGCTTCGGTGTCAAGTTTGGGTCTTCTTTTTGGCAGAATGTTATGAATTTTGATAAAAACATTATTCAGTTGGTCCGGAACAGGCTTTTATGGCATTTTGTTGAATTTATTATTTCTACACTTATAACAGGTGTAGAT
Organism: Galeruca laticollis; assembly: GCA_963921935.1. Taxonomy (NCBI): domain Eukaryota; kingdom Metazoa; phylum Arthropoda; class Insecta; order Coleoptera; family Chrysomelidae; genus Galeruca; species Galeruca laticollis. The sequence continues at coordinate 46,694,533 of OY998181.1, read as the reverse complement.
GACGATCAAGGCAACGATGAGTGAGATCGTAGTATATGTGAACCAAGAAATATTTTTCTCAACAAACGGTTTGTTTATGAGTTCATCTAAACTTTTTGAGTATTGGTCCAGTTTGTGTTTTGTCACTTGCAGATCATTCAAGTTAATATTATTAAGATCTAGTGGTTCTATTTTGGGTACTTCTACTTTGTTTGGAATGTCCAGACAACATTTGTAAACAACCATTACGGGATGAAGTACATGAGGAATGTTTATAGTTTTTCTGGTACTAGCTTGTATTTTAGTAATGCCAACAAAAGCGGAACATCTTGAGTATAGCTGTAAAATATAATTTTTATTTACGGTTGATGTTTTCGTTTTTGTGTCTGGAAGACTTATGGTCACGTGTACCGGTTCGGTAATCGACACTAGCCACACGTTTTCTTCGAGTTTTTGCACATTATAACCTTGTCCGTTGACTACCGCACTTTTACAATTCGCAGGAAATGTCTTATATTGTCCTAACAAACGGGCTTCACATATCGCGTTATCGTCTATAGGGTACGCGTTAACATCGCGACACAACTTTTGATGCGTAGATAACTGTTTACATTTTCGTGGATTGGAATGTAGGATAAAGAATCATCATCTCGCGCTAAATATTTTTGTGAAAATGATAGAATATGGTGAAATCCAGTTCTATTATCATAAATTGGTATTGGGTATGGGTGGAATAAAGTGGTTCAATCAAAGGTATTTTAAGAACGAAAACAAGGTCTAAATTTGTTTGATATGCTTCGAGATCGATTATTTCCAAATACTGTGAAATTTCAGAATATTTAATTGGTAGCGGTAAACCTTTCCTTACTGTATTTTCTGATATTTTCTTAAGAGCAGTGATCAAATTTTCTGGTTTAATAATAGAAGTATGAATCATTTGAAGCTGTGCAAAAGTGATAGAGTTTAGAATATCATTAATAGTATTTTCAAGATACGAATAACTCTCCATTAGTTGTTCTCAAATTTCAAAGAAATTTAATTTGGCTTCGATAAGCGCAATTTCGTCTGTTGATTGTCGAATGGTGGTTTCAATTTTTTCTATATCTTAATTAAATATTTTCTCATTTAATTTTAATTGTCCTATGGTACTGTTGAGATTTGTTATGACTCAGCTTGTGATTGACATTTGATTTTTTAATAAGTTTTTTATCTGGTTTGGATCAGTTTTTAATTTATTAATGAAGTCCATATAATATTCACCGTCAGAGGCATCGAGATTTCCGGTTATTTCACTAAATTTATCGCAAATAGATTCCGTAATTTGTTGCAATAATGCCAAATGTGATTTCACTTCGGATCGGAATGACTTCATACTGGAGTAGTTTGAAGTAAAGGTATTTTGAATTGTGTCAAGAATTCTATTATTTCTTTCAAAAGTTTGGTCAAAAGCTGATATATTTTTATGCACTTATAAAGTCCATTATTTTGGTTTCGTCGTGGTAGTAGATTCCAACTGTATTGTTTATGGGTTCGATTTTATATAGACATGTTGCTGTTCCGATCAGCAGCAGAATCCTGAAAATAAGTTAATTTTTAATATAAGGTTTCATAAGATCGAAATTTATTTTTGATTTGTTATTTGTTTCTAAATTTAATACTGTTGCCGAATTTCTGTGTATCTCTAGTATTTCAAAAGGGCCATTGAACTTATTTTTTAATTTGTTTTTTATTTGAGTTTCTCTTACGTAAAATTTGTCGCCTATTTCATAATTTGGTTTGTTTTCGGAGACATCTTTTACAAATCGGTCTTCAGCTCTTTCTTTTTGCTTTATGATTTTTTCTCTCGCTATTTTATAATAATAAGATATGCGGTTATTTAGATCTCTAATATATTTAGTGATTAAATCTTGTTCATTGTATAAGTTTTCGGGAGGTCTACTGGACGTGTGTCCAAATACAAGTTCGTATGGTGTGAATCCGTGTGTTTTGTTTATAGAGTTATTATAAGCGATAATAGCAAATGGTAAAATACTGAAGGGGTGTTCATTGGGGTGGTCTGCTAAATTTATTCGAATCATTTCTAACAGAGTAGCATGTAATCTTTTAGAGATCCGTTACTTTGCGGATGACCGACACTTGAATATGTTAACTTAATATCGAACATATTACAAGGGTCTTTCATAACCGCATTATTGAATTCGCGACCGGCATTGCAATGAATGCGAAGTGGTGCACCAAAATGCTGAAAATAAGCTAATAATGAAGTAACAACGGATTTAGCACTTTTATCTTCAAGCGGATATGCTTGAGAAAATTTTGTTAGTTCGTCTCTTATCGTAAGAGCGTAATTTCTTTGAGGTACCTCTAAAATATCAATATTAATACGTTCAAAAGGTGTTTTAGGCGTTTCAGTTATAACGAGGGGACTGTCCAAATTTTTGCGACATATTTTTGTCTCTTGGCATGCCCAGCATGACTTAATATAATTTTCGACATCTCGATTGAGGCCGGCCCAATTATATTTTTGTCGTATTCGCCTAATAGTTTCATTAATTCCGCGGTGAAGGTGGCTTTTGCCATTATGGAATTGATCTAAGGTAATAGGTATTTGATTTTGTTCTGGCTCTTTAGTAATATTTTGACAAATAGTGAATTTTACGTCAACTTCCGAAAGTAGAAATGATAGTGTTTCTAGTATTGGTAGGGATAAAATATTTTTCTGAAGGTTTAAATAGATCTCGATTTCTGTAAATTGCTGCAAATAAGTATTCACTAATACTGTTTGGATCCCATGGTATAGCAATAATAAGGTATTTTCTATTTTTGACGGTTTTACTGCTAACTACATCAATTTTTGCATGAGAAAAGTCGGGGTTTTCCTCAAATATATCCTCAATTATTTTTTCATGAAAATCTTGTAGATTGTTTTGTTAAAAAAAGGTTAAAATGTTTTTATTTTGCTTGTCTAGTAGATGATTATTGGAATATTCTATTTTAGAATAGTCAATCAGTGATTTTGTTCTATAAAGTTCCTCAAAAGACAAACATTCTGCTGCAGCGGCATCCCAGTCAATTTCAGGTTCATTTTCAGTTTGTTGGGATGGCCCTGCATCTTCAAGAGCAGGATAAATTGGGTAAGGTAGATATTTAAAGTTTCCTAATATTGAACGAAATGAATCAAAGTCATGTATGTGGTTAATTTTTATTCGAGAAAGGGCATCATTTTCATTGGATTTGCCAGAATTGAATTCAATTTGATAGTCATATTCCTCTAATTTGATGCGCCATCGTGCTGGACTACTACCGTGGTCTTTTATAGAGAATAACCAAGTAAGTGGACGGTGGTCAGCTATAAGGGTGAATTTTCGGCCATATAAATAGGGTCTAAAGTGTTTAACTACCCACACAATTGCCAAAAGTTCTCTCTCTATCGTAGAGTATTTTGTTTCTGCTTTGCACAATGTCCTAGATGCATAGGCTATCGGTAAATCCCTACCTATCGGGCCTTGTGACAAAACCGCACCAATTGCAAATGCGCTCGCATCGGTAGTTAAAAGAAATCGTTCTTCAAAGTTTGAGTATATCAATATCGGAGTAGAGGTAAGAGCATCTTTTAATTCTTGGAATGACTTTTGACATTCGGAGTCAAAATTAAATGGGACATCTTTTTGTAAAAGCTTTGTCATTGGTTTGGAAATTTTAGCGAAGTTCGGTATAAATCTTCTGTAATAACCAGCGAGTCCCAAAAAGGATTTTATTTCCTTTTGGTCCGTAGGTTGAGGAAATTTTTGGACGCATTCAATTTTTGCCGGAAACGGCTTAACGCCATCTTCCGTGATTAAATGTCCAAGGTAGGCGACTTCTTTTCTCATGAATTCGCACTTGCCTGGCTGAAGTTCTAAGTTAGCTTTTTGAAGTCTCTTGAATACTTCTGTTAAGCGTGTAATATGTTCTTGAATTGTCGGTGAATAGATGATGATGTCGTCCATATAGACAAGACATCGCTCGTTTCGAATTCCATCAAGGACATGGTCCATGACCCCCTGGAATGTTGAAGGTGCATTTTTTAGACCGTACGGCATTTTGAGGAATTCGAAATGTTTGTTTCCAACTGTGAAGGCGGTCTTTGGTATACCTTCAGGCATTATTTCAATTTGATGAAAGCCTGATGTAGGATCTAGTGCCGTGAAATATTGACAATCAATAAGCTGGTCCAATAAATCTCCAATGTTTGGTAACGGGTATTTGTCGTCTACAGTAACCTCATTCAGTTTTCTGTAGTCTACGACAACACGCCATTTTTGTTTACCTGATGCGTCGCGTTTCTTGGGCACAAGCCACACGGGAACGCCCATGGAGAGTTGCTGGGTTGTATAATGATTTGGGAAAGCATTTTGTTGATCAGATCTTTCACCTCTTGTTTATGAATTTGGGGATAGCGATATGATTTTACACAAGTGGGTTTAGAATTTTGCGTATCTATAGAATGTTTTATTTCGTTGGTGAAAGTGAGTATGTCTTCTTCTTAATAAAAAATGTAAGAAAAATCATGACAAAATTGAGAAAGTAAGTCTCGATCTTCTTCATTAAGATGATCAAGTCTTAGTTGATTTTTTAATTCCGATGTTCTAGCGGTGCACATTTCTTGGGTAGTTAGTTGAATATTATTTACAGTATTTATTTCATATGGTTCTAAGATAAGTTTTGAAAATGAAACAGTTTTAGGTATACAATCAACATTTGATACTGAAACAAAAAATTCTCCTTTTTCATTTATTTTAACTAATGCGTTTGGTAGTTTAACTTTCTCTACTTCTTGACCTACCAGTATAGCATCAGTATTAACTAAATCGCATTTTAGTTTAAAGATTTGTTCAGTTCTAGGTTCAATGGAAATTGAGTTTTTGTAAATTTGTGGAAATTGGTTTTCGATTGAAATATTGGTAGTTTCATTATCTGTTACTTTAAATAATGGTACAATTTTGAAATCAGTAATGAGTTGTTCATTTTTTAGATCAACTATACAATTATAATGTTCTAAAAAATCCATGCCTAATAATCCATCAAAATCAATATCTAAATAACAAATAAATACTCTGTGTGGATCGTTAGGTTCAAATGGAGTAAGGGTTGATTCGTTAACTCTTATTTTTTGGTTGGTTATACCTTGAATAATTACATTTTCAGGGGATCGATTTCTATAATTTTCGCAAGTTTTGGGTTTGAAAATTAATAATCCAGCACCTGTATCAATTAGAATTTTATAAGTGTTTGTTCTGTCTTTAATATAGTATAAGTTTTTAGAATTTACCGGTAAGGTATTTTTTACATGATTATCTGTTCGACGCAGTTCGATTCTGGACTGTTCAAACTCATGGTTTGAATTTGTGAACTGAGGTCTGGGATCGACAAATTTGAAGTTTGATAGTTTAGCGGATCTGGGGGTTTCGTTTGCAAAGGGCCTAGTCGAAAATCCTGATAATAATCATGATTTGGATTTAGGAATTTATCAGAATCAAAATTATAAACATTTTCATCATTATAATAAAAATTGTCTTGTTCGATATAGCTATAATCGAAAGTTTCGTCTTCATTCGTATTGCAAACTGGTACACCATTATCAGAGTTAAAATCACTATCAGCAGTATGATAGTTTTCCTCTATTTCTCTATTAAAAGTATAATAGTCAGGAGCACTGGGGTTAATTTCTTGGTAATATTCTTGATAATCAAGTGAATTATCGGAGTATTGTTCTCGATTTTCATAATAATTTTGACTATCATCTGTATAATAGTCATAACTGTTATGAGAGTGTTTGTTAAAATCATTATTTCGATTGAAATGAAAAGTTCTTTGTGGATTAAAATTTGTGATGGGTCGATTTCCCGGTGGTCCTTGAGGTCTAAAACTTGGATTTGGTCTAATTACAGATGGGCGATTTTGATTTTGTTGGTTATTTTGGAATTGTGGACTTGGTTGAAAATTTTGGCCCTTTTGGTTATGTGAATAGGGGTTTGATTTGGTTCAAAGGAACCCTGAGCTAAATTTTGAGATTGTCTTTGACGTGTGAGACACTCATTTATAGTATGTCCTATTCTATGACAAAAATTACATTGTTTTGGTGAATTTTGGCTAAATCTACGAGTAGGTATATTATTTGTATTACGATTAGTCTAAGGTTTGTGGTTCTCATAGTAAGTTCTCTTCTGATTCGTGAAATAGCTGATGAAACACAAACACAATTTGACCAATTTTTGGATCTAGACCGGTTAATGAAGTATTTAAAATTAAATAAAGACGTGTTTGTGCTACTTTTTGATCTGTTGTTAAATGCTGTTGTTTACTTATAGCTGAATACATTTTTGCTTCCAGAGTTTGTAATCTTGAAACAAAAATTGAAGGCGATTCGTTTGGTAGTTGTTTCATTCTTTGAAGGTCTTGAGTTAATGAATTTAAGTCGCGAGAATCTCCAAAGTGAGTATTTAATATTGTTTTAATTTCTTCCCAATTTGAAGGGTCGCGCGAATTAACTAATTCAGCGACTCTTCCTTCAAGTTTGTTTTTATATGAAGAGTTAAAAGTACTTTTTGGTCGTTGCCGGCCATTCTGTAAGCTATTGTACAAGCATTTATAGAAGTTTTTAAGAAAATTTTATAACCGTCATATTCCGGAATCATAAGGTTCTAAATTTGACGATTGATCGGTTGGAGCAACTGGAGCTCTTTCGATAGTATTAGCATTGGCATTAGTGTTTGTCGCACTACGTGTTTCAGGCATTTTGCTTTATATTGAAATGATTGTATTTGAGATAGAAGTAAATTATGACAATAGAACTTGGTGAAATAAAAAATAAATTGCGAAATATTAAATCAAAATAAAACGAGATGATTCTTACGTAAATATTTTCATTCCTTCCTTGGCAACTGAAATCCTTATCCGTGAGCTTTGCTACACCTGGTTAGCAGTTTGCGTGTTCCTGGTGCCGGATAGACTGTCTGTTTCTTGAAGATCTAGAGCTGGTACTTGAAAATTCCTTAAAGGTTTAGGAACCACCACACTTAGTTAGGCAATCCTTGTTCTAAATGTGTTTAGGAATCCTACTGACTGCTCCACTGTTATATTCACAAATTCACATCAAACTTTTTAAAAACAATTTCTATCGAGTAACACAGTTTTATGTTATATAAAAAAGAATTAATAGTTTGGAATTATAATTGTAACTGACTATTTTACATAAAGTCAAAGAATTTATAGATTTGGTTGAAAAAACGTCAGCGTTCATTTTCATGGAGAACTCGATGTAGCGTCGCTCCCATGAAAGTGCAGAAATCATTATTCTTCTGTAACATGATATTTGTTTACTTAATGTGTTTCTTTTATGAAAACGCAACGTAGCATCGTTCTCATGAAAATACGGAAATCGTAACCTGATGTTTGACATTGCGTAACACTACTTAAACATAAGCATTTTTTCCTATATAACATATATATAACCAAAGATAAATCTAGTTTCGCAACAATACAAGTTTGAAATAAAGTATTTTCTACATTTGGAGTACCAAAATACTTAGTGATAATGCGCAACAATTCGTATCTTATAATTTTCAACATTTTCTCAAATTACATGGTATTAAACATAAACTAATAGCTCCATATTATCCTGCTACTAATGGATTAGTGGAAAGGAGCGTCCAGATTGTAAAAAAAATATTTAAGAACTCTTAAATCTCACAGTAAATTATGTGATGTTGAAAATTAATTAAATGAATTTTTATTACAATATCGTAAAATGCCTCATTGTGTCATTCATCAGTCTCCTTCGAGAATAATGTTTAACAGGGAAATAAGATCCAGACTTGATAATATTAGACCCACTTCACATACCGTACTGGTAACAAGTGATACCGATATTAAAAATCGTAGTTTTCTGCTTAACCAACGCGTCTTGGTAAGAAATTATTCAGGACAGGAAAAATGGATTTTTGGTCATATTCCTAAGATAATAGGAAAGTTACACTACTTAATTAAACTTGATGACTGTAGAATTTGAAAAAGACATGTGGATCAATTGCGAGGTGCCTGACTGGTATTAGATTATTGTTGTTTTTTTCAAAGTTATATACGTTCTGAATGGTTGAATGGGGAAGGACTGTTAGTATACAGAGTCTATATGTCCTTCAGACTAACTTTTATTTCATGGATAGTTGTGAACATTGCTCTACGGGGTATGACAGATGTGAAAATGAAATTAATCAGGGAATTGTCAAAAAGATTAAGTACCGAAAAGATAATAAAAACTGCTTACAATTTGAAGTGGTTATTTGTAAACACAATAGTCATAATGCTAAATTCGCGGATGCAATTTCGAAAGATCGATTTTCCCACATTATGAGGGTATTATATCTTTCCTATCCTATCCACAATTATAACGGATCAGACAGAGTTGCCAAAATAAGCCTCTAATATAATGCCCAAAATTCAATATTTGTAAAACTCGTCCCCTTCAAATACGATCACAACGAAGACGAATCAATTGTACCATATTTTGGAAGACACCCCAAAAAACAATTTGTAATATGAAAACCGATTCACGCCGTATTAAGGTAACTCATCACTATTACCAGATGCTTATAATAAACTAAGCGTTGGTGCATCTGTCGTTTTATTGATACGAGCGATATGAATTATGTTTCTATTAATACTTGCCCAACACCTATCTGGGCTGAGGTTCAACAAATTATAGAAAAGATGTAAGTTGGCATGGTGCATCATTTTGTAGACCTTTAAACATTCTAAAACCTCAGCGATGAACCATTGAGACCGTCACCCTTAATCGCTCTTTCTTTACTTTATCTCCAATACCTTTAAAAGTGAGCACTTCACGAAAAAAGTGAGAATTAAAAGTTTTCTCTTTAATTCAGTTAATTTTATTTTAAAAGCCCACCCTTCTGATTTTAACTCCGAATTAAAGCTTTTATTGGGAAAATTGTCGAGACCAAAAAGTTTATTGGGAAGGAATTCTCTATATAAAGGTTTTTTTTGCTCCGTTAAAAGTAAGTTACCAGTGGCAGAGATAAATTTCTTGAAAGTACGTTTTTTACATTTTGAAAACGTTAAGTGAGAAAAATTGCAATTCCACAAGTAATTATCTGCTTAAAATAAGGTATATTGGAAAATATACATGTTTAATAACAATATAAAAAAAATGCTCGAGAACAAGATAACTTGTATTAAATGTAGTTCTCATTCACTTCCACATTCGTTGATTACATACAGGCTATCTCATTGCATTGGCCATATGCCATAGTGCAGGTGAGTCCCAGTCGTTTGCATGTATACGCTTTTTTTATACTCCCGGAAAGCAATTGTAAAATAAATCTCTAAAGCCCATCTAGGAGCAATGGCAGTCTGAATAAATTGGATGCAACTATCGATTTTTCATATTCCAACCCCAATCTCCGCCGCTGATGCGATAGGTAAAACACGTATAATTATCGCTTCCAGTGAAAGTGAGACATTCAGTGGTTAAAACTATCCTTTTGATTTGAAACTGCATCATACTGCATAAGATAAGAAGTTAAAGGTAAGCGTAGATTGAGCCATACACAAAAACAAACTCGATCGTCAGAAATAATAACATTTATATCACAATCAAAATAACTTCAGTAGCTACATTTGTCAAAAAACAGTTATTGATTTTAAGCTGCCTCCACATTATGCCGATTGACGAGGTCGATCGGCAAATCTCACTCGACACGTTCGAGTTTCAACTCGTCCACATTGTCAGTATATGTGGACGTGTTGACCGACATACATCGCCGCGCCATTATCAAAACTGAGGATATTTTGAATTGGTTTTGCTTCATTAACATTTTTAATTATGAGTGAGGCAGAAGATGCTGTAATAACAGCTGCTGCTGCAATTATATTTGCAGTTGTTGGAAACCAGCAACAGCGTTTTCGTCGCCCTCGAAGATTTTGGGTACGAACCAGCCTCGTCAATGGTAGGAAAAAATATCATATACAGGAATTTATAAAGGATTCACTGCTAGATGAGGTTGTAGTCATCCCTAAAGGACAGTAACGGCAGAACGACATTAGCTTAGAAATAATATTTAAAATTTAGGTTAATATTAATTACAATATTTAGCGAGCGTTGATCTAGGAAGGTCAATGTTGGTTATGTGTGGAAGCACGTTCTAGTTACAATGTAAACAGACACGTTCAATTAATAGACGAAGGTAAGGCACGGAGTACAGCGTGCGTACACTTCCTATAAAATGAAAGTATAACGAACCAGGATTATTAATTGTTATTGATAGTTTTAATAAGTCAATTGATATTATATTTTGTGTATTTTTAAATATATTAAAAGAGCCCAGTGATTTTGTATAAGTGATGTCGTTCATTCAAGTCCCGAATACCGGTTACTAGGTAAGTGTTTTCCTCAAAAATAATATGCCTTCATGGTAAACGTAAATTATACGAGGGACACTTACTAAGTAACCACCACAAGGTTGATGAATTAAACCTAAAATAAAGATGTCACGCGGGCTTTATATTTTGTGTATTTTTAAATGTATTAAAAGAGCCCAGTAATTTTGTATAAGTGATGTCGTTTATTCAACTCCCGAATACCGGTTACTAGGTAAGTGTTTTCCTCAAAGATAATATGCCTTTATGGTAAACGTAAAGTATACGAGGGACACTTACTAAGAAACCACCACAAGGTTGATGAGTTAAACCTAAAATAACGAATGTCACGCGGGCTTTAGAAACTTTTTTAGACTTGTAATGAATGCGAATATTAGAAAGGGAACATCAAATCAGTAACTTTCATAACACACGGTAAAATATATGTTTTATTTCTAATATAAAAAAAGTAGAACTCGACATACTTTTTGTTTAAAAAAAATGAGACTGGACCATAGCATTTTGCAACAATGTAATAACGAAACTAGGTTAAATATAAACTATTGTTGTTTACACAAACCGTTAGTTAATAAAAATCGAGGCCATTCTAAAACAAAAACCTCTTGATTCTAGGATCTGAGCCTATATCGTGCATTATTATTTGACAGATAGCGGACCTTGTTGAATTTGAGGTGCCATATGAGGCCCCTTTATTGAACTCTAGGGATGAAAATTCTAATATCTGAGAAATAGATGCTACGAAGGGATCCACATCTTTGTCTATGCAATAATGCCATCAAACTTTTAACCCACAGTTATTCTGTTTTATTGTGGATTCCGTTATAGATGCAAGACATACAGTTATGGACATTTCTGGGATTTTCTTATACCTTAGGGCTTGTTCGATAAGACTCCTGCCACCAGGGTAAGCTTTTTGTTCAGATGGTGAGGGGATCTGTCAGGAGAAAATAATAACAATTTGTTAGGACATAGAAGGACTGGGTTGCTAACTAGAAGAGATTTAAATATCGGATACCATGGCTGAGAGGTCCAAACCGGTACTACCAGTATTCCTTGTGCTTTATCAGTAATAATTTTTTGTAGTACTCGGAGTATTAAACAAAAAGGCGGGAATGCATAAAAGAAAAATTCACTCCATTTTATCGTGAACGCATCAGCAGCAAAGGCGTCTGGATCTCTCATCTATGAAACACAGTTTTCACATTTAGTATTTAATCTGTTGGCAAATAAATCAATAGACGGTTCTCCTAAATTACTAATGATTTGTTGAAATGCACTATTTGCTAATTGCCACTCTGATTCAATATGTATAGTTCGTGATTGTTAATCCGTCTCTTTATTATCTTTTGATGTAATATATGACACGTATATGAATATGTTTCTTTTTCCACACCACTGCCATATCTTACGGGTCATTTTATTTAATCGATCATATTTGACACTACCCATACGATTAATATACGATATAGCAGTGGTGTTGTCAATGCGGCAGAGAATGTTTACATTCCGAAGATTCCCTGCAAGGCATTTCAACCCAAATAACGCTGCGTATAATTCAAGACAGTTAATGTGAAGCCTTGCTTCGTTAATTGACCATGCGCCCCTGGCTTTTTGTCGATTACAATAAATGCCCCAACCCTTTTGAGAAGCATTTGAAAATATTTCCAATTCAAATTGTGTACTAAAAATGTGATTATTTCTAACCATGATATTTTCTAACCACCACTAGAAATCGTTTATCATTCGTTTTGGAATAATCATACTGGCATTATAGTCTCTTCTTGCTCCTTTTAATGCAAGCATCTCTTCTTCTTCAAACTGTTTTGAATACAGCCATCCATACTTAATGGCCGTGCAAGCTGAAACTATAGTGCCAATCAGTTGCGTGAATTCCCGGATTTTACAACTTTTCTTCGTTAACATGCGTTTTATGAGTTTTGTTATTTTTATGCGTTTTTCTTTAGGAAGGGAAATAGTCAAATCCAACGAATTTTAGATAAAACCTAAATATTAACATTCTTGGGGAGGCGTCAATGCGCTCTTTCCATAATTAATAATAAAACCTAGGTCTTCTAAAAGGTTAGTTGTTGCTAAAGTATTTTTTAAGCATTCTGAATAACTATTGCTCAATAATAAAAAATCATCTAGATACAAAACTGAAGTAAAACCTCTTTCTCGAAGTACTTCAACAACGGGTTTCATGATTTTCGTAAAAATTCTGGGAGCGCAACTAATTCCAAATGGAAGGCAGTTAAACTGATATAAAATTCCTATGTGAATTGTTAATAGAAACCAGATAATACGCGTCCTTTAGGTTGTCTGTTGTTATAAAAGAAAATTGTCTCATTATTTTAGCAACCGTTTTTTGATCTCCAATTTTAAAATGTGCATTTGGAAGCAATTACTATACAAAACGAAATTTCACCAGAAAGATACAATTTTGAGAAAAAGGCAAGTACCTGAGCTTACCATTCCCAGAAATCTTGATGGAGATGTAAAAAATGAAATTGAAATAGTTGAACATGATTTGACGGCAGAGTTGCAGGATATTCGATTCACTGATAAGTTTAAGGTACATGAAGATCAGAAATAGAAGAGAAGTGTTAAACTCAGTCACACAGAAAAAAGGCAATTCAAATGTGATTTTTGTTTAAAAACTTTTTCGCTGAAATGTAATTTAAATACACATTTGCACAGACACACCGGAGAAAAGCCATTCAAATATGACGTGTTTTCGAAAAAATTTTCACAGAAATGTCATTTAAATTTACATTTGCAAACTCACACTGGAGAAAAGCCATATAAATGTGACATTTGTTTAAAACATTTTTCGCAGAAAGGTCATTCAAATATACATTCGCGCAGTCATATAGGAGAAAAGCCATTAAAATGTGACATTTGTCTAAAAACATTTTCGCTGAAAAGTAGTTTGAATAGACATTTGCGAACTCACACTGGAGAAAAGCCATTCAAATGTGACATTTGTTTAAAACAGTTTTCGCAGAAAGGTCATTTGGATGCACATTTGCACAGTTACTTAGGAGAAAAGCCAATCAAATGTGACGTTTGTTCGAGAACTTTTTCACGGAAATTTAATTTAAATTTACATTTGCGGAGTCACACTGGAGAAATGCCATTGAAACGTGACGTTTGTTCGAAAACTTTTTCACAGGAAAGTAATTTAATTTCACATTTGCGGAGTCACACATGAGAGAAGCCATTAAATGTATCATTGGTTCGAAAACTTTTTCACAGAAAATTCAATTGAATACACATTTGCACAGTCATACAGGAGAAAACCCTTTTTCACAGAAAGTTCATTTAAATTCACATTTGCGGAGTCACATTGGAAGAACGCCATCCAAATGTGACGTTTGTTGAAAAAAAATTTAGGTGTGTAATTTAAATTTACATTTGCGGAGCACACTGGAGAAGAGTCATTCAAATGTGACGTTTGTTCGAAAAAAACTTTACAGTCGTGTAATTTAAATTTACATTTGTGGAGTCACACAAGAGAAAGCCCATCAAATATGACATTAGTTCGAAAACTTGTTCACATGAGAATTCAAATGAATACACATTTTCACAGTCACGCAGGAGAATAGTCGGTCAAATGTTACGTTTGTTCGAAAACTTTAACTCAGAAATTTAATTTTAATTTACATTTGTGGAGTCGCACTGCAGAAAAGCCATCAAATGTGTCGTTTGTTCGAAAAGTTTTTCCTAGAAATGTTGTTTACATTTGCGGAGTCAAAGGAGAAATGGCATTGAAATGTGACATTTGGTTGAAAACTTTTTCACAGTAAAGTAATTTGAATAAACATTTGCCTAGTCACTTAGAGGAAGAGCCCTGTGTGACATTTATCTGAAAATTTTTACACCGAATACACAATTGCATAGAAGAGAAACGTGACATTTATTCGAAGTCGTTTTAATTTAAAAAGTATTGAAGTCCGGATTATTGCAATATTTTTAATTTAGAAATTAAACGTAATCAGTCACCTTAGTGTAATAAGTGCCTGTTGTAAATTGCAGCAAGATTAACTACCAGCCAAGTAGGATTACTTATATATTGTTAGTTATATGCCACATTAAATAAGTATTCATTATTAAACAGTAATCAGCCGGTAGACAAGAAACCAGTTTTTTCAATTGAGATAACACAAGTAAATCAGTAGGCAGATATATTAGAACTATTTCAAGAGTGCCAACAGGGTTGGCTTCAGATTATTTTTAGAAGTGCAAAGATTACTGAATATGGAAAATTGTGCTAAAGAAATTTTAGATAAACTTAGGATCGCGGAAGAAAGAAACATAAGAATTGAAGGTAAAATTGATGATATACAAACTAAATTGTCAAAGTTAGAAGCTGAAAATCAAGCAAGGAAACAGGAGAATGAACGACTCATGGGTTTGTTAAGGATACAAAATGATCAGATCGAGCAATTACAGAGAGAATCAAAGAGAAAAAATATTATTATCTTTGGAATCGATGAAGCTAATAACGAGGATCAAAAAAGGCAAGAACATAAAGTAGCTGAAGTGGTGAAAATAACTGGTGTAGAGTTTGATGCAGAAAAAGATATAGTTGAGATTAAAAGAATAGGCAAAAAAGAAGAAAACAAAATCAGACCGATAATGGTAGAACTTCGAGATGGTAATAAAAGAATTGACATCCTGAAAGCCAGTAAACAACTGAATTTAGCATCAATGAAGACTTTCCGAGGAAACAACGGAAAGTGCTTAGAAAACATTTGATCTCGGCAAGAGAACTAGGAAAGCGTGCAACAATGCGGTACAACCAACTTATAGTGAATGGAACAGTATACACAGTAGAGGAATTGATGAGGAGCCAGGAAATTGAAGACAGGAAGAGACACCTCGGCGTGACACCACATAGAAAAACAGGCACAAGAACCACAAGTGAGAGATCACAAATTCGCTCATTTATTATAAACGAATAGCTTGGGTTTTACACAATTTTTTTTTCTCGCTCTTCTATTGTCAATTTTCATTGTGATTTTGCTGCATGAGCTATATATTTATTTATAGACACTGTACCGGATTTCTTGCTATATTGATTTGTATCAATTTGAAGCAATAAATATATTATTATTATTATGTATTTATTAAGACCTTTTAGATTAAGTATCAACCTACGCGTACCATCTGGTTTTGGAGTCAAGAAAATATCTGCAAGAAATTGATATTTTACAGGGCGAACCTTGGGTATAACTTGTTTAGATAAAAGTTCTTTGATGGATAGCGTAATATCTGAATCATCCCTATAAGACCACTTTGGTTCTCTCGGAATTTTCTTTTGTTTTGGGTGTTCTAGGAATGGAATTTTGACACCCGAAACCCATGATAGAATTATTTTATTTTTAGTAATTGAATTCCAAACTGGAACAAAGTCTTGCAATCTACCAGCATAACTACTCACCTCTAGTTGTGGCGGTACTGGTATCGTCTTTCGACTTTCTCTTGTCCGGCTTCGTTCTGTCGTTGACGAGCGCCCCTGTTGATTTTTTTCGGATATTGCCGTTCACCCTGGCAGCCCTGCTTGAAGTGGTTCCGAGGTGGACGTTTCTTGTTTAAATTCTTTTATGGTGTTTGCTTGGCTAACTTAAGTTCTAATGAAGAACGTGCCAAATCCCTAGAAGTTTTCAGTTTTTCTTCTAATTGTGTTCCAAATAGCCACTCATCAGCGCTAGCTTTCTGAATGACTTGTTGTGAGTCTTTATTTAGATTGATAGTTATGAGTTATTGACGAGCTTTAGTTTCTTGGCAAAAAAGATCTAATAAAAGCCGTGCTGCATCTCCTAGGGACTCAATAGCTATTTTTCTATTCTATTCTTCATTGATAACGATTGAATTTAGAGCCGTGCCTATAGCCGAAACGCCAGCTCCCAGTTGTGCTTTGAGGTTACTCAACCGGATATCTCTCCTTATCACTGAGGGTATACACGCCGAGGATACGACTTCATTTAGCTTTGGAGGATTGAGGAAGGTACTATTCTCCGGAGCGGGATGTTTTTCTATGAGAGTTTTTTTGTTTCATCATCCATCCCGTCTTTAGTTAAATGAAACCACTTTTCTGCTATATCCTGTTGAAGTGGAGGTCCCAGCAAATTTTTCTCCACCTCCTTTCCCCCCAGTAGATTTAATATCTCATCATCAAGCGGTTTTGATGCTTGGATTTAATCGCTCCGTTCTTTCTCTGAAATATAGACAAAGAGAAAAAATAGTTTTTGTTCCATGAAACAAAATTCACTCTTTTGATGTCATAATCAGAAAGAGTGCATCCTTACATATTTGCATCTTGGTATGACAATGTGTACCTATATACGGTGTTATATTATTAATTTGTTATTTGATATCATAGTTAATTTGAGTTAAGTCTGATATCATAATCAAACAAGTTATGAAAATATGATCTGTGGTAATCTGATGTCATAATCAGATTGCAATTTGACATCATAATCGAATACATAGAAATAAATATAATCTGATATCATAATTAGATTACAATTTGACATCATAATCAATTACATAGAAATAACTATGATCTGATATCATAATCGAATCTCCCTGTATATGAGCATAGTTCAATTATTTCCATAATCTAATACCATAATTCAATTCAATAACTCATTTTTAAAATATCACATATAATTTTAGTAACATTTAGTACGATTTTACACCATCTATCATACAACATAATAGACAAAAACAATTCGAGTAAAAAAAGGAAATAAGGTTTATTTGAAAATCTTACCAACAACATTTGACATTGGACTTTGGTCTCGTCTACCTGAATTGGATGAATATTCGTCGTCGGAATTGATATAAATTTGTCGCCTTGTTTTTCTTCTCGGTGATGTATGACGACTGCTATTATCATTATCACTATATGAGGAATCACTTCCACTACTAGAGACATAAATATACTTTTTAATGTTCTCTAGCTCTTTTGTTAGTGCTTTCAATTTCTTTCTAATTCTATCACGTTTTATTTTTGGCATTCTTAGTGGAAACTTACTGAGTAACACAAAATTTGGATGTGATACGATCGGCGCACACAAGAAGAATGAGAAGGAAGCGACCGCACCGAGGCAGGTAGAGATGGGATAATTTTAAAATAGCTAAAGATGTGTGCGTTCGATACCTCAGGGAGGTACACAGGTATTGTGGTTGAAACCACACCTTCATCAATTTGTATTTTCATGTATAGTATTCAGAAAACGCCTGAACAATTATTACATTCAAAATGAAATAGGCCGGGCTTGTCTCTACGCAACTTGTTCTAGTTTGATAATTGAATAAATGTCAGTGTCAGCGTCAACCAATTTTCCCAACCAGAACGGTCTCGCAGTTAAGACCTGAATGTTTTTACAGAAATTAATACATTCCGTCTTTTCTGCAAAAGTGCATTTTTTTGTATGAAGTTAAAATTCAAGATAAGTTATTTTTTGTAGTGTAAAATAGTCTTTTCGAAACTAAGGAAAAAAAAGTAAGATTGTTCTTTCATTATTAGATCATACTGAAAGGCTTGTCCCCATTCATTGTTTCATCTGTATATATTTCTGACGTCACTTAAAGTTCATTAAATATTACTGGATTGTTGACGAGATTACAGTGTGTTAATCTTTGCCCAGTACCGGCTACTACGGAGACGCAGTCCGGTAATCGAAGGCAGATTTCTCCAAACTGGTGAAACCGCCGTAACATCTGATCCTACGAGCCGAATATATATTTTGCAATAATAATAAACCATTGTATCGTTGAAATTCAGTTTGACAGCAAAAACTGCTGTTTTTTCTATACACTCCATAGGTTTCCAACCGGGAGCCGTTAGACCACGTTGCCGGATTCCAGTCATAGATTACAACAAATTGTTGAAATAAAAGCAGTTGAGTTATTGAGTCATAGTTGTATTGTTAGCGTTTAAATATTTTCTATTTATATTGAGACAAAGCCTTTCAGAGTCGATTAAATTTAAAAGTATTAGCTCAAATCAAACGCCCAGTGCCGTATCGAAAAAGATTCGTACGAACATTCTCCACACAAAAGTCAGATTAGATTAAAAATGTATTTCCTGTAGTCAAATTGAGACAAGTATTGAGATTTGAGTCACCTCTCCAGGGGCGTACTTACAAATTTTAACTTCTGGTTTAACTTCGCGTTTTGTTATTGTGATATTTTTTACCAATTGGCCAGATTGAGCTCTGATATAGGCCTGAAGGTGGTATTACCCTAGATGTGGTGATCAAGGCCAATATTTAAATGATATTTCTTCTCTAATTATAAGTTTTTATGAAGCTAGAAAGGAAAAAAAATCAATTCATCAGACAATGGACAAATCCTCCAGACATAGTGGGGAACAATCTAGTTAATGAAACTATAAAAACTTTTTGGTACTTACAATCAGCATCTGAACTGGAAATCCACCATAAAAGAATTCACTTATGGCGATTAACTATATAATCCCAAAAAATATGGTATTTTTACGGGTCTATACTTTCCAAACAACTCCCAAAATCTCCAACGATACCCGGGGAAATATGTGTCACGATTCCGTCATCCCTTATTATAAGGTGAAATACTTCATTATTTCATCCGAAAATGTGACGAAAAACTCTATGGCTGACACCACTCCTATACCCAACAAAAATGAATTCGACAGGCAAACCAATTTTTAATCGTGTTCAATCCAGCCAGTCAATCATAATTAATGCTCTCGAGATGTCAAAATGATCATTAACCAGTAGCTTTGTGACACTCAACAATTATTCACCACAGATCAACGTATGCATAGACACTTTACCCATAATTGCGTTACAAAGATGTGTATTAGGGGTAGTGCGTTCGAAGTAACACCACGGGGACATGCTCCCTATTAACAAAATAAATACTGTGTCGTATATTTAATTAGGAAAGGTAATAAACATGGTTCGCATACACTCAATATTAAAACTAATTGAGACAATAAACCCAACTCTACCGCCTGAATCACACACCACTAACTCCAGCGTGTTGACTCTCGACGACAGACAATAATCCGCGGAAGCTCTAACTCTACCCTCATGCAGTTTCGAGTGAGCGACTACATGGAGGAGTCACAAACACCTTTGCCGAGTAATTTCGGTACGCGAAAAACCGCCCATCAAATGTCGACGATTCTTTTATCCGAACCCAGAATCCCCTCAACGAATGAGAGTCCGTAGTGAGTAACCCTCAACAACAATACATCAGTTCTGTAACAAATGTCAACATAATAATAATCGGTGATAGAAATTTATGCATATAGTACACAACAGTAGAACGTTATAACTCTTTTATTACCCATCGGTTTATTGTTTATATTTGTACGATATTATAAAGGATTTCCAAATGTAGATTACACTGAATTTCCAAATATACATTGTAGGTCGAAGTAATGTTAAATTGAATGATGAATTACATTTTAAAGTTTCTGTAACTGAATTCGCACAACAACAAAATTGAAACGTATCACGATTCTCCCAAAAAACAGGATCTAACCATTTAGGCGACTAAACCCCTCTTGAGGTATATAGTCACTATATGTATATATATATATATATATATATATATATATATATATATACTGTTGCAGGCTAATGTGGACTCCGTTATACCTGTAGTCCAATTTGGGCTCCTAGCGTATATTTCATGTATACCACTATATAAGTTGACGTCTTAGTGGGATCCGTTATATGTAGCGGTTACAGTAGGCTCCGTTGGTGTATATTTCCATACTTCAAAAGCAAGGTAGGCTCCGTATATGATGCATTTCAGGTAATATAGACTCCTTGAGGCGTTGCCACATATACTATCGTCCAGTTAATACATACATTCAAAAGAATAATTGCCAGTTCGGTATTGACATTGTATAAAACGATTGCAAACTGCTTTCTTCGTAAGAAATTTTTATCTGAGACTGAAATTGTTTATTTGAAACAAAAACTATAAGAAATAAAAATTATAAATTACAAACAATTGACTTATATTAAACTGATATTGTTTATAACATGAAAGAATGAATACGTAATAATACCTATAAATTAGCAATTTGCATATCATATAAAAACCTTGTTGACAAAAATAAGCTCAATATTCGAGCTTATATTAAATATTTTTATGGAAACAAACATTTACATTTTTGACTGATGCATTTACAAGAATATGCTACCTTCTCCCTCTCATTTTGTGCACACCTAATTTATTTTGTGTTAATAGTTGATCCGAATAAGGACCCTGCAATTTTTATGAAAAGTGGCGACTGGTATCTTTCTTTGAAAACTTGATATGCATTTGTACTCGATCCAGTTACTTAAATTACTGATAGGCTCAGCTTAATTCTGGTTAATGTCTGTAAGTTTTTGCTACTAGTTTTAGTACTCAATGAAAATGTTGAATTCTTAAGATTTTCCTATGATCAGTTTTTGAAATATACATTTTCAAAGTCATGAACAATTAAGATTCTTTTATGATAATTTCCCGTGTAATACAATATATAAAATATATTTTAGATGCAGTTTTTGTAGATCGCACAATAATATAAAAATATGCTTATTTATACAGAGTGTTCTTAAATATATCGTCTAGGTAAGTAATTAATGAGTATTTTTAAATTAACATGCTCAACACATAACAGAGGATTTTTTTCTGAAGTGATATTCAGTGGTTCAAATCCATTATTTAATTAATTAAACGCTTTTTCAAATTGTTTTCTTTGTAAGAGTGAGCAACAGTGAGATAAATAAGTTCTCATTAGCTCCTGTGTAAAAAACTAAAACATTTAAGAATTGGTGGCTAAAATCAAAATGAAAAACCCAGCAAAATTGCTTTACACATAGCTATTGAATATCACTTATATAGTATATAAAAATTAAAAAGCCACTATACATGTTATTTTAAAAATATCCCTCAAATATATGCCTCTTTTTATTTATATATACAGCTATATAATATAAAAGAAATTAAGTATATTATCTATTTTGTATTACATGGTAATCTTTGAAGCAAATAAAATCCTGATTGGCACTAACTTTAAAAATGTATATCTCAAAAACTGAAGAATTCAACAAGTACCAAAACTAACAGTAATAACACAAAAATGCAGATATATACCGACGACATTTCTAAGTATAGGGTCACTTATAATAAAATTGCAATTTCGGAATATTTACCGTCCTTTATTTTTTGTCTCACACTGTATGAAATAGTATTGCAGAAAATAGCAAAAAATAAGAACTACTAAGAATTTCATTTCAAATATTTTTTCACTAACCCTATAACTATCTATATTTTTGGGTCGAAAATCAGTCTAAAACTAATGCCGAATGAGTAAGGATTAACAGCCCTGCAAAATACTAATATATTTATATTATTAATAAAAAGGCTTACCAAAACGAAATAGTACTTTCGATAAACCGCTACATTCCAACTTTATCGGCTTGTATCGTACAGATTGTTAGGTCTATTTTAGCAATAAGAGAATTACATCACCTGTCAGTGTGTTTAGTACTCCGATCAGTCTTAGAGGATCATTTAGGCATAACCGTTTCACCTTCGCTTTGTGATCTTAAAGGTTTTTTGGGATCAGGATTCGAAGGACATTATTACAATAAAGACTTATTGGCATAATATCCTCTGCAAAATTTACAAGAAATACTACGGTTCACATTGCTTTTCTTGTTTTCGCTAATCGGAATTATATCATTACAAAATTTCAATGACGTCGAATTTGATCCAAAGCGTGTTTTCGTTGGTAGTTTTGAACCCTTGTGTAAAGATAAAAAAGTTTGAACATCAAATTCATCGGAATGATGACGCATCAAATGTCTTCCAAAATCCTGAACATCTTGTAGATAATATGGTGGTCGTCGCTTTTTCTTAGATATTCTAGGCAATTCTTGAACATCAGAACCAAGAGGTTTGGTTTTTTTTTGTTGAACTATCCAGTGCTGTATGTTTTACTTGTTTAAGTGATGAATTATATTCGGATATGAAAGAGCATACTGTATCAAGTTAAAATGAAAACGACATCTGTTCTAAATGTGAATCATTATTTTTTTAAAACGTAGAATCTCCCAGTGTTAAATCACATGTTACGATTTCATTTTTGGAATTGTAGTGGAAATCCAAGGAAGAGTTTTGTAAAACGGCATAGCTTGTCAACGGCACTTTATTTTGTGGGATCGTGATACGCACTGATGAGTCAAAAAGATTGTTTTCTCTGTTTGAATTATTGGAAAAACTTTCCTCGGGTGGTAAATATTCAGAACCAGATGTTCCCGTGTTACTGAGACATTGTCCAGTGCTAACAAACAATGTCTTTTATGAAATTAGACAATTTAAATCATTAATGAAAATAATACAATATCAAACTTTTGTCAAAACTACCAATTTTATGTTTTATGTCAAATGAGTTTCCATTTTTAAGTTTTATGAATTTTAAGGATTGTTTTAATATTCACACTTCTTGTCAGTACACGAGATTAATTACTTATAATTAATCTGCACAACTTTAGTCTGTGTGTAAATTTAAAAGATGCCTGCTGTATTCTGTAAACAGATAACCCATGACTCTACATTTCAAAATTAAAAAAGTATATTGAAAGTACCCGCTAGAGGATGTAATCGCATACGGAATAAGAAGTAAATTCAAAAACTAAAACCCGACTAATGAAAAAAGTATGAAACAAGAAAATATTCTCATCTATAATAGTCATGAACAAACTGTTCAATATTTATCTGCTATTAAGTAAACAGCTTACTTATAGTTATGTTGCAGTCCACTTCGTTATTCCAAATGAAACACCCAGTATATTTTTAACTTACTGAATTGCTGATATAATTATCAACAACTGATTATGACAAAGTAATATACTTTAGTCTCATGGCGAGATGATAATTATTTTATTACGGACATTCCCGTTTGACTGTTATTTATGAACTATAAATTTGATGATAAATTATAATTACTGAATTTCCACCATCTACATCGGTCACTGTAAGGTAACTCAATAATATCCCAGAAAAACGTGTTTAATTTTTTATACGGGGTGAAGAATAATTAACTTAAATTTTTGATATTGAATAATAGTAATAACTGTGTTTTTTAAATGGCAAACATATTTTTTTGTCGCCTCAATTCTATATTAGATTTCAACCATATATTCTTAACATTTTCCTATGCCTAAATGTAATGGTTTTCGAGATTTTTTTGTCTTTATTATTTATTAAAAAATAATTATTATTTGTTTATTAATAGTCATTTTTCTACGCCCTATCTTCGAAGTACCTTTTATTTTACCGCTTTGTTGCGCTTAAGACGGATTTTTATGGTGATTCTGTACCATGATATTCCACAGTTCAATTTTCTTCAACAAAGTGTTTCAGACCAGAAGAAATAAATATCTCGCAAGCTTATTAATTGTTTTCACTAAAATAAATATGTTTCGATAAATCAATATATTGATTTATCGAAACAATTGTCAATTTTTTAGAATTTTCAATAACTTGTATTATATTGTGGAATTAACTAGAGACCGTGAGTTTCATTTAAAAACACTAACAAGAAGAACTTATCTATTTAATCAGTAAAATTATTATCCTAAAAAGTAGATTATTAATTTCACACTTTCTATTTACAATGTAATAAAAATTGTTCGAGTCAATAAGATATACAATGCAATTGGAACGTTTTGAATATTTTTATTAAAATTACTTTCAAGATTCAAAATGACAGAGCTATGTTATCTAAATGATTTAAAATAATTATAATTAGCATTCATATCTAAAACAAAAAACAGCCAACTCCAAAGCTCCCGTTACCGAATCGTTGAAAATGTCAAATTACTTGTGAGCCCTTGCATGGTATACGTATCTCATTCCTAAATATATATATATTTAAGAATAGACTCATAGTTTTGATTTTCTTGAACAATACTTTAACTGTAACAAGAAATAACCGATGATGTGAGTATTTACCAATTTAGTAGAATAATACTAGAAGGAGCTCACTCTGACCGCTACAGTGATGGGATACTCAACTGCAGGGGTGCCAAAGTTATCGGATCCTACTTTGACCTAGAAATATAACATAAAATGTATATCAAGTTTTCAACATATCGCCATCTAGAAATATACACGCGCACTACAAATTATACAAATTCACGAAAACGGCCAAAATTAGCTCCTTCTAAAAACTATGCCAAATCAATCTAGACATAAATATAAGGTAGCTGATGCTTTTTTTAGGACTGGGTAAACTGGGCTCCGTATATAGGAGCCCATTTTACCGCGGAGCTCACTTATACCTCAGATTTAACATGGGAGGAGCCCACCTTGTATGTTAACTAATATATATATATATATATATATATATATATATATATATATATATATATATATATATATATATATATATATATATATATATATATATATATATATATATATATATATATATATATATACAGGGTGTCCCGGGACTAATGGGAAAAAGTCAGGAGCGTATAATCTGAGCCAAAATAATGTTAGTATTTCATATAAACATTTTCCATGCAGGCCCTCGTTTTCGAGTTATAGGCCTGCAAAGTTTTAATTTTAAATTTGGTTTTAATTTTTATTTTTTGTACTAGTTATTGGATCTTGATAAAATTCACGGCAAAGCTGTAATGTACGTGTATGTTTATTTTGGGAAGGTAAATATATTTACAGTAGTGCCTTGAAGCCAGGGACGGACTACTCGCAATGGTTAGTGATCCAAAAAATTTGCAACGATGGCACACCCTGTATGAAATTATCGAAATTAACTTCTCCACATATTAAGCTAATGAAAAGGTACTCTTGTTGGAATTCGATAAAATAAGCCGTTTGGCTAATATTTACAATTTTATTAATGCACTACGTACCAATTTGCGCATTCACCATTTTTATAAGTACACAACGAGGTAAAACCAACTTATTAATACGATGTCCAAGATTTACTTACAGTACTACAAAAAAATAATTCAACGATATCAGAAGATAAAAAACATTAACGACTTATTAATTCGAAAGTTGGTAAAAACTTTTTAAAAGTGTTTTTACCGTTTATCAAGTAACCATAGGATTAGTTGTCAAACGTTGTGTAGAATAGTTCGTAGTCAGACTTGTCAATAATTCATGTCCTTAATTTACCAGTAACAATGACAAAATTTACTTTTATTGAGTACGCAAATATGTATTTAATGTATGGACTGGCTTCTCGAAACTGCGTAGAGGACAGAAGGCTTTATGCAGAATATTTTGCTAACAGAGCATTGCCAGACAGACGAATGTTTGAGCGTATTGATCTCAGGTTACGAGAAACAGGTATGAATTAGTAAATGTAATTTTCCATGTAAACAAAACAAAATTTTAAATTTTAGGAAGTTTTTTGCCAAAGAAGGTGGAGAAGGTCCAGTACGAAGCGTACGTACTGTGGCAGTTGAACAAGACTTGTTAAATGCAGTTGATAATGAACCATCAATGAGTTTAGGAAAATTATCACGAGAACATAACGTCTCAAAATCAGTTGTTCATCACGTCCTGGAAAAACAGCTCTTATATCCTTTTCACATGAAAAAAGTACACAGTATGACAGTGGTTGATTCTCCTGCACGACTTGAGTAATGCCAGTGGTTTCTGCGACAACAACAAGCAGACAATACATTTATTAGTAACGTTCTCTTTACGAACGAATTCGGTTTCACCAGAGATGGAGTCACAAATTCTCATAATATACATTTATGGGATGATGAAAATCCACATGGAATCATCCAAACTAGGAGCCAGCATAGATTCATGGTTAATGTTTGGGCAGGAATAGTTGGCATTCATTTGATAGGGCCATTCTTTATTGACGGTACTTTGACCGGTCAGAGATATTTGGAGTTTTTGCAAAATGAGTTATGGAACCTGTTTGATGATGTGCTACTACAAACTCGTAGGAATTTATGGTTCATCTATGATGGGGCCCCTCCTCATTTCAATTTAAATGTACGACAGCATTTACACACAAGGTTTCCCAATAGATGGATTAGTCAGAGGCCCTTTTCAATGGCCACCGCGATCAGGAGACGTTAATCCTATGGATTACTTTCTTCAGGGTTAGCTCAAAAGTAAGGTATACGCAACACTTGTGCCAACAAGGCAAGATTTAACCATCGTGGAGCCACGGATAAATTCGTAACCTCAACCCACAACTGGACAATAATCACAAATCTCGTCCGCCATGTTGGAGCTGCCATGTTTAATTTATGAATTTTGATATAAGATTAATATTTCAGGTATTCAAACATCTAACTATAATTTAGGGTTCAAATGGAAATTCAATGAAGTTTGTTTTTTTTTCAAATAGAATAACCTAAATATTTTTTAATATTTGGAGTCTTGAAAACTTGGAACATGTATCATACTTCATACTCTATCTTTAGCTATGACGGTTCCAAGACAAGTCAAATGAGTCGCCCATTTTATCAGTTTGAAATAAAATAAACTATTATACCAGAAAACCTAAATATATTGCATTGTCATTTCGGCGGCCAACATTGAAAATGTCATCATGAAACTTCTGAAAATCGGAACTTTAGACCCAGAACACTCTGGAAGATATTGAATATGGGTTTTAATAGTTTGCTTCCATTCGAGATAAATATATGACGTCTTCAACACCTGACTATAAGATTTAACACCACCTCTTGTAGAATCGGGAGGAATGTTATTGTTCTTATCATACCTACATACGTATGAAATGACATTGAAAAATAATATCGGACTTCTCGCACACACTTCCTCTTTTTGTTAGAAAGGATAAAATGTACGACTCAAACATCGTCCAAGATAAGTCAAGGACATGATAAATGTTTAATATATTTTTTCTTAGAATCCAAATTTAAAAAACATTTGAGGAGCTCCTTTCGTAATGACGAAGTTCGTTAAGTTTCCGATTGAACCGGAAATGACAGTCAGATGTTTAAATACCTGAAATGTTCATCCAATGTATCTATACAAATCCGTCAAATTTCAAACCGACCGCCCATTTAATAACAAAATACCGGGCTGGCTAGTAATTTTGTTGGCAAACTATACATAAATAGAAAACATGTTTAATTGGAATATGTACTGTTTATTTTTTGTACGAACATTTGTATAAGTTTCATGAAATATTTTCTAAAACGCACAATAGAAAGAGCTTTCATGATGATACTGATCTGAAAACTTGTACTCAGTCATGATGGATTCCTCACTACTTCATTATTTCTCTAGATTCCTTATTCTTTTGATATGATCTTCATTAGCGTTACACCTAAGTCTAGCGATTGAAGTGAATTCAAGGTTTTTTTTTCAAATTTCGTGTTCACACTTTTCTTTTTAAAATTCGGTTCCAAATTTTTTCTTCAAAATTCAGAGCCTAACTTTTCACGGGTTTCGAATTATTCAAAAATTTAAAAAAAAAACCTTCATCAAACTCACACGGCTCAATAGAGCATATAAAGGAAAGTTGATTTCAATCGCCCTATTTTGATCTCTAGTTCACTCTGTAGTATTAATTGTATGTTGGTCTGGGCCACCCTGTATACAGACATCACACCAGTAGAACCGGTGGTGTAGTAATGAACAGACCAAACCGCTATGGTGTTGAGGAAAAAACTCTAGTGTATACATAGCTTTTATTGCCCTCTACAACTTTTATTTAAGACATTTTTAGCCTTAGATCCAATAAGGATGCAGTTATCGTTCAAACAGTTATCATTGATACAATCTGTATATGCCAGAGAGAGTTTCAACGTCTCCGAAATTTTTGTGAAATTCAATATTCTAGGTCAACTACTAACAATCCACCTAGTAATCTGATTGCATTTAGGTTTTCGAGATTTTCACAAAAAAAACTACTTCTGCTACAGTGAAGTAGAAAAATATACTCATTCGAAAATTAACCTGAAAATAGTAGTAATTTTACTTCATCTCGTGGTTTACGTTGGAAAATTCAATTCATTTGCCCCTTATTTACGGAAATTCAGAATTCTCTAGTTTGTTTTATCGCCAGCATTATTCATTTTTATCGCCAGAAGTTTTTTATTTTGCCTCTAAATCAAATTCAAGTGAATTGTAAAACGAAAATTTAATTTTTCTATTAATAACGGTAGATATTCTGCAATAACTAGCGTCCTCCGCACTGTCAACAGTGGTATCAATAAATTAAAACAGATGTAAATCATCACATTCAATGATAAACGCTTTCTATAACCAAAAGTGAGATCGGCAACGGGAACGAAAATTTAATTTTTCTATTAATAACGGTAAATATTCTGCAATAACTAGCATCCTCCTCACTGTCAACAATGGTATCAATATATTAAAACAGACGTGAATCATCACAATCAATGTTAAACGCTTTCTATAACCAAAAATGAGATTGGCAACACTGCCAGGATGCCACAATGCAAGAAAAATACATATACAGACGCCAAACTATACCGTTCTTCGATATGTATACTGACGGATGCCACTTTGTGCGTCAGATGTATAATAAATATATACGTGTGCTACTATAATGCCGCGTACGGAGAACCTGTGAACCCTGGTGTATAGGTTTATACAAAAAACGACCAAAGTGACGTCCTGCTGATTTCATCAGCAATAGATTCCCAAGCATTCACTGAACCGTTTGCGATATTTTGGAGCTCGATGCACTGTGACGTCCGTATATCGGAAGTCATAGTGCCGCGGACGCCACAGCTACCGCGATTTTAACATGGGCGGATGCCACTTCACGCCGTGAATGTATATATATATATATATATATATATATATATATATATATATATATATATATATATAATATATATATATATATATATATATATATATATATATATATATACATATACATATCTTGAGGTGGTAGTTTGTTCTCCAACTAGCATGTACATGTGAGTTAAAAATTATAATTTAGTTTAGCATTTGAATTCAACATAAATTTAACTTACCTGATGAAAATCTCTATGTCCATGATATTTTTTTAATTAGATATTTTTAGTGGACAAAGGTTATATGTTTCAGATTTTGGAAAAAACAACAAAATTTCTATTAAACCACCGGTGTCATAACGCGAAGTGCAAGACTTTCAAACATTCTGTCCATGCAATTGCTGCAATTTCAGTATATTCCAACCTCTACAGTATGATTTGTTCAAAACAATGCAGCACCAAAAATCAGATTTTACGGAGTAGTAATTTATAATTGTCACTACTATAAAAACTTTACAAGATGACATAGCAACAACTTGAAATTGAGAATAAGAACATTTACTGCATTGTTTGGTTTATGGACCTTTATAAATGCCCTATTCGGGTCTCATAATTAAATTGATATTTGACGAAGGAAGCGGAATTACTGATATAGCACGAGTGGTCTGACCTGCTAAAGTAAATTTATAGCGGATTGTTTCGAACATAAATGATACATGAGAGTATACGGGGCTTGTATTGCGAATTAGTTAGGCGTTTGGGGCTTATAACAAGGAATGTTTCACAAGGCTATTGACACAAATTACTGACAACTGAACAATTAGGCGAAAGTAGTAAGACAAACAAACCTGTCGATTCAATGAATAGGGAATATATAAAATATATATTGTTATATTCAAAGTTTCATACCGAAAGTGCATATAGTGGTTAGTATTTGATGTAAACTAGCAACTTGTTTTGTATTGACAATCTGAAACTCCTTCTAAAAGATCAATACATTTTTTTCTATTATGTTCTCCATTCTTTTTTTCATGTACCTATACTGTCCAGCATTATCTCGTACTCATATGCAGTACGTGGAATTTGGGAGTCGTGAACTTTGATAGGTATGACTTTTTTTGTTCATACAAGGTGTCCAAGAAGTTGTTGTCAAACGTTCGGGAGCGTATGGAAGAGGTAAAAATCATGTTAGAAATTCAAATGCATTTTTGTCATACTAGCCTACGTTACGCGGAGTTATAAGTCATAGATCACAGTCAAAAAGAAAAATACGAGGAAAAACTGGATATAAAATTGCTCAAAAACGCCGATATACAGAATGAATACTTAAAATACTTGAATAATCAACTTGCCACCATAACTTCTGCAAATAAAGTTAAGAAATGTTGGGCCAATGTAAACGAAGTATTTGAAAACTCAATCGAATGCGAGAAACATCAGGGAAAATGCAA
Source organism: Galeruca laticollis (assembly GCA_963921935.1). Classification (NCBI taxonomy): domain Eukaryota; kingdom Metazoa; phylum Arthropoda; class Insecta; order Coleoptera; family Chrysomelidae; genus Galeruca; species Galeruca laticollis. The sequence continues at coordinate 46,663,863 of OY998181.1, read as the reverse complement.
GAACGAAAGAAATGAAAAATTGGAAATAACAGTAAGACCTACAAAAAGAATTAGATACATAATTAGGAAGGCGAAGGAAAAATGGCTCACCGGAAGATGTAAAGAAGATGAATACTTTATACTTCTGCAAAATAAAGTTGAGGAAACAGCTGAGATTCACCACACAATTTGAATACACGCTATTAAAAATGAAGACAATACAATGGTAGCAGATGCAGACATAATTTCGGAAATCTGGAAGAAATACGCGACTTTTCAATGATAATATACCACACAATGCATCGGGTTCAGATACGAGAACTAACAGGACGAAGGATATTAGGAAGTGTAATCAGACCAGCAATAAAGCTCATGAAAGATAACAAAACTACAGGATCTGATAATATGTTGTCTGAGACGCTCCAGTTTATCAATGAATGGAATATAATAGTATATTATACACCAAGGTGGTGAAGACTGTTATTATTGACCGAGCACCAAGATTATTTCGCCAGGGGCTTTGTCCCGAGCGGAATAAAGTGCGAGGCTTTTAAATGTCTCCACCACCGTCATGTATATACAATTTTTTCCACTACTAGCTAAATTTGAAACAAAAATTGAAAAAAAAAATTCTTTTGGAAATGAAGTAGCACAGGAATGTAAATTCGTCTTTCCACTAATATAACAATTATCAAGTAGTTTCATACAAATTGACATTTCCACTAGTAAAACTTATTTGTTAACCAGAGGTGCGTTCATAAAACATTACTTTTAACTCAACCGTTGATGAGCGCTCACAAAGCAACAAATAATAATGGTTGACGTGTGTCTGCTGATCGATAATTTTTTTGGAAAACATTAATATTGAAATTATGGCTAGATACAATATAATTATTGCGTTATTAGATGATGGTAATATAATTGATACAAACAGAAATATTATAACCCATGCAATAGGAGATTTGCAGGAACCATTACCACATGATTATAATGTAAGAAGATATTCGTGAAAACCACAGCAATTATTATGAAGAAACAATTCCAGCGTATATTGTTCTGTATAAAAATGCATTCACAGAAAATTCACGCGACGGTTGTGTTTTTTGAACGCACCCAACGTTTGTAATTATCACCATGTTGTAGTTACGGGATGTCATAAGTCATTATTGGTTGACCGCGAATTATAAACTGATGGAATTTTTATTCAAATAATTTTATCGTGTTAGGTAATTTCAAAAAGCAAATACGTTAAAGACAATCTCCTGGGTACACAAAATTAAACTGCATAAGCTTTTGTTAAACTACTATCCCTGGATTTTCAAAATAATTGAATTTGTCCATTATTGACCTAGGTTAACAATAGAAAAAATTATTAACCACTAATAGAGAAATTGAACTTCTCAGTTGGCTAGAAGACGCAATAATTGTCAACTTCATAGCTAGTACTGGAAGAAAATAATTCTTAAACTCTTTACCAACATTTAGGATACTGGGAATCTTCCGGAAGACTTGCTCCGCTCTACCTTTATAACTCTACCAAAATCAAGTAGTGAAAACACATTCGAATATTGTCGTCTGCTAACTTCAATGAGTCACTTCTTGCGAATTTTACATTCATAGCTCTATAAAAAATGTGGAGAAGCTGGCGGTTTTAGTCAGTTAAGATCGGGGAAGGATTTGTGAGCAATATAAATAATATTCAGCATACAAACCTTGGTACAAAACAGCAAAGATAAATGAAAGGATGTTTTCATGTCTTTCATCAGCTATAAAAAAGCCAAGTGATTTTTGAAAATTTCCAAAACATTATGTAACAACCCTGACTGCTCTATTCTTCTTATTTCTGTGGTAATTCTATATTTTAGTTCCTGAATATTGGCAGATATGGTTTTGAAAGCGATGTTTTCTAAATTACCCCACAGAAAATAGACTGAGGTATTCATGTCGGGTGATCTATTTGAAATAACAAATTTCATTATATTTGGCATTGATCTAATTTGGTTGACAACAACAGCGAATGGTATTAGGGTTTCTTGTTCAATCTTTGAATAAATATCATTATGTAGTATATAACATATAGAGTAATGGATCTAATGTATTGCTTCGACAACGTACCTTCCAGATTAGTATACGCTTCAATAGTATTTCAAACGTGCTATTGTGCAGTTGTGTTTTTCTGGATAATTTATTTATTGAAATTTTTTCACTTCACTTGGTTCCTAAACAAATTTCATGTACATTTTTCGATACACTTTCGAAAATATTCATTTATAATATCCCGAGGGCATGAATAATTCTCGAAAATTTACAGGTTTCAAAGGCGTATTTAATAACGTTTCTCCATCGCGGTAGATGGATCGATCATGAAATTCGTTCTTGGCTACCAAATAGAAGACGTACCGCGAATTGTGTTTGAGTCTCAGTGTCTTGGCAGGGGCTGGAATCCGATCTTCAATTTTCCCCAATTGCCCAAACTTCTTTCTAGAGACGAATGTCAATCCTCGTGCGTGCTTGTTACTGGCGGATATGTTGTATGCCATTGTATACTCTTCCGGGTGCGTGAACAAATATTGTCTTTGTTTTGTAGTGACTCCGTATCTAGCTTCCCTTTACCTCCGTATGCGCCTATGACTACTTCGAAGGCTTGGTCAGACTCTTGAATATGGTTCAAGGTCAACATAGAATGTCGCTAGTCGGTTTTTCTGGTCTACTCTCGATTTTCTATGGGAGATATTGTTAATGAGAGAAATGACGTCGTTGATCCTCTTCTTGATTAAGTATGAACCTTCTTATTATTTCTGTAATTTTGGAGAAAATCGTTTTTTCCTTGTCGGGTTGCTTAATTATACTTTATCCCCTTCTTTGAAACTGCACTATATGGCCTGCATGTCGTCACGTTTTTTCATTCTCTCGCTGGAAACTTGTAGATTCCTTCGAACTAATTCGTGCACATAGTCCATCCTTCTTCTCAATTGGATCACGTAATCTTCTCCTGCTAAATCGTAGCCAGACCGACAGCAAAATTCCTGGTCACAAGAAAGCCTCATTTTAAGTCCAAACAGAATTTTTGCTGGTGTTTCTCTCGTGGACTCATTTATGGCAGTTCGACAAGCCAATGCAAATAGAGAAAGATACTGATTCTAATCACTCTGGTGGCTGGCAGCTACTTTGAACAGGTATTTTTCAATGGTACTGTTCATTCTCTCCACCATTCCATCTGACTGTGGATGCATAGCTGTGGATTCCCAAGGGCACCCCATATCGATAAAATATATTATTAATATATTATTTCATCAATTTATCCGCGACAGTTGTGGCTTCTTGATTAGGGATCGCGTAAATTTACACTCAGTTTGTGAAATAGTCCATTAAAACCACAATATATTTACCGCCATTTTCTGCCGTCGGAAATTTTCCATAGACATTCACAGCAATCCTCTCGGAAGAACCAAACATTATATTGTTTCAAGGGTGCTTTTCTCTTGCGATGTGTACCATTACCCGTAGCACCAGTAGTACATTTATTACAGCACTCTTTCACATTGTCGGAGCTTTTCGTCCAATAAAGCCTTTCGCGGACTCACTGATGGATTTTCTTCGTTCACAGATAACCTCCCTTCTCAGGATAACTAGCTCATCTCGAAACCATCATCGTTTTCAAGGACTCTTTTCAACAGCTCTTTTCCCAAGATAATGGATTATCACAGTCCAATATCCTTTGGGTGTCGGTGAAACTCTTGACACTTCCTGCTAGGTAGATCGACCATTTTCTTCCTTCTGTTGCCTAATAATCATTGTGCCAGGTTTATTCTCCTGATCTTCATGGATCCTGGTGGGTGACCATTCTTCGTTGACTACCATAATTCTTGAAACCGCAACTTTCATAAATTCCGCCTTCTTGCAGAGAGAATAGTCTGCTGGGCATGACCGTCTAGGCAGAGAGTCATACCAGCTCGATGTTTGCCACTATCTTATTTACCCTTTGACTGGAATTCCTGGGGCGCTTAGACGAACTGCGTACGTGCTCTAGCTCGCCACATTTCCGGCATTTGATCTTATTTGGCAACTAGGCTACCATACTCTTATTCAAGTTGACGATCTGGTTCAGTCTGTCTTTGTTGTACCCCGAAGCCTTCGTGACTGCTTCATATTCACGAGGTTCTTAGTTTGTAGGAGTCGTAGGACGCTTACGCGAAATACGTACATGCTCTAACTCACCACAATTACAGCATCGGATTTTCTTCGACTTCTTGTCCACCATACCTTCTATCAATTTTACCAAATTCACTATCTGGTCAAGTTTATCATCATCATCATCCTCTTCTTGCATGATCCTACCTTTGTTGTATCCCGAAGCCATTGTGGCTGCTTTATATTCAAGAGCTGTGGTCAATACATCTACCAAGGGTTTGATATGAGCTAATCGAACCGTACTCTGCATACTGGGTTCACGTTAGACATCAATAAAGGCCTGGATGCCGGAACATTCCAACATGCTCTCTGGTGCTGATGGATAAGCAAATTGGACTGGTCGTACAATATCTACTTCATCCCCTTGAAGCGTTTTATCACGTTTCGGCCTTGGCTTGATTGGTATTGGTTCAAATGTTCTAGATATTCTTGACCATATCGTATATCGTCTTCTTCAGCTGCTCGAAATTATCCGTTTCTTCAAATGGTCTCGTCTGAAGTACATCTAAGGCATCTCCCCGAAGCGCGATAGTTAAGTTCACTGCCTTTTCCTTATCGGACCAATTATTCACATTGGCGACTGTTTCAATCTATTTTATATAATATGTCCACGATGTCTTTCTGTTGAAGGTTGGGGCCTTGACTATTTTCCATGTTTCCAAATAATACAACTCACTCGTTTGAATTAACTTCATTGAATATCTTTTACAAAACTCACCAATAATACTATTACGTTTTTGCAATATATAAAGAATTGCTTATTTGCTGTTTCTATGGAAGCCGTAAGTGATTGAACTCCACTTCCTGTAACTCGTGCACATAGAAACCGCGAGTAATAAATACCAATTAGGTCACTGACCATATTATTCAAAAAACTATTTTAATAAATAATATTATATCATATTTTTTAGTTTACTACTACAAAACTGCCAATATCTACTTTTTTGGGTTATGTTTCTGTATTGCAGAGTTTTATTTTTTCCATATCCTTTTTTTCTGCTGGCGTGTCTTGTGTTCTCCACACTGTCATTTTTCTCACTAATTATTTGCTTTTCTCATACACCGTTGTCATTTTATTCTCCATTTCCTCGTCCATTGTTGTTATCTTATCTTCAATATCCTATTTCAGAGACGAATTTTGGTAGAAATATCGTGTTTCATCGCAGAAATATTCTCGTCCATATCAGCCGAAATATCGTTCTTCACATTAGTTGAAATATGCTCTTCTAAGGCAGAAATTGAAGAGTTCAAGATGGAAGACCCGTCATTGAATAAAAATGTTTCAGGATCCAAGCCGTCACTTTCCTGTGTTATTTAGAATATTTGTGACAATTCATTCTCCTATCCGGACGTTTCCATCAAGCGATTTTCCAATTCTGCTTTTAGTTCTGCTACTTATGTCGGGATTCTGAGAATTTACCTATAAGCTACAGAATCTGTAAGATATAGGATCTGTAACTTGAACCTTCACAGATTTGTGAAATTTGGTATTCTGGAACCAATTTTGTAAGAGTCATAGTTACAGATCTTTACCTTATATGTTTCAACTTCACTTCTGATTATAATGTCAAAATTCTAACCTAAAAACCATTAGAAGTACTTAAGAGCTGTGTGTGTACCGACCTGGTAAACCTTAACACTAATTGATATTTTTACAATTTGTAATAAAAGAATGGCGTAAGTAAACTACTGAAATAATATATTTAACATCTTATTTATTTATTCAAATATACGTATTTTGTAGAACGCAAGGGGGAAAAAGAAAAAAGGTCCAAAAATACGTCTCCAGAGCAATTGGAGTTATACTTACAATTCATGGAAAATTATTACATTTTCCGCAGTAATACTATAAACACTACCCAATTACTTAATAAAAAAGTGGGAAGAACTAGTGGCGCAATTTAATGCTATTGGAAAAGGCCCCTCTCTTTCTGTCGAAAAGTGGAAGAAGGTAAGAAAATTATATACACTTACATTGCTTTTTGTATTCACCTTGGATAATTTTTAGACGTTTTTGGATTGGAAGTATGCCACAAAATCGAGATATAGAAAAATGAAAGCCCTGTCAATTGGAACAGGTGGAGGACCTCAGAGCAACATTACTCTAAATAATTTAGAGGAAAGAGGCCCGTCTGTTCAAGGAAAGGTTGCAGTAGCGAACACACACAGGGCAACACAACCAACAACTAAAACAAGAGAAAATTGAAAGGTATAATTCGAAACCATTAGGTATTCTTTCAGAAAATTTAATCAAAAATTCTGCAAATCTCATGGAAACAAATGAGAAGCTAGTTAAAATTTTTGAAAATTTGTCCAATAATTATGTGGAATTAAAAAAAGAGAAAATTGAATTACTCAAACAAAATTGGCAATTTAAAAATAGAAAAATCTAAATTTCAACATTCTGAATTTCATTTTGATATAGAATATTGTTTTTTTTTCGAAAGACTGCTGGGATTTACATACCGTATCGCGAATCAATTCGTAGTTAATATAATGTCAAGTGTGTGATATATTTATTACTTCTATGTTCAGTAGTTTAGTACCAAAGTTTTTTACCAAAGTGTTCTTATAAAAATTAAGTAATATTAAGAATTAGCGTTTTTTATTTTATTTTTGAAGTTTGTTATAGAAAGTTGTTTTTATTTATTCATAAGAATGTTTCTTGTTTTGTTTGAAATTGTTTTGTATTTTATTTGTCGTTTTGAATCAAAAGACTGACATAATTCTATTGATTATTTATTGGTTACTAAAGTATTCTTGATGTGCCTTCTGGTCTACAATATTAACAAAAAAGGAAATATTAATGTTTTTATCGATTCATACGTTCATTTTGGTATACTTTCGTCCTCAGGGTATTCTATATTAGAAATGCCTGTGGATATGGTGTACACACTAGATGTAAATTGAGTGAATGAAAACGACGAATACTCAGTGTGTATTAGTTTATTACTTTCAGGCTGAGCGCTTTCGGCTGTTAAGCCATTATCAAAGCCGTCGTCATTTAAAAAAGTAGTTGTCAAAGCCATCAAGTTGATCAAAAACAATACTCAAGATACTGTTTTAATTCAGTTTTTTAATTTTGAGTGAATTTACATCATGTGAATTATAATTTTACACCCTTACAATAGGGTATTTTAATGTTTTGTTCCAATGACTCAATCATAACGATGATTCTATCTCGAGTATTGTTTTTGATCAACTTGATGGCTTTGACAACTACTTTTTTAAATGACGACGGCTTTGATAATGGCTTAACAGCCGAAAGCGCTTAGCCTGAGAGTAATAAACTAATACACACTGAGTATTCGTCGTTTTCATTCACTCAATTTATTCTATAATATCCAAATTTCCAAATGTGCATGTATTGCAATATTATGTAGAATACATCTAGCAAAAATATATTAGCTGCTTTTCTGGGGTGATAAAGTAGTGTTCGATGTCTAGATAGACATCTAAATCTTCCTTTTAATTTTCCATTGGTGCGCTCAATGAAACTTTTGCTTGAAATCAATAAATTATTAAAAGCTCCTTCACCTTCATCTCGAGGTTTATGAAAAGGAATGAAGAGCCATGGTTCCAATGGATAACCACTGTCTCTTAAAAAATAACACATTTTGTTTCCGTTTCATTGAAATACTGTAATTCACCTATTAAACGGGAACATGTATCACCTCTCAGACATTTGGAGAGTGAATGAGCTCGAATTGAATTGGTACTCCAAATTGTTGCATCATAAGCTGAGCCAGGATATCTAGCTGAACATCCTATTATTTTGCAATTCGAATCTGATATCTACAAATGTTTGAAGAACTCAAATATAAGGGTAACTGAATATTATCCATATTTACCAGCATGACATTAATAGAAGGTTTCCTTTTTCTGTTTATATAAACATATGGTGGGTATTCAATGTCGTTCTATGGTGGAGACAAGATTTCCACATGAGTACCATCAGTAGCACCCACAATTCCACTAAAATTAAATTTTTCATACAACCTGAAAAAAAAGATTACACATTTTGGTGACTACTAGCTACTTCTTACTTACTTGTTTTACGGAATTTTTTTGTTCCTCATTAATATTTGAACAATCAATTCACATATTTGTGAAATGATTCCACTCATAGATGTCTGGGTAATTACTATCCAAGCATTACAGCCAACAGCGTTCTGAAATGAGCCCGTAGCCAGAAAGTTTAGAGTAGCACAAAACTAAAAAAAATTTCTTAAATGCATTGTAAAAGACTGTGAATTAATTATTATTACTTCCACTATGAAGGGAATTCCTAAATTATTCTCCATAACATGAGGTCTTAAATTATGAATTAAGAATTGCACACTATTTCCACCCGAAACATTTGTCTAAAATGCCTGTCTGGCATATCAAACGGATTTAATTGATCCCTTAAATGTCTTCGTTGAATTCTCATATGATTTCTGGAAAAATGGAAAGTGTAGTTAATAATAATACCATAAAAAATATGTGCAAACCGATTCTCAGCCTCTACCAACAGAATACCGGCGAAAATATTTAGTTGTCCGTTTATATTAGTGTCAATGATGTTCACTTAAAAATCACAAAAAAACTAAAAACTTTACATCTTTTTAACTAATATTACACGAGAAATGATAATAATAATACAACGCTCTGTACCACACCCTGTAATGCTTACAGTAACATATGTCTAGCCCGTGAATATTTACGAATCTCTAAGGACTCTGTAAGTAACAGGTATAGTTAGAATCACATTTCCTGTAACTCTCACAGATGTTCTCAGAATTCCACCATTAGTATCCTAGCCATTTTTACGTAAGTAACTATTCATTTATATTACCCCACACCTGACACCAATGTAATGCTTCTCTTATTTATCTAAATAATTTCTATCACAACGGGTGGTATAAATTTATACACTCAGTATACCTTGATACTTGATTTATTTATAAACTATTCACTTATACTTAATTGACACAGTTCGCTTTTATTATTCACTTGTTCTGTTCGCTTAGCTATGAAATCAAGCTGTATACTAACTCGCCGCTGGCAGGTAGTCTTTTATTCATAAAAACCACCTTCTTTCACCTTTGGAATCAAAAAGTTTCTAGTATGCGGCTTCCAACAAACAATCGACCTTTTTGTCGATAACAAATAGTAAATAGTCTTTCACAGAAATCGGTGCGTTCCCGTCAAAATTTTAACTTTTATATATGATAATAGACAGATGCGGATTCAGGGACCACACGAGTTAGCGATTTCTTAACAATACGTATCTTCTTTCTTAACAATACGTATCTTCTGTGGTAAGATGCCACAACTTGATAAGTCGATTTTTTATAAAAATTAAGGTATCAACACCACTGTGTTCGTCTCGTCGAGATCTACAAGATGGTATAACTTGATAATTCGAATTCGTAATAATAACGGTCATAGAAGGGATGCTTGAACCTGATATGTTTAAAGTGGATATTACAGATGAGGTAAAAACTTGATAAGTTGACATAACAATGTATGCCTCTAATTAAATGGTTTTAAAAAAGATGTCAACACTTGATATGTCGATTTATCTAATTCTTCCACTTTCCAAAACTGCTAATTTTTATAGATTTTAAAGAAGACATAACTTAATATGTTGACATATCAAATTGTACCTTCCTTAAAATAATGCTCTATTCTATAATTACATCAATGCAGAATCTGTTATGTGAACATATCAAGTTTTCGCGTCTGAGAAAAGATGACTGCACTACAGTGATGTCACTTGTCAAGCTGTGTTATCAAGTTTTGTCATATTATTCATTATTATCGATTTCATAATAGGTGCTGTTGTTAAGCAGTTCTGTTGTGGAAGAAGTGTGTTTTGTGTACCAACAATGACTTATTCTTGTACTAACTGTAATAAAATGTTTGCAACTCGAAGTGAATTGATGGTACATTCCGGAAAATGTGGAGATAAACTACTACAGTGCGGTACAAGGTCTTCGGTTAAACGTGAGGTTAGTGTTACTAAAAATGATTGTACCTTTGACGAAAAAAATGCAGCTACTGGCGTAATCTCTATGCCACATAATACATTGATGTGTAAACCTTCAACTAGTAGCCTGAACTCAACATATGAACTCCAGGTAAATATAATATTATTAACGTGAACCTAATGTCGTTGAAACTAATAGTAGGTCTACGTAAACCTAATGTTTGCTCGTTATTGTAGGACTCTTTCGAAGAAGATTCCCATGACTCAGATGTAGACCCACAATGGACTCCTGATGTCCTTAAAGACCACTCCAGGAAACGCAAACTATTTAGTCTAGTGCCAGTAAAGGGGAAAAACATTATCGGAAAGTGATACTGAAGGTTATTTTTTTATTGTGTATAGGATGATTTATTTTAAAGATTACATATTTTACATTTCTTTTTAGTTTGAGTAGGGAATTTTAAAGATTGAAGAACTTAAAGATTTGGATGGATGTACCTGTTGTACACCTCCGTGAAAAAAAAATTAAGATCTTAATAGTATTGTTTGTTTTTCAGATGAGGTGAGGTTGAATAATGAACTCAATATACGTAGCAGTCCACTAATACTTTCCGAAAGCAATGTATCATTGGAACCATCTCAGTTACAAGATGATAATCAGAATAAAGGTGGGAACAAACATTCAACTACAACCAAACTACTTACTTCTACTTCCTCTAAACCAAAAAGAAAAAGAGGTGTTAGAGCACGTGAACAAGAGAAAAATAAAAAAGATCACGGTTTGGCCTACAAAAATAGAAAAGGTGAAGTTAAAGGTCCCGTCGTGTTCAAGTCTATTGAGAGATGTTGTCAGAGGAAAAAGTGTTCCGAGATAATAATCCCGAAATACAAAATCAAATATTTAAAAATATTTATTCTTTGCCAATGAAAGTAAGAGATCAAACATTGTGTGAAAGAATTGAAATTTCAAATACAAAGTATAGTGCAAAAGGTAGAGGTAAGAGTGCTCTTACTCACGACCGGCTTGTGACTGTCAGTTATAGTATTATTGTTGGAAATAAAAAAACACAATGTTTGCAAATTAATGTTTATGAGTGCGTATGGCGTAGCCAGAGGGAAATGGAACATAATAATAGAAAAGAAAAGGTCCTCTTCCTATGGCGTCATTCATGTTGATATGAGGGGTAAGAAGACACCACCCAATAAAACAAGTGATGAAGAGATACATTTTATTCACCAGTTTATAGAGAAATACCCAAGACACGAAAGTCATTACGCTAGGCGTGATAACTCATCAGGGAAGATATTTTTGCCTAGTCACTTGAGTATTAAAATAATGTACAAAGAGTACTTATAATGGAGAGAAGGAAATGGTCTCGAAAAATCGGTTGGCTACGACAAAGGGCTATAAGTTGAAAAAGCCATTCATTGACACGTGCAAAACTTGCGACGAGTTTAATGTATTTAAAAGACATGCTACTAGTAAAGCTGACCGTGATGAGATCGATAAAAATCATAATGTTCACGTTCAAGAGACACAAGAGGATTATTACCGTAAACGTGAAGACAAAGAAAATGCAAAGAACACTGTTTACCAAAGAGTTTTGGTTTTTGACTTACAACAAATTTTGCCTGTGCCGTACCTCACAACCAATATTGCATATTACAAAAGACTATTAACTATGTACAACCTGACCATCCGTGATTGTTCAAAAGGGAAATAATCGTCAGACTGTTGTATGTGGAGTGAGCTTCAAGGAGGGAGAGTATCAGATCAGATTGCTTCATGTATTTTAAAAAAGCTTCTTCAGTTACCAACAAGTATAGAGCAGGTAATTACGTATTCAGATACATGTGGCGGCCAGAACAGAAACATTAATATGGCAGTTATGTTTGCTCTGGCAAAACACGAGAATTTGAAGGTCATTGATCAAGAATTTCTCCTACCAGGTCACACACGTCTAGAATTTGACAGTGACTATGCACGTATTGAGCGGGCAAAAAAAAGACTTGGGTCATCAGGATCTTCCAGCAGTGGGAGAGAAAATTATAGGATTATGGTTCATCGTGATTGGTGTCAGTTTCAAAGAGCTATCTCTGGAAAAGAAAGCTTTAATGTGATTGAGATGAACTTACCAGATTTTAAAGCGTTTTCATCTCTTCTAGCTAGGAATAACGTTTTAGTTCATCGCAATCAGGACAATGAGAAAAAGCCAGTCGAGTGGCTAAAAATAAAATGGCTAAGATACACTAAGGATTTTGGAGTCATTCACTTCAAATATGATTTGAATCCATTGTCCGCATTTCGAACCCTAAACCTTATTCGCGACAGAAAAGGCCGCAAAACCTCTGCTACTAATCTTGAAGTTGGTAACTCATATGGGGGTACCATTGGGATAAATCCTTTGAAAAAGAAGGACCTGTTATCACTACTGAGTTTAATAGATGCAGAGTTACAGAACTTCTTCAAGAAGCTCCCAACAACATCAGCAGCTCAGGAGTTCGATGAGTTGAGCGATACGCAGGAAGACTCCGAGTCTGAACACTAGTTTTTTTTGTATTTTGTTTATTAAAGAAATATTAATTTCATAAGATGTTGAATTTTTTTCCTTGGGTACCTATATTGATATCAAAACTTAAAAATGTGAATATTTGCACAAAAATAACATGTTTTGGGATATCTTTAGTTCTGTTATCGATTTGCCAATTAAAAAAATATACCGTAGTAAAAGATGGTAAAACCTGTTATGTTCAAAAACCTTAAATAACTCCGTTATTTTGATATATTTCACTTTCATACTTAAAACTCCCAATATTTGGTGTTGAAACTCTACAAAAAGTATTACCTGTAAAATGTATGCTGAAGTATGGATTTGCCTCCGACAGTTTATCTTAAAATGTCTCTCCTGTAAAGTTACCGAAAGTCGACATATCAAGTTATGGCTTCTTTCCATAGTTATAACCTGCTGGAAAACGAGTATTTTAGCTAAAAGTTATTAGTCAACTTTTCCATTCATATCGATCTATCATCTAGTTCCACATATTATTTGTGTGTACTTTTTCCAGTTTCTCACAAGCAACTATTTGAAAGAATAATTTCTGATCGTGAACAATTTGAGCTCACTAAATACTGAAATAGAGGGTTTTCGTGAAAAGTTTGCTCTAACACATTTGATTTTATATCCGGTAGTTATTTTTCATGTTATTATATTGTTTCCGTAGAATAATAGGAAAAGTTTTCAAGTTCTCCAGCGACCCTATTATATTTCGTTTTATCCAACTACACCCGGTTCAGAATAGATCAAAAACACAGTAAAAACTATAATCACCGGCAGGAAAAATCTTGAAATGTAATAAATTTTTAGATGGAACTAGATGAGAGAGATGATGAAACATTTTTGATAATACTTTATTGACTATACGATTCTGTGAAGTTTTTCGAAATAAGAATCTAATTTAAAGAAAAATTAATCTCCGTAATTCTGGAGTTAGAAATTGCTGAGCACATATTTATGTATTAAGACCGCGCCAGACGCTTAAATTAACGATGAAATGTTGGGCAGTAATAGTTGTTGAACAATCTCTTCATCTAATCCACTGGTGGGCAAACTTTTTCGTACGGAGACATACGTTTTAAGTCTTCTTCTGTTGCAATCATATAATCCTCGAACAGAATCTGAACTACCCGTATAACCAAACGATATAGAATTTTCTCAACTATATAGAATAGTTAACCCTTAAATTCCCAAGCTATCAAAATCAATGTAAACACCCATGCTTCAGAGACCCCAGCTAAAAATATGATTTTAAATTAGTTTTATTCAATTTTTAAATCAAATAGCTTTAGAGAAAAACAAAATTATACTTTAGACATTCAGTGAAACTTTATTGAATATTTTGGAAACGAAAATAAAAAATATAACAAACAAATAATAGGAGAAAATAAAAAGTTACCTAAAATCAGGAATAACTCATGATGCTCATTAAAAATAAAAAAAGAATGTAAGCCGATGCGCATTTAGTACATAAAATATTTGGTTTGCTTATTCTATGATTTTGACATACAAATTGTTTGCAATTATCGCATCTAGTGTTTTTTGTCCCATCTTCTGGGACACTGCAAAAGTCTTGTCCTTTTTCTGTTTTGGTTCCCTGGTTCTCCAGCAGCTTTTGTGGCACAGTATTCTGCCATCCCACAGTGTCTAGAGTCGCCTTTGTGTGCTCCTTATAATTCCCATATTATTTTTTCCATGTTAGTTTGAGCCAAGTCATCACTTAGTTGCAGTAAGAAGAGACGTCGCCGGGCATAGTCCTTTTTTTTCCAAATGAGATTTTTCTCCATATAAAGGACATTCAATGTACATATGTCTATAATATTGAAAAATAAGCTATACGGTCATCGAACTGTCCTCCTACTACATTAATATTCCATTACAAGCTTATCAGCATTATCAACCCCTCCTTTGGTTTGGTTCTAATCCAATATCATGATTGGTTTCTTCTCATTATCTTCGGACACTTTGTCTTTATCATGTTGGCTGGATGAAACCTGAACCATTATTCCCTTCTTTGAAATGTAAGAAACCATCGTCAGATCCTTTGTAAAAGCATAAAAAGGAGAGTGGATTGGCCTAGACAGATAATTTGGGGTTGCGGGAGTATCAGGTTTATTTTTACGAACAGTTGAGGTTAGATTTTTGGATAATGAATAGTTAGCTAAAGGGTGGCTTGTGAAGAAATTGTCAGTAGTTATTCCTCACCCAGAATCGTGATATGGTTGTACTAAGTCAGATACGACTCTATAGCCTTGGTTTTCCTCTGATCTCTGATAAATTTCCAGGAAGTTTTCCGGTATAGACCTGAAGATTGCAAAGTCGGTAAATGAATTTTAGGTAATGCAACATTACTTTGAGAGCTCTGACTGGCGCTGATGACAGGAGTAGTAGTTGGAGTCGGTTTTTCACTATTAAGTTGTACAAAATAAGCTCTTATTTTGAAAAGAATGGTGCGAAAAGCATTTGTGCATTTGTATCGACGTTATCCGCTGGGGGTAGGAGACAGTTGAGATCACTGATCTTATCATTAATAAGTTTAAAATCATCTTGCAATCGCGCGGTATCATCATGATATTCTTGCGCCACTGCAATTTGCGCATAAGTGCAATCTTTAACTGCATCCCAGCTTAGTAGCATCGAGGAGAATCGTTTGTCGCCTTGCTACGTATTGCATCGTTAACTGAGGGTTTTTTTCGTCAGCAGCCATTTTGATAAACGTAAATTAAGTTGATGAAGAATGAGAAGTGAAAGATATAATTAACTCAAGAATAAATTTAATAGTTTGCGAATGTATCGTCCTGCCCCGGTAAACGTGAAATGGTTTTAAAGCGAATAATGACTAATTAATTAACTCGATATCTAGTAGATAAAATTTATTGAATCAAAAACCAGTGTATAGACGACAGCAAATTCAATAATAAAACAAGATGTTGGCAATGATCAAAAACCAGTTAAATTATTTCCAGTTTTTATTCAACGCGAGTTCGATAAACGTAGTAAATTTGTTCCAATGTTAAAATTAAATAATTTTTCAATGAATTCAAAAAATGCGGTGAATGAAATATATATGATTATACTATTCGCAAATATATGCCGACTTGCTAACTGCAATATAGAACAATATCCGTGCCGTGATGGGCCAAGATGTTACCTCTCAAAACAATGGACACTAACTAAAGTTTATTACAATGTCTATATTTGCGAATGAAAGGTTATTACAAAATAACAGAACTTGACACACGTCGCGGTTTTAACTATTTTTGCGGTTTTATAATGAGAGATTGATTTTAAGTAAAATTGGAACGAACTGTTCCTCAGCGAAAGCGTTAATGACCAGAATTAAAAACTAGTCCTCTATCAAAAGGTACAAAAATCTGTATCGATATGTAATGGAAATAATCCATGAGCGACGCGCCGAATTTTATCGCAAATAAAAGGGTGGCGCGAACAAGGGCTTTTATATTATAATTCACAATTACATTAGTATACTGTCTGCAGTGGCCTTAATTGATTTATTTCCTTGTTATAAAATATAAGCAACTCTATGTACCTAATAGTTGCTTTCTGTTCTTAACTTTATGCAGGTGAAATATTGAAACAGTCAGAGTTCGACCCTGCTTTATATCATATTTGAAATCGTTTCTGTCAGTACAGAGTTTTAGGGATAACACTGCCATCATCCTTCTGTCGAAGTGGTGCGGGCTGTAACCAACCCTGTCCTCACATCTTGACTACAATTTCAAATTTGTCTTGTTGTCGTATGAAACAAAATGAGCGCCCACCTTTTTTTTAAGTTCGGTAATTAGTTTTCTTGTCAGTTTTGTTGCTGTATATTTCATGGGTGTTAAGGGTATATTTTCTTTCTCTTGTGGTTTTTATTGTAGATATAAGTGACCGTGGGACTACTGGTTTTTGCTTTTGTTACATCATATTGGGGTGTTAGCCTCAGTAGTCGGAAAAAAACTGCACGCTTTAGCTGATAAGTGCTATACCTTATCAGGGTTCGATTGTATTCGACTCCTTCACTTTGTCTAAAACATTTTACTAGTGTTAGATTAAAACATATATTTGCTAATTATTTTATACATACTTGTCTCTTGAGATAGTTGTATATTTGTTGATCATTTATATACCATGTCATGGCTTCCGTAAGTATTTCCATATCGTTCAGAAACTTCTGTTTAAGACTTGGTTGTCATTAGAATATATTGTAAACATTTACCCATACGACGTAAAGTAACTGTTTGATTACATCTGATTTGTATGATAATTCCGGTTATTTTGGCTTTGTACATCAACATATGCGGGGGTACTATGGTGCTATTATTGTTTAAAATAATTTAAATAATTTATAATACTTATAAGAATCGTTGTATTGTTGTGGTTGAAAAGTCTGGTTATGTTGAATTGTCAATTTGTCCGATGACAAATACGTCGTAGATAGCTGCGTTCGTTTGTCGTGTCTTACTGGGAGTAGTCGAGATATCTGTCTAGCATTTGTGGTTCGACTTTACGAGTTACTGATAATTCATAATGCATACAAATTTCCTCTCCGATGTGCTCGTAGATGACATGCGAACTGTTATTATTAATACTTTTGGGTTTACTGGACTTTTTGTTCGATGTCTTAAGCGGATTGTGGTTCTATGTTCTGTGGTTAAGACGAATTTCTGTCAGCTGGATTGCTATTGGTTGGAAAACTTACTCGAGTTGCGTTGTAGGTAGAAGTTAAATTACTTGGGTTATTGGCGCATCGAAGACTTTCTCTTCTAATCAAAATTTCGAGATGGCTGCTTGAGTTTCAGTTTTGAGTGATATCTTGATTTATTAATGATATTTGAAACCATCTCAGTTGGGGATAATAATCGAGAAGTTGTAAATTGATTCGGGAAGCTGGTGGTGGCTGTATTTTTTCGAAGATGTGATGGATATTGGCCGTTTTGGAAACCACGCTGCCTGACCCTTTTTTCTAAGGGATTTTTGACTGAAATCATAACGTAGTCGGGATTTGGACAGTTTATTTCCATCCTCGTATTTGATGAGACTGTTGTAGGAGTTTTGAGGAAGTTTAGGTCCTCAAGTAGAGGTATGTAAAAGAGATCTTATATGTATATTTTTTTTGCAAAGTATGTTTAGACATTTTTCGCTCATTTTCTATTTATGGAAAGAATTTAAAGTTGTTACTATCAATAGATATCAATTCGTTGTAAAGTAGTATATATTTTTGTACAGTTCAGGGGTATTTTGTCGTTTTGAACCACAAAAAATATCTATGTATTTTTTATAGCTACTTTTTCTAACTGTTCTACTTATGATTGTATATTTGATATTCGTCACAGTTCAATTCTCAAAGTATAAGTATTGATGTCAAGTAATTTTTATATTCTTTCATAGAATGATTAGCATATTACTTATATGATATCGGCACATGTACTTGCAATATTCTTAGTTGAATAGTTGAAATGTATCATTGTTTCATATCTTTACATACCGAAGTAAGGTGTGATCACACATTAGATAATTCTTGGCATATTAATATAATTTTTTAGTTTGTCAATCAGTGCTATGCATAAGATTAATTTCTTGGTTATCGCTTAGATTTTGTATATATTTTATTCACATAGTAGTCATTCAGGTTTTTCAACTTCATCTAGATTAGTAGAACACTAGGAAAGAAGCATTTTCTGGTTCCATATGTAAATAAAGTTTTTCTATGCCGCAGAAGCAATACTTTGGTATATTAGATAATAACTCTTTGGGGGAAATGTTTAATTTCACTTTAGCTATTATTTTCATCTTATCTTAACAACACGTCTGGTGTTGATAATGATATGGTCTGGACACATAGCGTTAAGCTGGTTCAGTCGATTAATAGTTTCATTGTTGATGATAACATTTTAGTAATTCGATGTTATCTGTACATTCAAGGGTTTTTCCTGGAGGGATACCTAACTTTTTCCTGGAGGGATACCTAACTTTTCCCTGGAGCGATACCATATTTTTGGATTATTACCTTTTTCTGAAGGGATACATTCTTTTTTGGAATACTCAAGTTTTCCTGGAGGGATACCTTCTTTTCTCTTGGATACTTACCTTTTTCTGGAGGAGTACTTTCCTGGGGTACTTTACCATTTGGTTCCGCCTGGACAGGGGTGAAGAGGCGATCACCATTCTTCCGGATTAGAAGATGATGAGGGGATAACATGGGGTGGATTTAATTGTATATATATACAGGGTGTCCCAAATAAGAGTGACTGATTTCAAACATAAATGCCCAGCTTACTAATTGCTCCAAAGAGATGGGGTTTTCACTAGTTTTACTATTTTATCAAAGAGTTTTTTTCAGGCTTGGCTGGCATTTCATCTCATCAACACAGGGTCTTTGACTAATGTTGGTCAAATTCAAAGGGGAGAATATGTATTATTTTAAATGGAACACCCTATAATTTTAGATATCATTCGAAAGAGCAATCATTCTCCTTTCCAAAAATGTATAAGTTTCTATCATTTGTTTCATTATCAACAAAGATATTTGGGGCTTCAGGTAGTAATATATTTTTAATTAGTAGTTTTATATGAACATATTTTGATGCCTAAAATCAAATCATGCTGTGACCGTTTGACCAAATTATTTAAGTCAGTTTCATGTAGTATGCATTGTTAATTACGTAAATAATTGCCAACAAATCTAACAAACAGTTTATTTATTAAGAAAACATAATAACATTATTCAATACATATAAAGAATGAAGAACAAAATAGTTACAATAAATGCTGCATATGCCTACCCTCTTCGTTTATGCATAACTAAGCGAAATTTCAAATTTTCAAATGAATTTCCTAACATTTCTTGCGAAATGTTTTCAATAATGTTCCTGATATTTTTAGTTCTGCTAAATTGTTAGGCTTAGTATTGTAACACCTATACTTCACATATCCCCACAGAAAAAAAAATTGGGACAGTCAATTCAGGAGACTGTGGTGCCCATTCAATCGGTCCAGCTCGATCTATCCACTTATCATTAAAAAACGTTGTCAATGAATCTTATGCTATTAACGAATAATGTGGTGGTGCACCGTCTTGTGGAAAGTAAACGTCGTCGCTAATTCCATCTTGAACTAGTTGCGGATAAAAAAAAGTTTCCAACATATCCGTGTAATTAGTACCCGTCACTGTTGGCTCCGAAAAGAATAAGGACCATAGATTTTTCGCCGAGATAATGCACACCAAACGTTTAATTTTGGACTATCTCTCTGAAATTCATTAAAAGAAATTGGTTTTTGAGAACCCCATATTCTACAATTATGTTTGTTACACATGCCATTAATGTGAATCGTTGCTTCATCAGACATAATTAATAATCAATTCGGTTTGTTTCTTAATAAGTCAAGTGAAGTCTCACATACCATTACTAGTTTTTCATAATCTGACTCGTACAATTTTTGATAAGTATGAATTTTTTATGGAGTTAGTTTTAAAATTTTTAGACATCTTTGAACGTCACTCTTGCTAAGCTCTAAACTTCCAGCAATTTTTCTAATTGAAATTTTATGATTGTTATCATGTAGCACTTCGTTAATTGACATTCAAAAGACTATAATTATTTCTTGTTTTTCTTAGGTGTGCAATGCAACCAGTTTCGATAAATTGTACATACCATTTTTTAGTTATATTCACTGACGGCGGATTTTTCACAAATTTCCTCCTGAATATAATCCTTGTTTGAATTATTGATTTCGATTCTGCATAAATTATTACAGTTTGAGTTTTTCCACTCACTGTATAGATCATATCGAAACCGACTTATGACTTAACCAAATTTCTATTGTCAAAATTGCTGATTTTGTTGTTATGCGTCAATCGGTCACAGCATGAGTTGATTTTAGGCATCAAAATATGTTCATATAAAACTACTAATTAAAAATGTTATACTACATGAAACCTCGAATATCTTTGTTGTTAATAAAACAAAAGATAGAAAACTATAACTTCTTGGAAAGGAGAATGATTGCTCTTTCGATTGAGATCGAAAATTATAGGGTGTTTCATTTAAAATAGTAGATATTTTCTCCTTTGAATTTGACCAACATTAGTAAAACACCCTGTGTTGATGAGATGAAATGCCAGCCAAGCCTTGAAAAATCTCTTTGATAAACTAGTGAAACTAGTGAAAACCCCATCTCTTTGGAGCAATTAATAAGCTGGGCATTTATGTTTAAAGTCAGTCACTCTTATTTGGGACACCCTGTATATATTTTTTTTATGTAACACATATTTCCTAAAACTTATCGTGTTGAATCACATCCAACCTGAGTTACAGTAGATCGCCTTGGTACCAAAGCTATCCCCTGAATTAAGGTCTGTATTATTATTATTATGTTTTTTTTGCGTTGATGACGTATGTTATATCCTAGCTAAGTGTAAGCACATGTATAACTGATAACTGGTGTTTTGTATAGCCCAGTTATATTTCATTTTGCGTTTTTTCATTATTTCACATGTATAATTGATAACTGGTGTTTTGTATAGCCCAGTTATATTTAATTTTGCGTTTTTTTATTATTTCACATGTATAATTGATAACTGGTGTTTTGTATATCCCAGTTATATTTCATTTTGCGTTTTTTTATTATTTCACTTGTATAACTGATGCTTGGTATAGCCCAGCTATATTTCATGTTAGTTTTTTTTATTAGTTCACTTATTAGCTAATTCAACGACTTGACAGACGTTATAGTCCAGTCATTTTTCATCTTTTTTTTAATATTTAGAAAAAATTGACAAGAAAATTTAAGTTTCTGTTTTTTGGAAACTTTTTGTTAGTAAATAAACACGTTGGTAAGTTTAGATACCTGTTTTCTTCCTAATTCCTATTAATTTGCTAGGTTTAGGATAGGACGATCATTTTGGCCGAGCAGAAACCTAGCTGGCACCCATTTTATTTTAAAAACATCCCGGATAACAAAAAAAACTCACTCCCACTCACCGACTAAGTGAGCTGAAGGCCCGAAAGGTTGTCACCGGGGACATCTGGACTTACCTGTCGCCCATAGAGTCCATACTAGCTAAGCAAGTGACCAATTCGGGTGGTTACAATATGATAGCAGAAAGGCTTCCGAATACGCATAAAAAGGAAAACTACCTTATTAAAAATGGCCTACCTATAATGTGAAACCAATATCCACAAAACTCTTCGGTGAAGTATATGCCAATAATAGATTACTACTTAGACTCTTAGATAATAATTTAATGATATAGGAAATAATAAGATATTTTTTTAGATTCTTGTGATGCTGCTCATAAGGCAGAATCTGTTTTATTGGAAAAATCTGACTTAGAATCGACATATATTGAAGCAGTTCCTAACCCCACAACAATTATATCTGAAAAAAGGCGACGAAATCAGGTTTTACCTACAGAGGAGAGCGATTTATCTGCTATTGAAGATGAGGTCGCCCATACAATCAAACTACCACCACTTAACACAACAGTATTGACTGATAACCAAACTGTATTTCTAGATCATAACACCAATAACGAGAACAATAATGAGACTGATCAGATTAGAGACAATTATGATATTCAGGAAGAAATTATACCAATGGGAACAAATCAAGTTGAAGTAAGTCGCAAGTGATGTGTGATTGTCTTTAGCCAGTTAAAGTCAAATTAAGGAACTGAAAGAATTGGTTATTGCACAAAATAATTTCATTCAAGAACAGAACACAAGAATAGATAACCTCACCACACTGGTAACTAATATGTATAAACAGTAAAAAAACTGAAACGCGACGATTATGATAACAACATGGATGGTAGGGTGACGACGGTAACTAGATAGACTTTTCCGATGCAAACCATTGATGATGTTGGAGATCTGGATCAAAGTTTGGCAAATTGAGAAAATGGCTATGTGAAAGAATTTGTAAGACAGATTAATGAAATGATTGTATCAAATAAATATTTCACCAGATATGAATCGCATATAAGCTCATTTTGAAATACCCTGTACTGTATACTTATGACTATAGGTAATGTGTTTTGAGAAATCTTTCTTGCTCCAACTTGGAGAAACAACTTTGAAAACGACGATGGAATTTATGATAAAAGCATTATATTTTTTGGAATTACAACAAAAACTCAACTACTCTGGACGTGAGAGTTTTCTACGAAAAATTTAATTCAAACAAAAATGATACTAGGTGAGTAGTCGACATTATTTCATCACACGAGTTTTATACTGATTATGAAATATTATTATACAGAAGTAATGCAACGCAACACCAGTAGAACTTAGGTTGAAGCTATCAACGAATACAAGGAAATCCAGTTCTTGTTCCTTATCACAAATATGTAGTACTTCTGTTAGGTGTCAATGAATGATTGGTGTCAAGTAGATGTCTGGCGTAGTGTGATTTATCTGGTTGTTTTAATCTGTATGCTCGTAAGTGTTCACTGTATCGGATTTCAAAATTTCTAAGGGTCTGATCCAAATAGACAGCATTACATTCTGGACATTTAAGTTTATATATACCAGATTTCTTTAATGCTGAAATTTTTTGTTTTTACATTTATCAATTTTGAACTTATGTTACTTTCTGTTTTGAAAGAAATCCACTTTTAAACTGTCTTCTTAAGTGATAGTTATAAAGATCAGCAGATATAGTTTTCCTGGTTTTCTATATCATTGCACACTTATACCGATCTTAATTGGGAAAAATGATATCCAGGATATCCCCATAGGGCTAATAATATCTAAGCTTTAATATTTGTAATATCATAACTTTTTTTTTCTATTAACATATACTAAGTCAATCACAGTATAGATCCCTTCTTGGACTAGCCAACAATAATTGAACATCAGGTAGGCATCAAATGAAATATAATTTCTGTCAATCTGACGATGATAGTTAGGTAATATCGAAACAATTGTCAATTTTTTAGAGTTTTTAACATTTTTCAATAAACTGTGGAGTTAACTAGAAACAGTTAGTTTCATTTAAAACACTAATATGAGTAGATTCCACAAAGTAGCGGTTCAGACAGCTAATTTAATTAAAAAATCTTCAAGAGAAGATTTGACCCGACTGTACCAGAAGTTACAACAAAAACGTTACAAAGCATCACAAAACATTTGGTTTAACCAAGAATGCCTTAGAAAAGAGGTAATACACAATTATGTGAATATAAACTGCCATACTAAAACACCTCAAGTACAAAAAGCTATAAAATGTGCTCCAAGAGTTTTGCTTAACACGTAAAATGCGACCATGACAAAAAAATCGGGTCCTAATGGCCGCACGAGTTTTTTACTTTAATCATTTACAATTATTAATAGCAGTAGGTAAAAACAGCCAGTTCCCTAATAGGTGCAATTTTTCAAGAAAATTAACGTTTTTTTTCTTCTGGTGGCTCACTTTGACCCACCACGCCCATAAATATATATGAAGTTCGTCAAGGCCGTGGTGGTAAAACCCGCCCACCGCATCGTTCCTGTTTATTTTCAATTCAGTTCGCGTTAAGACGTGTCGTTAGTCGGTATTGACTGCCTGGTGTCGTAGGCTAATACTGCCGTGTTGCTTATTAGTCAGTGAATTGCAAATAAGTGACGTTTTTGTACGACAACTACGAGAAATCTCCATACGAAGTTTACAAAATGATAATAAATGATAATATTTTTCAATTATTTGTAACAGAAACAGATAGGTATAAGGTTCAAGGAAAAAATAAAAGCATTTTTAGATAATCAAGAATAAGGGATTGGAAAGACACAAATCAAGAAGAAATGAAAAAATTCATCGGTATTATAATGTGGATGTGCATTGTTACACTGCCTTCTATTTCGGCATATTGGTCAAAATGTTTTCTGTACAAAAATAATATTTCAAAAATAATGTCACGCAATCGCTTTCCGATGTTACTATTTTTCTGATTATTTCACTCAATACAAAATACGCGCCTTCGATTGGTTTAAGTATGAGGATTGATATCTGAAAACACCATGTTTTCGATTTTGTATTTCGGCACCTGATTGGATACATGCAATTTTCCTATCTGTGTGTTTCGCGTTGTCATTAGTTGTTTTATTCGATATTAAAAATCTAGTGACTGACAGAAAATTTCAAATTAATAAAGAAGCGTCAGAATTATTGTATCAAGAATGAATTCTAAAAAGATTGAGAAAAATCAATTATACTTAGAAAATGTAAAAATAAATAATTGTACAAACTGTACATTTAATATTAATATTTCCAATAAATAATTATCCTCATAGTTTGAACACTACTTTAATTGTTTTCGTGAAATAATCTTGACAAATACAACTTGTGTAATTGATGATTATCGAAAAATTCTTCTCTTTTTCAAAACAAATTGTTGTTTTAGGAAACCACACTCGCGCTTACGCGCTCGTGCGGTTTCCAAACAACAATTTGTTTCTCAAAATCGAAGAAATTTGTATTTCGATAATCATTAACACACTTGTTGTATTAT
Source organism: Galeruca laticollis (assembly GCA_963921935.1). NCBI lineage: Eukaryota > Metazoa > Arthropoda > Insecta > Coleoptera > Chrysomelidae > Galeruca > Galeruca laticollis. The sequence continues at coordinate 46,638,671 of OY998181.1, read as the reverse complement.
TATCGATAGTACAGCCGAAAATGCCCAAAATTCTGTTGACAGATTATATAAGATTTCACCACTTCTTGAAAAACTTCGCGACTCTTTTCAATCTAAAATTGTGCCTGGTGAGTATATTTGCATCGACGAGACTTTGGTACCATTTAAAGGAAAGTTGCAGTTTAACCAATAGATGAGCAACAAAAGGCACAAGTTTGGCATTAAATTATTTAAATTATGTCTTGAGACTGCGGTCAAGAGAAAGAAGCTGGAGGAGCTGAAACAGTTCCATTCAAAGTTGTGCTGAATCTAGCAGCTGATTTACTTGGAAAAGGACGCACCCTTTGTGTAGATAACTACTATACATCGGTCGAGCTAGCGCACAAGTTGATGTCTGAGAGAATTTATCTACTAGGGACGTTGAGAAGCAATGGGAAAAAGAACCCGAAGAATGTATTAGAAAACAAACTGAAAAAAGGTGAACATTGTGCCGAAGAAAGTAACGTTGAAAAGTGGACGGACAAGCGAGACATTTTGATGCTAAAGTTCCTGAAATGGTGACCCTTTGTAAAAGATCTGGGGAAATTCAAAAACCGAAGTCTGTAGTGAAGTATAATAAGCACAAAAGCTACAAAACCTACAAAGACGTGTCAGGTAAGATGTCCTGTAATTTTTTTAGCTTTTTTGAACTCATTTTATTTTTCATTCTAGACCAAATGATATCATACAACACCTCATTACGGCGGGGAGTGAAGTGGTATAGGAAATTAGCCATTGAGTTGGTTGTTGGGTCTGCTTTGGTAAACGCCTTTATCATTCACCAATCTATTACCAATGACAAAATTAGTATTACAAAATTTCGGCAACAAGTTATAGAAGGTTAAAATACACATATTACTACAGAAAGTAAATAACTATTCCATTTATTTTTTATTAGGTTTGGTAAAGCAACATTTTCCTGAAGACAATCAATCATCAATAGAAGAACACCATGTTTTAGAAGAGATAGAAAAAAACAAATATGCTCTGATTGCTATCAGAAAAATGTAATTCAGCTGGGAAGGAACGCTACTAGAAATAAAACAACTAAAACTAAATATCGATGCAATAAATGTTCAAGATTCCTATGTTTGAATTGTTTCTTTGAATGTCATAATCCCTTCCTAAATCCATCACCTACACATTATATTGTATCTTTTTCTCACAATAAAAGTTTTTTTTTATAAGAACAATATCTCTTTTCAATTTTTTTATACAGTTTTCGGGCCATGGAGGGCCACATAAGTCCACCAAATACAAGTCAAATAGACTAAAATGAAGCCAAAACATTTAAGAATATATCCCAATATAGTTTACATTGATTCGGTGGGTCAGTATTAGCCACCGATGCCAGAAGAAAAATTTGGTATGGTGCCTTACATAGACACACCAGGGCCCCTGAGAAATATTAGGATGTCAAAAAATGGTGGGCTCCTTACACCCACCACGGCACTTTCGGTGTTAAAGGAGAATGTTAGAAATGGTTTAGACTCCTTAGACAACTACATAAAAGTGGTACATTCTGAACTCACGTTCCAACTACATCCAGTAGAATTTGACTCTCTAGATGACAAAATCAGAGAAAGTGTCAGCACGATGAAGCACAAGAAATTGAAGAAACAAGAACAAAAGCTTCAGAAACTTGAACACACACGACATAGAGTTCAATACTATAATCATCACGAAACTGTAAGTAATTATATACCAACACACTTTGCACCACGATATAAAAACCTTTGAGACACTGATTTTACAGATAGTGAAATAGAATTAATAAATAAAGCTTTAAAGTACATCATACCACTAAAATTTACAAATAATATTAAACAGATAATAGCTACAGAGTGAGAAATAGCTTTGAAATCTAATTCAAATAATTTTTTTCATGAGAAACTAAAAATTGCCAATTTAATCAAAAATATTAAATCTTCAAAAGTAAAACGTCAACCAAAAAATTACAACACAGTTCTAAGTCCAATAAAAAAGAAAGTAGGAGATAATAACGTAACAGTTACAAAATCTGACGAGGGGAACGCTACTGTCATATTGACAACTAATGATTATAATTCAAAGATATATAACTTTATAGAATCTAGGGATTAAAAAGTTCTTACAGCAGACCCAACAAAAAAAAATGTTCTCCCAATTCTCCGCAATTATATGGAACCGTTAAATTTCATAAAATAACGAAACCAATTAGACCTATAGTTCCTTTTGTTAATACTCCTAATGATATATTGGCAAAGAAACTTAACTATATACTTAATAACTACGGATATACATCTGAATATTCTATTATAAATTCAATGGAACTGATCAAAAATTAAAAGCATTTAACTTGCAAGATAGCTCTGAGCTTATTTCATTTGATTTTACCAATATGTTCACTAAAATTCCTCCTTCAGAATGCCGAATACTTGTAAGAAAGTACTAGAAGATAAAAATATTAATCCAGGAATAATATCAGATATACCTAATTAATTTGATGTATGTATTAATATGAATTATTTCACTTTTGACAATAAGATATATATTCAAAATGAAGGTTCACCATTGGGAAGCCCTATATCGCCAATTTTGGCAACCATTTTTATTGACAGTTCAGAAAGAAAAATCTTTGAAAGTAATATTTCACAAAATGTTTTATTTTGGTATAGATATGTAGATGACATATTACCTTGTTTTATGGGTAGTGAACGATAATTAGATATATTTTTCAACCACATTGATAATTTACACCCAAAAATTAAATTTACGTTAGAAGTTGAAGAAAATAGTTCAATCGATTTTCTTGATTTGAAAATTCAAAGAGTTAATAATGTACTTGATTTTTCGATTCACCGAAAACCCACAGACACTGATGTGACTATTCCTTACAGTTCCAATCATCCCATATACCATAAACTAGCGGAATATGATCCAATGATACATAGAGCATTATCAGTTCCTATGAACAAATGTAATTTTGATAGAGAGATTAACACGATTGAACATATGGCAACATCCAACGGTTAGCCATTACTTACGATAAATAAACTTATTGGTAAAAAAGAGTAAAAAGTGACATTACAACTAGTATTTCCTAAACAAACTAAAGAAATCAAAACTTATGAAACCATTACATATGCAGGAAATATTTCTAAAAATATTTCAAAGGTGATATCTCTAGCAACAAATACAACAATTTCTATTAAAACAGAAAGTCACATAAGTACAAAATTGTTAAATATAAAAACAAAAATATCACCATTAAAAAATTTGGTATATATAAAGTTAAATGTCTAGAATGTAATGCTGTCTATTTGGGTCAGATCCTTAGATATTTTGAAATCCGATACAGTGAACACTTACGAGCATACAGATTAAAACAACCAGATAAATCCCCCACGTCAGACATCTACTTGACACCAATCATTTATTGACACCCAACACAGGACTAGAAGTACTACATATTTGTGATAAGAAACAAGAACTGGATTTTCTTGGTGAATTGGAAATTAGAAGACACTTAAGAAACCTAGAAAATGAAGTCGTCAATAAACAGATACATCTAGGGAGTTCTCCACTTTTGAACTCTCTTAAGTGATAATTGTAAAGATCAGCAGATATAGTTTTCCTGGTTTTCTATATCATTGCACAGTTATATTGATCTTATTTGGGAAAAATAATATCCAGGCTATCCCCATAGGGCTAATAATACATAAGCTTTAATATTTGTAATATCATATCTTCTTTTGTCTGTTATAATATATTAACTCAATCACAAGATAGGTCACTTCTTGGACTAGACAAAAATAATTAAACATCAGGTAGGCATCAAATGAAATGTAACTTTTGTCATTCTGACGATGATATTTAGGTAATATCGAAACAATTGTCAATTTTTTAGAATTTTCAACATTCTTCAATAAACTGTGGAGTTAACTAGAAATAGTGAGTTTCATTTAAAACACTAATAATTATTTTATTATATCTTTTTTTAGATGAATTATAACAACTATTAGAATTATGCAATACTTTAGCTGCTAAGTGTATTAAATTGCAATAATGGTCCTGTTTTTCGTATATTACGGTTATAATCATATATTATGGTAATAATGATATGAAAGTGTTTCAGTTTATTACAAAATATAAAGTTTCAATGCAAACATGTATTTCTATGAAAACCTGTAGTCAAAAATAGAATTACGACATATTTTGGAGAGGTCTCCCTAACCCTAAAGTGCTAACATCAAGAACTTCAAAAAGAGGTAAATTTATGGACTTGCGGTGAAATATCCGTATTGTTATCAGTGGCATATCTTATTCTGTCTATTCCATTCTCAGGATATTCCGAGAACTTCTTTGGTCACCGGAAACCATTTGAGCGAATTAAATGATAATTTTGTACGTGTAAGTATTGGAAGCGATCATCCTCTGAATTTTATAATATAAATTGTGCTTGTTAACAGCAGAAAAACTTTCAACGGGGTAAAAGTGTGACGTCAGAACATGGCCGCTGAGGGAAAATAAATCAATTATTTAACTTATGTCTTGTCTTGACCATTGTAATATTTTAAAAATTTATTCGTTTTTTCATTTGTTAAGTGACACTGCAGTGACTATCAAGTAATTATGCCTTATTGTTTCGCTCCTAAACTTCCATCATACACTCTATATCTACGACATATCCACTGTTTAAACTGTCTTCACATTTTTTTAACACTTTAATTTCATTACAAAACTGCTCCGCAATACTCGACAAATTAACAATAGCCATGTTTAAGCATATTACAAACGTAAAATGAACGTTAATGAATATTTGTTTTCCCTCAGTAACAGTCAGCGGCTATATATATGACGTCATAGCTTTTTCGGTCTATAGTGTCATGGAAATAATTCCTTCTGTGAATAATTTCCGCTCAAAATCTCCTAAAAATGTTTAATAAGACACATATTCGTTGAAATCTAAGTTTTGAGCTCAAAAATTGTTAGATTTTATTATAATAAACATATTTTATTCGCTGTAGATACACGGTTCGTACTAACAACCTAAATTTGGTCAATGATGAGATATGAAAAGATTTTTCTGATATTGTGATCAATTCCGGTGTTATAAGTTCAGATTTGAGTTTGGATCAGATCATAGTATGTCTTACTGTAAGATTTCAATTCCGTTTGCAACAAACACTGTTAAATTTTTTACTCACCGAAATTATAAAAACTATAGCTTTGATGAGTTTATAGTACACTTACAATGTATTCCATGTAATTATATGCTGTTTATTCAATACAAAGATGAGTGCTTCATAGAACTAGGGTAAATTTGGGATATTTGCCCTACCTTAATTGATGCCACTATATCATTGAATATATTGACATTTACTCACTGGATTATGTTATAATTGCAATGAATTGATGTTCAGAACAAAATGATATAATTGTAAACAGATTAGTTGAGTCGAAAAACGACTGAAAAAAATCATTGAAAATTTTTACAAACTGGGATAAACGCCCTCTTGATGGGATTTATGCCCCATGAGTTGAGGATTAATGCCCCTCATAGGGATATATGCCCTGGACACAGTTCAGTTAGGGGATACAATTGTTTTCCTCCGATGATAGATACTAAATCAACTGTTGATAAAAAATCGAGGGTCAAGAAATCAACATTCATTATTGAATATTGCGAACAGCACTAAATATATTACAAATCGGTGGTTTTTTTAACATTTTTTCATTTTATTCTGTCTCTTCTTCAATCGACCACAGTCGATACCACGAATCCAGTCCACAGGTTATTTTGTGTCATAGTAGTTTTCCAAACATTCTGCGCAATCTGCATCATCATCACGTTGACCTTCACCCGATAAGCTGTCATCATTTTTTTAAGGGTTTGATTCGTTTAATAACACAATTTTTATTGATCATATTTTTTTTACCACTTTGGCTCCACTCGAACATGTAGGTACGTTCTCTTCATGTTCTGTTCCTTTTCTCTTCATCTTCGTCCCTTCAGATGATATGATTTATGCTGATTGTTTCCTTGCATTTTTTTTGTTACAAATTATTTGCAATGGAGCGATTCCATGCAAATATTTAGATGGTGTTTCCTCCGTATCTCTTGATATTTGGTTGTGCACTGGTGAATTGCGGCTCTTCATCTGAGACTGTGAGTGCGATTTGGAACAACTTGCAACTTCCTTGGTGTCAGGAATTGGAGATTCATTGTGCATAGAACTATTATTATTGTCAACATTTTCCATTTCTGCCACTGTACTAGGTTCTAGAACAAGCAAATCCTCGAATTCGAACACGTACTTATGATCATCTGGAAGGAAATTTTCATCTAGTATCAGCTGATTTTTCTCCAATTCTTCATCGGTTTCTTTTGCAGGTTCTACAGTTGGTTCTTTGACTTATTCTTCAAACTGAGAATAGTCAGAAATTTGAAAGAAATATTCAGGTATTGCATTCTCATTGAATGGGTAGATTCCACTTGCCATGAATCCAGAAGTAGCATAAGTTATAGTTATAGTTGCATTCCAAGCAGGGCCGATTAGGTTTGGTCGAATCTCAACGATTTTAGTGTTAGCAATGAAATACCAAATGGGTGCCAGTATATTATATTTTTTTAATAAAAATTTACAAATTCATTAAATAAAATCTAATAAACTAATACAAAAAATCGGAGGATGCGCTTTAGCTGATAAGATTGCATGATACTCATGTCCTGAGTTCGGCAATTTAGAAGAGAACTTGCACAGATTATATATTCAGCAGTCAACCAGGAATCCAAGCCAAACAACCAAAAAAGCCCAAACAGAACAGCCAAAAAGATGAATGTGGCTGAGGCTTATAATATTTATGGATTTCTACTAAAAATTCTAATGAAATATCTGAGTTTTCTCAAGACAAATAATAACAGTTTTGCCAGCTTAAATTGGTATCGATTTGAATAATTACAAGAATACATACGCAATACAATATATACTGATGATGTGGACGAGGCAATCTACCAGTAGGATAGGATACTCGTTACAGTATGTCCCATTGATATATAGTCTGGTTGTTTATTGTGTCATATTCATTCTAATTGTAAGTTAATTAAAGCCTAATTTCTGAGGTTCAGCTTATTCATGTATCAATTAATTTAAATTAGACATTGGCGAAAAGCGGAAACTCTACGGCCAAAGATTTAAGGTCCGAGAAATTCGAAGTCGATCCGGGCAGCATCGGTGCCGAAACTAGATGGAAGCATTGGTTCTCTACGTTTGAAAATTTACTCGAAGCGGAGGCCCCATCAGGTACGATGATAGAAGATAAAGTGAAGCTGAAGTTGCTAGTAAATCACCTAACCACGAGTATTTATGCACACATAAAGGAAAGTAAAACTTATGAAGTTGCTATCAAGATTCTAAAGAACACATACTGTAAACCGCAAAATGAGATATTGGCTCGTTACATACTCACTACGAGAAACAAAAACCTGGTGAGACTATCGCTGATTGTGTTCGAGAACTACGCCTCTTAAAGCTGCAACTATGAAACTGTTGAAGCCGTTAATCATGAAAGTCAAGCCATACGAGAGGCTTTTACAGCGGGTCCAACTTCGACGAAAATAAAGGAACGTCTTTTAGAAATTTCGAGTCTGACATTAGACGACGCTATCAAACAAGCCCAAACTATTGCCTAATTTCTGAGGTTTAACGTATTCATGTATCCGATAATGTTCCTGTTAATATTATTATCCTTACTCTGAAAAATGTAGGAATCAGATTCCATCTTAAAAAAATATTTGAGAGGTTTGAAGAATGGTTGTAAGTCTTGTGTGGTATGACTTGGGAGACATAACAAAATAATATTATTCTTTTCCGTGAATTCCAGCATGTCGAAATTGTTGGAATGAGATGCATGACCATCAAGTATCAAGATAATTGGGCCATCTGGTTTCTTAGGAGCGAAAATTTCCTTTACCATTTGAAAAATAATTCTAAATTAATGAAAGAATACTGCTTATTTATGTAGAGATCAGATCCAGCAGGCTTTCGTTCCAAGGTCATCAGATTTTTTCTTACCCCTTTCAGAATCAGAACTGGTGGTGAAACACTTCCTTCAACAGTTGCACATGCTCACAAGGACACGTTATCTCCCCTTTCTTTGGAAGTGAGAACATGAACACATTTGCTTCCTTTCATAGCCACTACTTCATCTGGTTTATTATTTATTTGTATGCCACTCACATCCATATTGAAGATAGCCCATGGTGTCTGCACCAGGTCATACTACTCCAGAGTTCTTTTCATTTCAGCAATTCGTAAAACTCATCAACTTCTGCTCTATTCATTCCTTTTGCTCCGGCAAGTGATATTCCTTCACTTTTTCTTATGGTAAGTTCCGGGTGCCTTTCCATAACTGGATGAAACCAATGCATCCGTGCTGTTTCTATCATTTCGCCTCGCTGTGAAAATACGTTTCCTAGACGTAATTTCTTAGCAGAACTGAAAGCAATTGATCTGACAGTTGTTCTTGGAGGAGCGAATCCTGTCTGCTGTAATACGATTTACTGAACAAATTTCATTTGATACTCGAAGAGCAGGAGGCTTTCCTAGAGGAACTTTTTTGGAGGTATCAGAAGTCAATCTTCTTCTGAGAGTTCTAGAAGGGCATACATCCTCTGCTTTACTGGGTCATAAATCATCCGAGTGTTATTTCGTATGGAATATATGCCCTAGCGAATTTCCTCGATATAATTGATCTATTCTACTAATTCTAACCTAGAAAACCAATTCCCATCTTATATCAACATTGGAGACGAAAGATCCGATAGACATAATGTTGTAATTCTTCAGAAAATTGATATTTCAGTAGTCATGCATGATCAGAATTTACCAAGACCTTACCTTACTAATTGTTTCCAGTGATATTTTGCTAAATCGTAATCGAGCGTTGAGTAACGTTGGATATCGCACAACAGATCACCAACACTGCCGCAAGAACGAAGAAAGAGCGACCATATGCGTATATTTTGCGAACTACGTGCTCGGAGCACATATTCTCTTGAGGCGTATATCCTACATTCACCCTACTTAATGTGCCTGCTCCTGTTGTGACAGTTCGAGTTACACGACGTCATCTAGCCCAGGATAATAGATATTGACGGAATCATCATGAGTGAGAAGGATGTGGCTCTAAATATACAAACGAACAACCCCGGAGAGAATTGAAAAAATTATACAAAATTGCTTCATTCCATATTTGCGTCAGTCAAACGTGAGAAAACTCCCTACATGTCTTTCATGATCATTCTGGCAAATCCATATACAGTGTAAAAATGAAATTATTATTCCAGATTATTTGAACGACGTTGAGTTCATATTATTATGTTTCAGTTTACAAAAAATCAGAGTTGACACTTCCAATACGACTTTCAGATTTCATTATGTCCTTTATTTTGAGTATGTAGGTGTGCTCATATGACATTGAAATACGTAAGTTTTGAATTTGGAATTTTTTCCTTTTTTGAAGAAAAGAGGCCTGGGAAAGATTGATCACAGCAGTAGTGGACGATGGGATAAATATGTCGCAACAGTAATAAAAACACAATATATTATGAAAGAAAAATATTTATTTTGATGTATTGTCTACTGTAGAACATCTAATACAAAGTAATAATTGACACAGACGACATATAAGTTTTGTCCTTTTTTCGATTTTCAGATTTTGCTGCGAATACATCTGTTGCTCCCACCGTTTTCAACTGGAAGGTGATCACCAATATTGGTGCAATGCTTTACCCTCTTTGGCATACGGCCTTGTTTTCTTGATCTTTTGTGCGATAATTCAGATCTACCGTCACTAAACAGCGAATCACAAAGTCACTGAATTACACTATTTCATTTGAACATTCACTGTAAATGATGAAGCTGTTGTAGACTGCCGCCATTAGAAGTAGAAAAAAACACCTTTTTCCACCATTTGTTACTCCTTCTATCTAAGTCATAAATTTATCATTTGGTCAGCGTGATCCACGACGGCCATGTATTGGTTATAATAAAAAATCGCATCTGGACAATCAATTTCTTTTTGACTCCCATCATTCATTTTTCGTTTTATCGATCCAAGCGTGCTATCGTGGCAGCTGCTCATGACGAGTACATCTTTTGTGTCTTTTCGTCTAATAGATATTATATATACCCTACTTGCATACCACCATTTCGTATTCACTTTTTTCTAACCGACCTTCAAATTTTTGGTGTTTTTTTCCTGTTCTATTCCAATACAAAGACATTACATTGTATTTAACAGTAAAGTAGATGTGAAAAATCGGTCGGAACATGATATTATAAAAGGGCTTTTTATTGTCTCAGCTAATTTTAGTACAACTCGCTGACCAAGTGTGCCTTCTGCCGGTTTTGTTTCTTTTTCACAGTAAACATTTGTATCATACATGTAGCCTGTGTTAGAGTCGCATCTGTTCTATAGCTGTATCCCCTTTTTAACCAGTTTCAAGGTGAGGTATTGTTCTGGGGAAGACCTCCCCTTGGATTTCGTCATAGAATCATCGATCAACTGAAAGGTGCTGTGACTTCTCGAGGACAGAAAAGTCTTCTTCAAACAGGAAAGAACTTCTACTATATAATATATTTTTGATACATCATTTTGTTTATTGGGTTCATCGAATGGATGTATTTTTTGGCTTCATACTTTGGATCGAAGTTGTCAACATTTCTGGTCCAGTCGAAAATTTGATCTGGAATTTGCGTCTGCTCATGTGCGTCGTCATTTTAATGACTAACTATATTCACCTCCTATTTGACAGTCCAGTTCTTCTCTAGATTATTCGTAAAGTTGTTCAGCTTCAGATTCTTATACTGAGGAGTTTACTCTAGAGTCAGAGCATACATAGTCTGTTTGGAGCTGCCATCATTGTTGTGGAAAGGATCTAGTGGTTCATCTTAATCAGATAAGTTTTTGGGCTATATCATTATCCAAAGAACCGCTATTCATCCTGAAATGAAGTAAATAATGTTAGCTCACAAAACACAGCTGGGATGAATATATCCCCCTCTTCATCACTGCTGGGACCAGAAGGCATTTTCACGCATACACAAAAAACTTGGTTAAAAAAATTACATTGTCTCACTTTTCCTATTATACTAATCTCGCTAGCTCCAATAATTCATAGAATACGCGAAATCAACCAATAAAAACAACGAAAACATGCAAGCAACAAGTGCACCAGCTACAATCAGCCGGTGTTCGATATAGACTCAGATAAAACAAATCATATTTTCAGACGCTATCCCCAAGCGAAGAGTGCACTAGTGTAATATCTCATTCATTCCATCCCATCCCAATACATTTTAATGCGGCGTTAAGCGTTATAGTATTTTTAGAATTATTCTTGGCATTTATATGACCCGGCAGAATTGAAAGAGTTGATTCACTATCGAATCATTAGTTCCAAATTACCAAATACAAATTTTTTCGCTTACAGAATGGCTAGTGCTGATGAAATTACCAAAGTAATGTTATCTATTAAGTCTCAGGCTTGTGGCCATAACAATGGTACTTGCTAAATGCTAATGTTATGCTGTCATTTCCTTGTGCCATACATGACGCACATCATCAATTCTTGTCTGGAAAAGGGATATTTTTAAAAAAAGTTGGGGAGAAGCAATTGTTTGTCATGTTATTAAAATATCGTCACGGTTAGAACTTAAAGATATGAGACATGTTAGATTATTACCTGTTCTTGGAAAATTAGTAGAAAAGATAATCTATAATCAGATATAATATTACTTCTTTCAAAATGGTATAATTAATAATAATAATAATATTAAGTTTATTCTGGAAAAAATATACATAATATTAACAATACACATATAAGATAAAAAGATATCATCCGAATAAACCAAATAATCACGGAAGTATAGGTAAATTTTGGTTTGTGGTATAATAAAACTACATCTTCTAAAAATATTCAAGAAAATAGTTGATTCACGAATTGGAGTATATGAATATAATTTTTTTTCCATTATTAATTTGTTGTATCTTCATTCAAGCCCTGTATTGAAACTTTAAGAAAATAAGTATTTATTCACATCAATTATTTTATTCATGAGCAAAGACAATAAACAGTTTGTATAACAAGAAAATAATCACGACAAAACTGGTAAAGCAGATACAACAATACAAATCACAACAGGTATTGAACTCTTGCCACGTATTACCCTGGTAAAATATCGCCGTATCGTCAGCAAAACCGATGATGTTTCCTTTAGTTTATAAATGGAACAAGTTATTAATACATATTAATATTAGGGTTGGTCCTAGAACTGTGCCCTGAGGTACTCCAAATTTGATTCTCCTATTGTGGCTAATACAAGCCTCTATTTCAACAGCTTGTTCTCTATCGCTCTAGTAACTTTTGAATAAGTACTATGGAACTCCGAGAATTCCTATATCCTCTAAGACCACCAGGAGCTTACTATGAGATACGGTATCGAATGCCTTGGCAAGATCCAGAAACACGCATATTGAAGGCTTAGTTGTATCCAGCGAGGCATAGATTTGGTTTATCAAGGCAACTATAGCATCACTTGTTGAAAGTCCTTCCCGCAAACCAAATTGAGATTGTGATAAAATATTATATTCATTTGAATATGCAGTTAACCTAGATTTTAGGGATTTCTCGAAAATTTTTGCAACTGTTGATATTAGTGAGATAGGTCTGTAGTTTGATAAACATTTTTTATGTATTGGAGTGATTAAGGCCTTTTCAAATTCTGCTAGGCACTTCCCTGTTTCGAAAATGGAATTGATAAAATCTACTGAATATGGAGCGATCACTTCTGCATTTTCTTTGATAGCATCAGATGTAACGTTGTCTATACCAGGTACCAGGTATAGGTGCCTTTTTGTTTTATAATGTTTCAATAATGTTTCATACTTCTGAATCTGTTACAGGTGTTAAAAAGAAGGATGTATTCATTTGGATTCGATCGTTTTTGCAGACAGGATTAGTTGGAATATTCTTGTTAATTTTTCTCCAACATCAGCGAAAAAGTCGTTAAATTTTTCTGCTATATGTATAGGTTCCTTAGCTGTGGCTTCATCCTCTGTAACTATATCCCCTATTTTATCTTTATTTTGAATATTATCACTATTTTTACAACCTTTTATCCACAATTCCTTGGAACTATTTTCACTTTCTGTTATTCGCTCTGAGTAATAATTTAGCTTTGTTGCCTTAATAGTTTTATCGACAATTCTCCTGTAATTTAAGTACTCTCTTTTTTTCGACATTTCCAGGGTGTTTAGATAGTTTAAGTGGGGATGAAGAACTCGAAAGTGACAATGAGAGTGATCAAGAAGAAGCTGTATAAATGCAGGATGAATATAATGAAAATATGTTTCTTCAAAATCAAAGCGATATTAGTGAGACTAACCTTGCAATAGAAGTAGACAATTTCGTAGTAGTTAAGTTCACTTGTACAAAAAAATAAATACTACGTTGGCTGTGTGACTAAAGTGATGAGGGAAGGAAACGAAGGATGTATTTAGTAAATTTTTTAAGAAAACAAGATTCAAATAAAATGAGCGAATATTTTACATATCCAATAGTGAGAGATGAAAGCATCATAGAGGAAGATCAAATCGTAAAATTTCTAAGAAAGGTTAAAGATTTGGGGCGCCAAAGATATTATTTCTCAGATTTGACTTTATTAAAGAATATTAAAATAGAGTAGAGTTTTTAAAATTTTTGTACAAAAGCCAAAAATATTTTTGAAAATAAAGTTTATTAGTTATTAGGCATTACCTACTTAATATTTTTTCCAGAATGTATGTTTGTTATATTAGTAATTAAGGGTTGACGTTTTTTTTATATTTTAATTTGCATGTTTTTTTTTCCTTAAAATTTATAAAATTTTATTATAAACATGATATATTGATTATTATTGGCTAAATACACGCCGTACTAAGGGCTAAGACGATTTTTGATGCTTAACAGACGGTCGTCCGCCTTTACCCCACACATAGGGGTGATGGCGGACACTCTTTACCTGAATAAAAAAAGGTGGGGGAACAAATGTCATTAATTTAACTATGGAATTTGACAAAGGAGACATGGATGATCCTTAATCATTTTTTTGGAATTTTATTGTACTTTTTATTTACAAAAAACTGCAAAAATCGTCCGACTTCACCCCGAGTGACAGTACTAGTAGTGGACAAACCTGTTAGTATTGTTCAACTATCAATAAATAAGTAATTGTATTTTCATAATGCTACAACCATATCTACGGAAAAAACCAAATACTTCAATAACTGTAAGCTGCGATGAACAGAAGTAGAATTTTTTTTATTTCACAGCATCTGTTCTGGAGTCATTGCGCTTATTTAGCGCAAGGTATAATAGTTGTCAGTAGAGACCCTCTATATACAAACATTAGAAGTACACCTTGCAATTTATGGATCATTCTATATATTTCACATCGTTTTATTATTAAGATAAAAATAATTACATGGTCTCATGTCCTTCCTAGCATTGAGCTGAAATTTGTCGTTAGTTTGCTAATAGAATATTAGATTTCAGTTTTCATTAGTCGAGTTGACAGTCTGAAAACCTGCAACTTACAAGTTCTATTGTAATACTCAAAACAGTATGTAATCGTGTCAATTTATGTGAATTTGAAACAGGAGATGTAACGGATGGATTAACTGTCAGACTTTGATACATGCCTACATTACATTATTAAATATGACCCTTCTGCTTTGAAGCACTACAATTGAAAATCGTTATTTGACATGGCTATGATGTTTCAGTTATAATCGTTGCTGCTACTGAATGGGAAGGATAATCGTGGAGATTATACATAATATTTCCAGGAATGGATTCACTCTAAATAGAATAAATGGAAACTATTGTTAGTGGTTATAATGCAATTATGTAGGAAGTACAAAAGAAAATTAGAATAACGTGTTTGGGGTTGGTTTACGGTTTAAACTTTGTTAACATCACAGGCAACGGTAGTTGCCAAGTGACGCAAGTACATCCCACAAATACCACCACACCGGAAAAACTCAATACAAACTGTCTATAGCATGTAAATGAAAAGTCACTCTGTAAATACTGTAATTTTTTTTCATACAAAATGTCAATTTTGAAATAGCCGAAAAAATAGGAACGCGTTCACCGATCACGATGGATTTCTGTCAGTTGACTTGAGGTATTGAGATGATGTTACAGTAAAATGTTTAGCATTATAGCCGTACTGAAAGCAGAGATACAGATACCTCGTTTTTGGAAGTTTGTCGGTATATAAATTTGTTTCAATTTTGTAACGGCTCCAACGAATTCGAGGAAACTTTGCACGATGACAGAGCTCGAAAAGTTATTACGATCACATCCTACCACCATTCATGAAAAATCGTCAAGTGATCATAATGGCCATATAAAATTTCTGAATAGGGATATTTTAAGGCTTTTCCAATTTATACGTTTTTGACCTCAGATAGAGAAGAAATACTAAAAAAAAAATTTTGTATCTCTATTCTAGACGTTTTTCCAATTTATACGTTTTTCACCTCAGATAGAGAAGAAACTCTCGAAAAATGTTTGTAGCTGTATTCAAGACCTTTCCAACGGAACATAATATTTGAGATAATTGGTTAATTCTAGGGCTTCTTGGAAAATTGCCTATGAGTACATGTTTAATATGAGAGGTGACAATATACATCCCTGACGTATTCTTTGTAATAAATACGAATACCTAAAAGTTAATTTTATTGTAGAAAATTTCAGAACACACGGTAAAACATATTTTATTTTAAATCATAATATTAACTGGAATGCGACCCACATTATGTTTAATAAAATAATACGAAGTCAAAACAGAATAGAAAAAATAGAACATCTTACTGGTGTACACAGACCAGGAGCAGCAGTGTGTACCGGGGGGTCGAACACGCGAAGGGAAACGTTTTTCCCTTGCCACGGTAACGGTACTAGTGTTTTTTAGTGTAAGCGGTGAGCGGTGAGAGGTAAAAATTCTCTCAGTTGTGTAAGGAGTTGATAGGGATACTGAGATTATTCCTTGAGAGTGAACACTGTCTCCTGTTTCGATACACAAACGGTAGAATTACTCTCTACGCTAATTTCCTTTCGACATAGCACGATTCCGTTTATTGGCACGACTCGTGGTGAACAAGCAGATAGCGAAAATCAAGAAAATTCCAAGCGAGACGGAGGAAGTTTGACACCGCAGTAAGTTTTTGAATTAAATTCAGATTGGGATAATTTTTTTTCTAGTGATATCTTTACTCGTTATTGGTCGAGCTGGATTCTGAACTTGGGAGTATAAGTCAATTGGTATATACAAGGCGTAGCGATAGCAAATGTATTTATTTGATTTTTTTTGTTGATTTTCAAAGAGACTGGACACAGCTGTTCACTCTCAGTTAAGTTTTTCGTCCTGATAAATATATAATTCACCGTGTGTGCTGGAATAATTAAAATTTGCAGAGTTTCGCCAATCCTGACACAAGTTAGGTTTCATTTTGTTGAGTAGGAGTTATCATTTTGTTGGGTCACCTATTCTCTTCCACCTAGTAGGCAGGAAAGAGATAGAAACTTAGGCGAGGTTAATTTTGTACTTGGTAACACAAAGGCCGGAGCGTATGTTTTCCATTTTTTCGTGGGTTCCAGCGAACTTGCGCTGATAAGTAAATCTATTATAGAAAAACATTGTTATCAGTCTTTTGTTCAGCCGTGATTATAAAATAAAACTTAAGATTTGCACTTCCTCTGTTTTGGCATGGTTATTTCTAACGGAGGCTGATTGATTCAAGTACAAGTTCTAAATTATGCGTAGGTCTTTGCCGTCAACTCCACTATCTTGCAGATCTTCCATCATTTTGTCGTGATGAGCTTTATCAAACGCCTTTTTATAATCAATGAAACAAACATACGCTTCACAATTCATATCCCTGCAACGCTGGAAAACACCTGTACACCTCTAGGGTGTATGATGATAAGAAATAATTTCAATGAGTGACTTATAAGGCACTGCACTTTTTGGCTCTCCGCTTCATTGGGAGAACCATAAACTCCAATCTCAACCATTCTTTGTGTATAGCCCCACTGTTGTATATTTCATTGAATATGATAGTTAGTTCTTTTTTTGAAATCCTCATCAAAAAGTTTGATAATATCTGACTACACCTCATCTGGGCCAGCCGCCTTTTCATACTTGAGGGTCAGCATGGCTGCCTCAACATCGTCTAAAAGGATGTTCGGTCCTGTTATGTCGTTTGTTATTTTTTCTTCTGTTCTTGGGTCTGAGAACAATTTTTTCACGTTATATTTCCAAGTTGATTTTATTTGGGCGATGTCTAAAATTATTGGCCTTGTTCATTCTCCATTTTTCCTACTGATTTCTTCTTGAATTTTACTGTTATATCCTTGATATTCTTATCTACACCAAATGCTTTGATTATGCTATTTCCATCTCTTTGCACTTGTATTTGAGTTCTTGTTCTTTTTCTTCTCTGATCTTTCCCCTAATCTGGTTATTGATGGATCTATATCTGTTCATGTCATTATTTATTTTGGTCTTCCTTCTTTCTTCCATTAATTTCAGTATCTCTTCAATCATTCAGGGTTTCCTCTTGTCTATATTCGCTATCAGTATATATTTCTTTCTTGTTTTTGTGAATTAGACTATTTTATATATTTTTTCCTCGACTTCTCAGCTGTTTTTCACATCTAGTAAGGCGTTACTTATTAGATTCATGGCCTGAGTTCTTACCTTTTGTTCATTGATCTTTCTTCTATCATAAGTAGTTGTACTTTGTTTTACTTCCAGTTCCTTCCATTGTACGCTAAATTCTGCTAATAATAAATTGTGATTTGAGTCCATGTCAGCTCCCGGATAAGTTTTGACCATTTCACAGCTGTTTCTATGTCTTTGCTTAACCATTATGTAGTGTATTTCGTATGATTGTACAATCTTTTCCATCTTTTGAGGCTTTCAAGGTATATAATCTGCGCGGAGGCATCTCCAAAAATGTGTTCATTATAACCAAATCGTTTTCTCCGGCAAAAGTACAGAGTTTTTCTCCACACGCAATTCTTACTCCAAACCCATGGGGTCCAATATGGTTTTCTGATCTACCTCCTCCCACTTTTGTATTAAAATCACACATCATTATAAGTAGTTCTTTTTTAGGGATTTTTCTGATGAGGGTGGATAATTCTGTGTAAAAATTATTAATATCTTCTTCCTCATGTTGACTTGTGGGTGCATATAGCTGTATGATGTTGACGTTTGTTGGAATTGCTTTTATTTGTACTAGCATTTTTCTTTCATTGACAGGCACAAATTTTGTGACATTTTGTGCAATTCATTTGTACAGTATGACTCCTATTCTATATTCATATTTGGCGTGACATCCTGAGTAGTATATTCAATGTTTTTCAATATCTCAGTAATTTGCATCTTGCAATCTCATTTCACTTATTTCCAAAATTGTGATTTTCAATTGCTCAATTCATTTAATTGCGTTTTGTGGAATACTTCCAAACGAAATTGTTGCTGTTGCTCTGAAATTTTTGTTTTCTCCCAGATATTCCTCAATGGCATTCAGATCTTCAGCATTTTCAGAGGATACAAATTTTGTGAAATGGGAATGAATCTCTTCTTGGGAATTTCGACCAGGCTCATTGGTTCGGAAGTTCGTTTTCCAGTTTTGAAGTCATATCAGTCAAAATGCTGCTGATCTAATAGTATCGTTTGCTGATTTTTTCCATTGTTTCATCTGAAAATTACATAAAATTTTGAAAAGAGCAAAGAATATAACTATCTATTAGTTATTTAAGGTCTGATCAATAAGTTTACTTAAAGGGTACAAACCAGTTTTTTGGTTCCCATGAATTGGGCAGCAAAGGCAACAGTTCTCTTTATCATTGCCAAAATCACTAAGTGATTTCGGCGGTGCTGTAAACCATAGATGTTTAATGTGAACATTATTAGTTCGTGGAATATCACTGAATTGAGGTCCAACTTATTATTAACGAAAAATTGAAAATTATTCACCTTAATTTTCTGCAGTTGGTGGAGGAGTGGAAATCAAGTCAGTGTAGTGTGGAGTATCTTCACACCCTAGTTTAGATGGAGGAGGGGGTAATTTACTGTATGTTTCATCTTTTTCGCTTTATATGTATACCGCAACCTTTGTTTTGTTTTGAGGTTCCAAGTAACTAACTATCTGAAAAAATGAGAAAATAATAGAATATAATTAATTCGCCAATCAGAGTTTACACAGACATAAACAATGTTTAACATTTATCCTGTAATAATATTCCCTGACAGAATAGTCTACTTACTGTATGTTCCATTACGGAAAATGGATATTTTGTGGCTAAGCCAATACATAGTCATGTCCTCAAAATTGCGGATGGAATGTGTTACTTTTTCTCTGTGGTAGGGTGGCCCCACACAAGTGTTTCCAACCTACCAATGTGTGGGGACTGCTTCCACAGAATTCTATCCTAAGAATTCAAACACCGTACATGTTTTATAATCCACCTTTGGAAACTGGTGAATCAGATCACAAACAAATTATGAAGAAACATACTCTTTCATTCTTTCTCAATAAATTACTACCTAAAATGAATTTCAAACTAAAAAAATCTGAATAAAAGCATGTGTATGCAATAAACTCAAAATGAAGGTTCAATATGTGATAACCTGATGCTACCTAACACATAAAATTGAAAAAAAATATTCAATTCAGTAAAAAATCATTGCATATGTAGCAATGGAATGATTACACTATTATGTTCAATTGGCAATATCCATGTATGCAATATATCACTTATTTTCCTTGGTTGAAGTGAACTCGTATCATGAGTTGAATTCAAATAGATACCTAATTCTGATGATTCACAAGGTGAATTATAGAAGTCTGTCAATTTCAAAAACTTCTGGATCAGAATAGTTACTTGTGAGTTACAATATTTTTAATAATCACAATACATTATCTCAAAGGCAACAAGAATTTCTAGGTTCAGAACTGGTTAGCAAACAGCTTTTTTTGGGTAGATTTTTTTAAATTCCTTCATAATTTTAAGACCAGGCAATAATGTACCACTGAAATGTTCCATTTGGGGACTCTCAACATTTTCCTCAATATAAGATGTTTCATTCAGTAAGTGTCTCTCATTGAATCTACATATTTATAATCTGTTGTAAGGGTTTTTCACTTCTTGGTATCATCTTTTTAAAGGTCTGCATAACATTTCCAAAAGGGAATGCACTGAATTGTTTCAAAATTCCAAAATTTGCAATGTCATCACAAATATGCAGTAAACATTATGTGAAATATGTTGTTTTCCATACAGATTTATGATTGTTACAACATATTTCAGTAATGAATTGGCATATTCAATGTTGCACTGATACTTGGATGTTGAAAGGCGACTCATTGCAACGTGAAGACATAAATTATTTTTTTTATATTTGTCTGAATCTACTTTATTTCTCAGAACCACTGCGCCTGTATAGAATAAAAACAAGCCAAATTCGGTTGCCTTCCAACGGTTCGCGTCTTTCATAGCTCTTGGCTTTCGACAAGACTCATGAGGAATATAGGGAAACAACTAAAGAAGTGAGTTTGAAATGTCTGATATATTCCTGAATTAAAATTTATTAGGAGATTTTCCATTCATCCAGAGATTTAATATAAATTTTTAACAACACCTAAACCAACTACGTGCATGTAGTCCAGAGAAAAATGAGCAATCATATCGAATCCTGGATCTCTTCTCTGTTCCACTATGGTGTTCATATTGTTTTTTCATCCTGAAGTCAGGATCAGAACGAAGTGTCAAATTATGGGTTTGAGGAAAACATGTCCGTCTGTCTAGATATATACCCTCAATTTTACATTTAGAACATGAAAAGTAGCCTGTATGCCCTGTGGTATATTTTATTAAAGCTTTTCCAGGAACATCACATATAAACATTTTGATTTTCCCTTGATGTATTTTATCATTGTGAATAAATCCATTTGCTATTATATTTTTTGGCTTCCTCAACGAATGAGCGTAAAAATTTTTACCTGTTTGGGCCATGGTTCTCAAATTCCCAGTACCCAGTCTTGTGCGTTGTTGACCGAGATTTTGTGTCTTCACATCCTTGTTCATACTTGCTCCCCCCGGAGATCCGATCGGGGAGCTTACTCTGGAATCATTATTCAGTTTGAACATTGCCATGTGAAGGAAAACTAGTGTTGCTTTGTAAGCCTTCAATTCAGTGGTTACCCATGATGTCTTATGCTTCCCAATGCCGTTGACTAATTGTTCTAGTTCGTTCGCCTTTGTGGTTAATTTCTCGGCCCCAGGACAGTGAGATGCCCTGGCAGTTGTCAGTTCTTCCACCCGAAGCTGTTGACTGACAAGTGGGGATAAGGCTAGGGACACTGCAGACCGTGCCATCTATAGAGCCTGTCGAGTAACTAAAATCGATAGATAAATCCAAAAAATCAACGAAAACTGTAACGTCGTTAGTAATCAAATTTTATTGATTTTTATTACTGCCTATGCGCGATATCACATTGCTCGTCCCCGCATGTTATACGTTATACTGTTATCATTTGTTAGTTCAAGTTCAAGTACAAGGTTACGTTATTTTGGTGTTTTTTTAATTGCTATAGTGTAATATTTATTTGTTGTTTCGTTGCTTTATTGTTATTAATTGAGAAGACAATGTCAAAGTGTATTCTGAAGCAGTCTAATAAGTGGTGCACTCGGTAAGTTTTATTAAAAAAATTTGAGCATTTTTTCTTTCACAAAAGTAACAACCATTATTTTCATTTCTATAAAACACATGATTTTAACTGATTCGATAACTTTGGAGATCATGGTTGTGTTTTACATTAGCTAAAGCTGGAAATTTCAGCATTAATAGAGTGAATATTTCTTTTTACAGTTTTGTTCCTCCAACCCAGGAAGATAAAATTAATATGGCTGAGAAGCAGTGGCATTAAATCATCAAATTTCTCGACAAGGAAACGATGGAGAATAGGATCTCTTCATTTCCAAAAACAGTGTTTCTTTAGATTTGAGAAAGACGAAGAAAAGTTAAGACAGTCTGATTTGCCTTCCCATATGAGTGGAGATTAACGAAAATTGATGGCAAGTTTTATTGTATTCATAGTAGCATGCTATAATTTTGGACAGTTTGAAATGTAAATTGAGTGAATGAAAAGACGAGTACTGTGTGTTTAATTTTATTAAAATTCCAGCTAAGCGCTTCCAGCCATTAGGTCATTCTGAAAGCTCTCGTCAAGAAAACAACGTACAGAAGGTGTCAAAAAACGCCAAACCCTGTAACTGCTACATACAATGAAACAAAATGTTTGACTTTACATCATTATTTGAGTAAAATTTGTTGAAATCACTCTATATAGAGCGTGTACAATTGTAATTCACATAACGAAACGTCTAATTTGAAATTATCAGCTAAATGATATATGTGTGCACCCTCTTTATAGGGCAATTTTAACAAATTTTATCCTAATAATGATGTAACATCAAACATTTTATTTCATTGTATGTACATTGTACCTGTTGTATGTTTTTCTATTGTCGACAGCTTTGAGAATGACCTTATGGCTGAAAGCGCTTAGCTGGAAATATTCGATAAAGACAAAAAATAAAAATCAAAAAATTTTTAAAACCCAAAAAAATCAAGAATTTCTAAAAAAATCGAAAGCTTCAAAAAAAGGAATTCAAAAAACCACAAAAATTTAAACATTCAAACATTTTTTGATATTTTTTGGCTTAGTACAAAAACATGTGTAAACTTATTATTCCATTAGTAAGCGGATTTTGTTTTCTTTTGTTCACATAAATTTTCAAACATATTTGTGTGTTTACTTATTTATTGTTGTTATTTTGTGTGTTTACTTGTAGAACCTCAACCAGAAACGTGAGAGGACTTCCACGAGACGGTGGGATTTTTAAGAGCCCTTAAGAAACATTTCAACAATCATAGACTGCCAGAAGCTGCAGAGTAACTTAAACTGCGTTATGCGATGGTTTCATAAAAACGGAATGCTTTTAAATGTATAAATATACAAATACGCAATATTCTAGGTTTAAACCTGTGATATAGACATATTTAGTACTTTCAGTAAAGAAATACAGATGTGTTTTAAGTGGAAATGAAATGTTAGATATATTATTTTAAATGTTGTACAGTCAAAAGTGCTGTTTACCACTCTTATATGTAATTACTTGCACCTTGTATTTACAGAGATGGGCAGTAGTTAACAACTTTTATTTTTATAGTATATTACATTACAAGTCATGAATGTAAAACTTTGCAGAAGAGAAGGCTTATTGAAGAGTACGAGGATGCGTAGCATCCGAGTATCTCTTTAAAGCCTCCGCGTCAAGCAGAGACACTTTCATGACCAGTGATGTATTAAATTTTTTCTGAAATGGTTTTTCAAAACAGAAATAATGATGCTTTGAATTATATACCTGGAATAAACTTTTCTAATGTGCATAATACCAATTAATAATATTTGTTGTATTTGATTGTTAGTATTTTTAATTGAATTAAATGTTTCTTGAGATAAGTGACGATTTCTAATGCAATTGCAGTCTAAAAATGACAGATGAGTCTTGTAAAGTGACAGGAGTCTTGTAAAAATCATGAAAGTGGTTAGTCTCTAAAGTGACGCTTTCATGACCAACCTGAGTTCTGTCATGACAAGCTTTCTTGACGATTTCAGAAAATAGTATATTACATTACAAGTCATGGATGTGAAACTTTGCAGAAGAGGAGGCTTATTGAAGAGTACTCGGATGCGTAGTATCCGAGTATCTTTTTAAAGCCTCCGAGGCAAGAAGAGATACTTTCATGACCAGTGGTGTATTATATTTTTTCTGAAATGGTTTTTCAAAACAAAAATAATAATGCTTTGAATTATATACCTGGAATGAACTTTTCTAATGTGCATAATACTAGTGTCGGCAGCATTAACATCAATTTTCATTTTCATAGTTCTAATACCAATGAATAATATTTGTTGTATTTGATTGTTAGTGTTTTCAATTATATTAAATAAACGTTCCATAAGATAAGTGACACTTTCATGACCAATCTGAGTTCTGTCATGACAAGCTTTCTTGACGATTTCAGAAAAAACCATTTTAATTCCTTTTGTTCTAACATTCACAGTAATTATACTCAAATGTTTTCTTTCACTAAAAGTTGCCAAAAATAGTAGTTTACTACTCATTGCTAACACTTTTTTTGATTAAGTAAGTAGCAGTTATACTTCAACAGTTTGTCCAGCTCTGTGTGTTTATACGAGTATAATAATAAATAAATAAATTAATATAATCTTATCATAAATAATTTTCTACTTTAATCTTGATTTAACATAATAAAAAAATCTAATGATACTCCAATCTAGAATGTATGTTACTCAAATTATTTTTTAACTATTGCATTGTTTTTACATTATAGTTTATTTATTGTCATTTTTTTTTGTTAAGGAAAGTACTTTGTGAAAGAAATTATTGGTTGTGTATTTTTATACCAAAATAAATAAACTGTTTATATGATTACCCTTTTATTTTTTCCAATTTAATGAACCATTTATGGTCCAACATTTGATAATTAATTTAATTTAACTCAACATCTAATCATTATTGAGTTAAATTGAATGAAATGGTTAATGATGGACTACAAATGGTCATTTTGAAATAAACTAATTAAAATACAGTAAATTTGAATATACCGCCAAAACTTAAAATTACAGAAATATTTCCAACATCACTCAATTGTTTAGTCGACAGGCTCTTTAGATGGCGCCACACATCAGTGTCTCATCTATCTGTGGGTTATCTGTGGTGGGGATTACTTATACCGATAATCACACCTGCAGGTGAGGTTGTCAGTTGGGTCGGTATTCATTCTTTGGTTGTTACCGTCACATCTTACGTCCCTTTTAAATTATATTCTGATATATTTCAATTGTTCTGAAGTTGACTGCCACGGAAATGACAGTACTGATACACAACTTAATCAACTAATGTATGAATACGAAAAAGTTCCTTCAAATCTAATAATGGCACATCATGTCAGTCTTATTTCACTTGAGTAACTATTACAAAAACTATTTATATATCCTGTAATATATATAACTTATTTTTAATATTCTGAATAACATTTTGTTACTTAACTTATAGAATTTCTAACTAAATATGACTGCTCTGTCTTAAAGGTGCCAATTGTCATTGAATTGTTAACTTAGTTGTTAAAACAGCTGTTTTCATTTTTAATAACGTTATATTACGTAAATTATATTACTTTGATTAGGTTTCATTTAACAATGTACATTTTCTAACACAGTTTCTAAGTCAACAAATCATGCCAAACTTACTCCTTGAAGGCATCAGCATATAATTACAACTGCAAGTAATAATAATGAGATCTTTTTCACGACCAAAAATAAAAATAATGCTTCAAAATACTGTTACACTACAATAATTACTTTTCTTAAACATCAATATTTTTCTTAAATGGGTGAAAAATTCAGTTCCCTTTTCTAATGATGTTTGGTACGAGCAGTTCATTTTTATCATTTGATCCATCAGAACATCTGCCTATATATCTTTCATTCAATGGGTGCCCTTTTTACGAATGTTGAGGAAACTTACTCACAATTAATGGTCTTCATCATCAACAGTGTAGCAAAGGGCTACATAAGTATTCATACGTGAACTATGCTCAGCCGACATTTCTGTATAATAATAATAATAAAGTACCGAAATAACGTAGAGTGAATAATGTTTTAGTGAGGTTCACAATCAAACTAAAGCGGAACAAAATAATTCTTAAGATTAAAATAAATTAACTATAAAAATAACAATTTTTTTTGAGGCCGCCTACATGTTATTGTGAGCCAAACGATAAGTGGATAATAATTTATACAAAACTGGTCTTTATTTCAAAATACTGTAGCGTTTATTTCAGGATAACAAAATCTAGAACTGTATAAAATTCCAATCTTCAATACCAACTAATAAGACGCCCATAAACGTAGATATCGATTTGGTGATGTGGTAAGAACATTTTTTTTCTACTTCCGCTACTAAAACCGCACTTTAAACACGCGTTTGATATGCACATAACGACTCTTCAATCACTAGTGTGTAAAATGCGGAAAGTCACATCTCGTTTATCTTTTGTTTTTTAAACGTCAAGTCAAGTGTATCTTCTGTATGTTAAATTTCATACTCCTTGATAATTTTGTTGTTCTGCGTCATTTGATTTATCAACCAGCTGTCAGTCATCGTCCGTCATGTAATGAATATAATTCAAATATAATATAATGTTCCCCTTCCCGCGGGCGAAGAAAAAGTATAGTAAGCACCTCGTGTTAAAAACGTCTTTAGTCACTCGTTTCACAAGAAACTCGTTCCGCTTCTCTTCACTCGTGCCTAGTGATACTCGTGACTGAAGTAACCGTGTTGACACTTGGTACTTAATATACTATAAAATAATTTACAAAAAATAATGGAACAAATTATTTGATTGCATGCTATTTAGTTGTTGAAACTGTAACGATCAGTATTGCTACTTTATGAATTTTGAGTTTTGGATTTTGTGAGTTTTGGGTTTTTGCGTTTTGAATTTTGGGTTTTGAGGTTTGATTTTTCAGTTCTGAGTTTGGTATAAGCAACATATTGATAATGAATCCAAGTACTAGCGGTGTGTCAGAAGCCCGAACGCCCGAAGAAAAAACGATGAAGAAAAACGTGTTTGAAGAACTTCGCGCGAGAGAAAAAATATGACAGTAAGTGAAGTAGTCACATTATGTAGTATTTTGACAAAAAAGGGAGAAAGCACTGTATACAAAGGAATTAATCAACTAGTGAGTTAAATACGTCGACGCCTACGCCTGAAACTAGAGGAAGAAAAAAATTGAACTAGACGATCAACAAAAGCAGATGATACGTCGCGCAGTACATGCATTTTATTTAAAAAATTAGGTACCAATTTTGTGCATCGTCTTTTAGGTCTAATGAAGCTTTGCCACTAATATCAAGAAATCTTTTGTTACGCACATTAGGTAACTTGAACTTTAGATATTTGAAGCGAAGCCGGAATAGTGCCTTAATTGGAAACCAGTTGATAATTTTATGGCGCAGAAATTTTTTATAAGCCATAGAAGAGTATCGAAGAGATAACAGAAAAATATATTACACCGATTAGACGCGGTTAAATGAAGGCCACACAGTTACAAATGTTTGACAAGATTTATATATAAAAAACAAGAGACAAGCATTTATAGAAAGGCTATCGACTGGATTAAAAGCTCCATCTGAAAATAGTAAACGTCTCATTATAACATATATCGGCAGTGAGTCAAGATTTGCCGGAGGTTTTAACGCATTCGTTTCTAATAAATCTGGCGATTACCATCAAGAAATGAATGCGGAACATTATGAAAAATGGTTTTCTGAGATTCTCTTAAGAATTGAACCAGGTTCTGTTGTCATTATAGAGAACGCGCCGTATCACAGCTGACGTATCGAGCAGTTACCAACAACCAAATGGAGAAAAGCCCACATTGCAGAGTGGCTTAATGAAAAAAATATTCCATTTGATAACAATTTGTTAGAAGTTGGAATATAAAAGTAGGCGCGACTGCACAAAGACAAATTTATTCGATACGCAGTAGATGAAATGGCACAAAGACGAGGAGTAATTCTTCTCAGATTGCCGCCCTATAATTGCGAGCTGAACCCAATACAGCTCGTTTGGGGCTCAAATAAAAAATTAAGTAGAAAAGAAAAATGTCACTTTCACACTAAACGACGTTAAAGAACTTCTTAATGATGATGTAGGTAATGTGACATAAGGAATATGGACAAATTGTATAAAGCATTTTATAACAGAAGAGAAGAAGATGTGGGATCTTGATAACCACATTGAAATCACTATAGAACCAGTGGTTGTGAATCTTAACGAAGATACTACTACGGGGGATGAATATGAAGATATGTTTGATGAATCTGAAGATATTTTAGAAGAATTATAATAATTAGCGACTGGAATTTAAACGTTATGCTTATTGCTTAATTTTTTAAACATTCATGTCAGATTTACTTTAGCTGTTTTTATGCTTTGTTTGAAGTTAAATTCTTCCTTTTTCCCCGAAGGCCTTGCGCTGTGCCCTGCCTTTTAGTGTTTAGTTAGTTACGAGGAGTTCGAAACCGGTCCAACACATACTTTTCCCCATTGAAGACAAAAACGAAGCTTGAGAGTTGAAAATTGGATTTTTCATTTCACCTATCGACCTTTACATATAATTTCATGCCTGGCTAATCAAAAGACTACTTATTTAATTTAATCTTTTCATTGGTTTATAAATTTATTTTTTGCCTAATATGCTGATTTATTGCTTTCTCCGCAAATGTTGAGCTGTTCAAGTACTTTTTTTTAATATTATTATGCTATTAGCACTATTTTCACAATTTTTTGCTCTAATAATTACCTGATAAGTATTTTTCTTAAAATAATCCGATATAGAATTGATTCCATATTATAAGGTGAAACAGTTTGTAATATAAGGTTTTAATTTTTTTTAGTTGTCAAAATTTGTTATTGGTTATAATTGCTATAATTGCCCGCAACCAGTCTTTTGGTAGGAACATTTTTTAAAGAAAATCATTTTTTTAATACACAAAAACCATTTATATCTACATGCTAAAAGATAAAATTTTTTTAATAATTAAATACTTGTGTCCATATATACTGAATGTCAACGTACGCTTATGAGTTGGTGATAAAGATGTGAGTCTGAATCTTTTGAAACGATAAGAATGGAATGAGTCACTCTACGTTATTTCCGTACTTTATTATAATATATTTTAGCTTGTCATGATCACATATGTCGGCGTCGCAGAAACAACTTAGTGACTTCATTGTAAGATTGTTGGGAATTGAAGCTGAGACGGTCACCTGATGCACCAATAGTGTCCCTTTAAAGGCGACCTATTGTTATTCAAGGTATTCGATTACATCCACTTTTATACGTAAACATATCTCGCTGATGACAGAAGCTAGCCCCTTGAAGTTAGTTATATCACCTCCTGTAGCAATCACTTGATCTGTATTTTCAACATTTCATCAATTTATTGTGAAATTATCTGGAAACAATTAGTTCCATTTGAAACAACCATATGACTAGTATCCACAAAGTAAGGGTCGAGATACTGAATCTCATGTTTTTATTGAGCTCTGCAATAAATATAAAGTCACTTGGTTTTCAATGTGAAAGTATTTTGCTGTTTTTGTAAAATACTTTGCAATAGGTATAAAATTACTCGATTTTGTTTGTCGATGACTTAGTACTTTCAGCGGAAACAGAAGACGACGTACAGAGAGAGAATAAATACATACTCTACAAACAATCTGTCAAAAATACAACATGAATAGATATCAGCAAGCTAAACGAGAACGAAATATCCAGTGATGACATAAATAATCGTAAATTATATTGCATTGAAACATGTACAACACTTTATAGCAGAAGCAAAGTCATAGAAGATAAACTTAATAAACGGAACTATCAGTAGAACATTATAGAATAACACAAGAAAAGATACTGAAATAAAATTTTACAAGAAGATAGCTTAACTAACCCTCTTCTATGGTAGCGAAACATGGACAACAACAAAAAAAGAAGTAAGCGGTATACAAGCACAAGAAATGATATTTTTCAGAAGAGTGGAAGGTTGCACAAAACTGGACAGACTAAGAAACAGAGATATAAGAACGAAATTAAACATCTTTAATAGATAGGAGAAAATGAAGAAAAATAAAAGTAAGTGGAAAGAACACGTAAAACGGATGAACGAGTATAGGTTACCAGCCAAAGTCAGATTATATCAACGCCATGGAAGAAAAGATATCGGGAGGCCGAGAAAAATATGGGGATCGTAACAGTCAAAGTGCCTAAACCTGAAGTGAAGAAGAAGAAGAAGATGACAAAAATCACTCACTCTACTGTTTTCGTAATTATGATTAAACAAACGCTGGCTTTAGCTGTTCAGTAGTAAGTACAATTACGTTATTAGTTGTTGTAAGCTTGATGTTACTAAGCTTTCAACCTAAAATTTTTGTCTGAGAATAAATTCTGCTTCAACCAATTTGTCTTATTTTCTCCATAACAGCGAATAATTGAACAAATTGGGTCTTGTTCCAACTCTGAACAATGTAAATGTTTACAGTAACACGAATGTGTATCTGATAGATCATCGATATTTGTCGTACGGGTGGAAATGGTTCTACAAAATTGTATTGAACTGCCGGATATTGCACATAAATTGAAACGTTTAAATTCACGTCAAACGGAGAAAGCTTCACTGCTTCAAAATGTGTATTGAGATTTGATTTAATTATTAATGTATTCATCCAATACACGTACAAGATGTAACAATTTGATATATATTTGGGGCATTCAAAATAACGCTCGATGCGATGACGATAGGAAGGGTGTCCAAATCCCAATATATGTGTGTTTGTGATAAACTGATGGTATATTTCAATTTTGGAGTGAATTAACATATCAGTGAAAGCGAACAGCGACGAAAATTTAAATAATTATCACGTGAAAATTACAGTACAGGTCTTGAATATATACACTCCTCATAAATTGGAATAGAAAGATTGAATCAGAAACTATGACAATTACTGTTTTTAAATGGAACTCACGGTCTCTGTATATTGGTTTTGTGCACGCATTCATTCATATTTTTGTTAAGTGCTTGGTGAAAAAAGTGAAATTTGATTTTAGATCCAAAAAATTAGAATATTTTCAAGGTTAGTAATAAAACTTACACACGCTTTATATTATAATGTATTTCTTTCTATACTTTTCATCAACCCAATATTTTTTTGTCAACATATATAATTAGCTGGAAACCTGTGAAATATTTTGTGCTCTTATATGTTCCACAGATGGACCACATAGAAGGAGGAAAACTTTTAGGGTATTTTTATGAGGTTAAGAGTGAATGTGATGATCCTGATAGTCTTAGCAGCAGTTCTATCGCTAGCGACCCGTATAAAGATGACGGGGAATATAATGGATATCCTACATATGAACCCGGTATCGGCAGTACAGAAAGTGAAATGGATATATCTGAATATGAAGCAAATGAACCGCCCAATGAAGATGACAATGCAGGTTGGTTTTTATACTTCATAAATTAGGGCTATTTTATTGGTCATTAGTCTGTTTGTTCTAATTTTTATTGATTTAGATTCCTGATATTTTGGATTGAAAAATTGTTGTTCTTAGGTTTACATGTCCCCAGTGAAGATGAGTGGGTGGATGACATCGCAGATATTCCAGACCTGAATTTTGACCATGGTTTATCTGGAATAAAGCTAAACATAACCGCGGAAAGTACACCTAAGGATGTTTTTAAAATGCTGTGGACAGATGAGGTGACAAATCTAATTCGCAAATATTCGAATGCCTATGAACAACGACTGTGTCTCACAAATAGACCCCACAAGAAATATTCACGAAGTTCTAACTTCACTCCCATTGATACTGAGGAGTTGGATAAGTTTCTGGGTTTATCTTAACTTCGAAGTTAAATTAACTGCCCCACACTCCGTTTATCATTTTCTACAGACCCACTATATTATCAACCTATTTTTCTTGGCACCTTGTCATGTAGGCGTTATGAACAAATTCTCAGAAGCTTGTGCTGTAGTGGTGATGAAAAAAAGTAACGACAAATTGCATAAAATCTCACAACTTTTCAAAGTACTTTTGAACAATTTTCAAGGAGTTTGTTATCCGAATGAATCCTTATCACTAGATGAATCGCTGCTACTATTTAGAGGACGACTAAGCTTTAGACAGTACTTGAAGGGCAAAGCTGCCAAATATGGCATAACATTTTTTGAATTGTGCTCAACTGATGGATATGTCTTCAATGTTGAAATTTATAAAGGTCATCAGAAACAGTTGGAAGGTGCTTCGAAAACTGATTCCTTGGTCTTTAGGCTTATGAGTCCGTACTTAAACAATGGCCATCATTTGATAATGGACAATTACTATAACAGCGTGGGCCTACCAGATTTACTACTCCGAGAACATAAAACTCATACGACAGGTACTTTGAGGGCGAATAGGGGGAACAATCCTAAAATTGTAACTCTACAAAAATTGAAGGGAGGTGAATATATTTTGAGAAGAAAAGGCTCTATCTATGTGTCCAAATGGAAAGACAAACGGGATGTTCTCATGATTACCACAAAGCATCATCCGATGATTATATGTTTCAAACCGATTTGGCCAGGTGAACTATTATTTTTTTCCAATATTTTTCAACTTTGATAATAATTCTAACAATTATCTTAGGTAAGAAGGATACCTGTAGAAGTTTCCGAATACAACAATAACATGGCGGGAGTGGACCCAACTGATCAATTGACCTCATATTATTTTAGCCCTAGAAACACCATACGTTGGTATAAGAAGATCATATTTCACTTGCTAGATTTGACAGTGGTAAATTCTTATATATTGTACATAAAAGCGACAAACAGGAAAATTTCGATGCTTGAATTATACTTACTGAGAATTCCAGAGTCAGTTAAGTCTGGAAATCAACTCACAAATCTTAAGTCTACGGCCCATGCTGTGCAAATCCGCTTCCCTGAGAAAATCCCTTCGCTCAGTGAAAATTATAGAAGGAAAACATATTTCATGAATTGTCGAGAATGTACAAAACATGAGAGAAGGGTTCAAACTTCTTGGAGATGCAGGGGATGCGAATATCTCCCTGCTTTGTGTCCCGGTTGTTTTGGAAGCTATCATTCCCATGAAACTCTTGCTTTGTAGCAATTCACTATGAGGTTCTTTTACTATGTATTCCAAAAATAAATTCATTGGTGAGATTTACTAGAGTCTTTTTATTGGTAATAATGCATACTTCCATAGCAGACAAGTGTCCTGCAGGGAGAGAAAAGTTCCAATGGGACACACTACTGTTATACTAGTTACTTTCATAGCAGTTTACTGTCCCTGTATTTCAAAATATGTTGATGCTATGGAGTGCCACTGCTATGGCAGTAGTTACTTAGAAATCGCTCAGAAGCCTTCATTTATCTATGTTATACCACCAAAAATATTTGATACATTTTGGGCTTCTGGTTCTGAAGTTACCATACTGCGTTTCCGAGGCTACCTCGAGTTTTCATACTGTCCGTGAACGTGTTAAAAAGTTTAGCTTAGTTAATAATAGAAGGCGGTCCATACTTTCCAATATTTTGTACTTACAGTACTGCGAGCCAAATCTGTGTTTGTTATCCTCTTCAGAGAGGTTGAAGGGGTGACATACGTTTTCGGCGCTATAGATTATAAAAATGAGACGTGCTTCAATAGAGTGTAAATATTGTGGATATTTGTTAACAATGACGGTCAGTTCACAATTTTAAATACACCTTTTTAGAATATCACCTTTCACCTTCAAAAAAATGTTAATAAATTACCGCTAAAAAATGTTAACATGCATTTTCTGTTTCTGTCGCTAATACGCCAATCGTTATTGGGAGTTAATATGCCAATATGGGCATATTACCTTTGGTTTATACTTATCAAAGGACTACTGATTCTAACTTTTGTTTTACAGATGTCATCTTACGAAACAAGAGGAATTCGCTCCCAGTGGAGGGAAGAAGACCTTAAGCGCGCTATAATAACTATATAAAATGGGGAGTCGAAACGAATGCTTCGCAGATCTGGGCGAGAGCAGAAAAGCTCATCGTGTCATGTCGTCAGTTCAGTGTAGTGAACACAGTCATCGAAGAAGGTCGCCTGCAAGGAGAAGCCGAAACGGAAAACCTGGTCACTGATACAAACCAGGTATTTCCAGAAGCACTTGCCGCCGGACTCGACTACAAACTGAGATTTTAATCTCAAATTGTCATTTATAGGACATTCCTATTTTTGAAAATCTGCTCACTTGAGCATTTTTAATCATGAAAATTCGCTCTTTATAGAGCGCTTTCATTTATGAAAAGTGCTTAAATCAACCAGTGAGAAATAGTGTACAAGACAGACCAACCAGAAGGCCATACCATCCAGCCAACGGAGGACGAAACTCACAGGTGAATATAAACACTAACCTGCGGACAAAAGAGTCAGGAAACCTTTAACCGGGGAGGAAACTCCCTCCGGCAGTGAGTCCGCTGCCGGCTTCTGTCCGTATCCCTGGAAACTAACAACGAAGCAACCTTCTGCTTCATCCTCTCCTACCCAACCAACAATGTATACTTCAACACGCTCCCCAATCCAAACCCGGAGCAAAAAAGTGCCATCGATCTCTTCTCACGAAGAGTTCTCTCCGATGGTATCAAAACCAGCCCCCGACTATGCATCCTTGTATGCAGACCAACTCAAAGAGATGGCCGCACTCCGGACCCAAAACCAAGCCCTCATGGAGAGAACTGACAAATTGACGGATCTGATCCAAAACCCACCATCCAACACAAAATCACCAACCAACCCTCCCAAATCACCAACCCGCTCTCGATGCTCCTCCAGGTCCCGCTTCGTCCATTCCGCTCGAACCCACCAATCCGTCCTCTCAATCCATTCATCCCCACGAACCAACCACCAACCTACCGACCTTCAACAACAAGAAGGGGACTTCACTCTCTTGGGAACCAAACGCAAGAGAGACCGAAGACTCCCCACGCCACCACCCCCAACCTCTCAACAACATCAACCGACCCGACAACAGCAAACACCTCGACAATCACCACCTCAGACCCAACAATCCAGACAACCTCGACAGCCACAAACAGACCCCAACATACAAACACTCAACATTCGAAACCTCCCCGCCAAATACGTCTCTCAGCGAGAACTTTTCAACTTGCTCAACACCAATGAGCTGCTGAGAGGTGAAATTCGATACTTGAAGGCCAACTCAAACAGGACCGCACTCCTCAAAATCAGGTCCGACTACCCTCACGAAGCTCTCGCAAAGAGACTTCGCAACACTCTCGGTGACGACCAAGTCACCATTATCCGCCTCAGCCTCACCCGCCAAGACCGCCACCGCTCCAAGTCTCGCAAGCCGACTTTTTCCTTTGTCTGCAGAAATGTAGATACCAACATCTCTGACAAAGAATTCGAGGACATGCTCGAAGACCTCAACTTCCCCGTCACCAGGTCCTGGCGCATAATGTCCCGCCGCCATGGCAAAATCACCTCCATGTTTCGGATTCTTACCGTGTCCGAACAAGCCTACCACATCGCCCTAACAAGGGGCATCCGATTCCACGGCCTCTCTCATCCATGCGAGGCCTCCAACCGCTCCGACCCACTACCCGCAGTATCAAAATACTGCAACAGGTACTCCAGCACAGGCCACCTCGCAGAAACATGCAGATCCAAGCCTGTCTGCCCCTCCTGCGGAGCGACCGACCACAAGCCCAACAACTGCCCTAAGGCAGACAACCCATCCTGCAAAAATTGCGGCGGTCCACACCCCGCCTTCCACCCTCGGTGCCCCAAGCGGCTGGAAGCACCGAAATCCGCCCAAGAAATCGCGCCTGTTACATTAGACAAACCACAGGCCCCTTTCGACTTGACCACCGACTCCAAGATCTTAATCAAGATCTTGGCAACAACAATTATGAACGCCGTCCCGACTAGCCGTGGCCTAGTCGCCGAAACGCTTTAACACCTCGTCCCCTCCTTCTACGGGTACAATTGTACCGTAACAAGTGGCGCCGGCAACCGCGTCCACTTTGCATTCACATCCAAGAGACAAAATTAAGTCATGGACTTCACAATCGGGACCGTGAATTGCCAAGGTCTTGCCAGGAAGCGACATCTTCTCAAACACCTTCTGCACTCCCAAAACATACAAGTACTTTCTGTTACAGACACTCTTTTGAAAAACCCCCCTCGCTTCACTGGCTACACCACCTTCCACCTAGACAGGAATTTCTACTGTCATGGCAACGGACTTCTCGTCCGAAACGAACTCCCCGCATCACAACATCCACTCCCTGTACTTCTGTCCTAACAGAACTTGGACTGCATAGCCATCGACATATCGTGGAATAATACCACGACGACTTCCTTTTCTTATTACAAACATCCCAACCAACCATTATCAATCGACCTTCTCGAATATGCAGCCTCACTTCCACGAGCCATAATAATAGGTGACTTAAACTCACGCAACACCCTTTCCGGAGATACGCACACCAATCTCAGCGGCAGACTACTCGCCGACCAACTTGTCTCACTTCCCATGTTACGGATAAGAAATAATAACCCAACCCTATTAAGTCACCTTGGCTCCTCCGTAGTCGATCATATAATCTGCAGAGACAGATTAATCACTCTCGTGGACGACGAATGCTTTATAGGCGACCCTATCACCTCCGACCATGTCCCACTACTGGTCAAAACCGCACTACACAACCCCATACCACCACCAGCAACAAATTTCACCTTTCGCGATTTCAAAAAAGCCGATTGTAATTCCTTTGCTAATCACGTCTCTACTAATTTACCACCACCAGTCATTCATCAGAATACTGATGACATAGATCATAGATAATCACGCAGAAGAATTCCAATCCCTCTTAATCGATGCGCAAGACATCGCCGTCCCACTCACCACCGTACACACCAATTTTCATGCACTTCCGCAAAGAATTTTGCAAAAGATACGTCAGAAAAGACAGTTATACAGGTTATACGTCCGCACTCGAGATCCTGCAGTCAAAACACAATGGAACCGTCTCAACGCCCAGGTCCGACAAGAAATCAATGCTGAAAAGCAGAGAAAATGGAAGGCCGAAACAGCCGGACTGGACTTCAGACAAGGGCGCGTGTTTTGTCAAAAATTCAACCGCCTCGTCGGTCTCAAGAGGAAGGTTGAATCACATCTCGAAGTGCAAGGACAGAAGATCTACACATCCGAAGACAAAGCCACCGCCTTCAAAAATAACCTACAAACTGTCTTTTCACCACTCGATAACCCCCAATTTCTTAGGGACTTTGCCGTCGAAACCGACCTCATGACTCGAAATATTACTCGAAGTCCACATATACACATCCCACCTGATGAGAACTCTCCGCTTCCTTCACCATTCACCATCGAAGGAGTTCAGCTGGCGTGCCGAGCGGGGAGAAACAATGCCCCAGGGCACGACGGAATCTCGAGGCAGGCACTAAAAACCTGCCAGAAGGGATCTTCCCTCCGCCCTGCGCCCTGCTGAACGCCTGCCATGCTTTTTCTTATTTTCCTCGTTGTTGGAAATCTGCCAACGTAGTTCTCATCCCCAAACCCGGCAAAGACCCCACAAAGCCTGAATCTTACCGCCCCATTTCATTAATCAGCGTCCTAGGTAAAGTCTTTGAACGCTTGTTGAAAGAACGAATCTGGGACTTCTGCACTGAAAATAATATAATTCCGGCATTTCAATTCGGATTCAGGTCGGGCCACTCTTGTCAGAACGCCACCACCAGTCTTCAATCAATCGTCACCCGAGCTTTAAATCAACGACGCTGTTTGCCGCCATCCTCATGGACGTTCAGAAGGCCTTCGATCAAGTTTGGCACGCCGGACTAGTGAGAAAGCTACTGAGCATCCGATTGCTCAACCAAATTGTCAAATTAATATTTTCTTACCTCACCGACCGATCGATCAGCGTCAAAGTTGGTTACAGCATATCCGACCCATTTACACGTCAAACTGGCGTTCCGCAGGGCTCGATACTTGCTCCTCTACTATATATCATTTATACGTATGATACACCTGTCCCACGACATCCTCGTGATAACGTCCAACTATATGCGGATGATACCGCACTAATCATTTCTGCCACAGATATTCGCTCTCTCAACATTCGATCCCAAAATCTACTGACCCAATTTTCTAATTGGTGCAGGAAATGGCGGGTGACTCTTAATCCTCAAAAAACACAAGCCATCGTCTTCCAACACCCTGATACCAGGAGCGAACGACTTCTTCCTACAAACTTCCGCCTCATGCTCTGGGGTGATCGACTCGAAATCCGTAGGGAGTCGTCTATTTGGGAGTGAAATTCACTTACACTCTCAACTGAACGCCCGACTTAATGGACACTTTAAATAAAGTCCGACGGAGAGTTGATCTTCTCAAGGCGCTCGGCGGCACATTCGGACGCACACACCCTACCACCCTACTTCATACGTATAAAACATATTTCCGTCCAATAATCGACTATAGAGCAAACGTCTATTGCACCTTCCCCAACAATGTTGCTAAACGACTTCGAACTTGTGAGCAGTCAATCCTTAGATACTGCCAATACAAGGCTCCATACTCGCCCACCAACACAGTATATGTCAATATAGACATCGAGCCCCTTCTACCACGCCTTAATAACCTACAAGCCCGATACGTTAGTCGTACCATCGAATCGGGCAGCGAAATCGCCAAAAACACCCTTCTCACACCGTGGGTCGCCAATAGACGACCCCTCGGTAGGTACCCCCAGAGAAAGCTCCCATTTCCTCCGTTGCGCCTGCTAGCGACGGCTTACGACGACCTCCCCGACGAATACATCGACTACCTCGACAGCTCCCCAATCTCTCTACGATAATCGTAAAAACTCACTATTTCCCACAACATTCTAGGTCATTAATTCTCTTCTCAACAACCTCCGCAACAAGTCCAAAACCATCATAATAAAATCTCAACAAATCCCAAAATCTCACATTCCCATATTTGTTCAACACTTTGGACTAACCCTATAGTTATTGCCGCCCCCACACCACCCACGTCGGTGTTGCAGGTTTTTGCGGTTTTCCTGTACACTCTGTGAATTAATCACTAGCCAAATGGACCGACGATCGACGCACCCGCATTTTTAGATTTAAAATTGTTATTATTCCACCGACCATCGAAAACATTCCCAAACCACCGAAGGCACGTCACCGCAACTTTCTACCAAACTTCAACAAAATACTAAATTCCATACACTTTTGAAAAATGTCTCCTATACACCTTTCACATAACAAAAATCCAAAAAGTAAAAATCTTCAGTACCCCTAATACTTCGCTCTCAAATACCCGGAGACATTTGAAAATTTTCAAAATCAATAAATAAATAACATTCAATTTCATAATTCCTGACACCTAGCCAGTCGAACGCATATATCTATGTATCGGCAACGATACATGGTTCGTCTTCAACACTTACACTCCCATCCTAGACACTTTTTGTCAAATCATTTCCGCACACTTCTGGGCTTCGCTGCTTCCAGAGACCAACCCCCAATTCACCCCAACGCAGCACAACCCTCCAGTCACCTTCTGGCGAAAAGCCCACCCAACAACTCTCATCCTAGACACCTCTAAACAAATTCTCCTAGACACTTTTAAAATTTTTTTCTACTGAACACTTTTAAACCCCAACCTAATTTCTCGGTCAACGCACACTAAACCACCCAACACAGCCCTGAAGAGGAAACCTATCCTATACCAGGGCGTCATCAAGAAAACGACAAATCAACCAAGAAAACCCCAACCCACCCCAAACTCATTCACGAATCTCTCTCTCTCTCTCTTAGAAAAGCTCGACAAATATATTGTATCTGATTATTTTTAAAAGCTTCAAAAAGTGCTTTTAGAACTTGACCTGATGGATAAACCTGGAAGAATTTTGAACATGGATGAAAAGGGGTGCAGGGTAACGTTGCATTACCAGCAAACTATCCTTGTTAAAAAATGAGCCAAAAGGGTCCACCTAGTGGCACCAGAACATGCGGAGAATGTTACTTTTGTTGCTTTTTGGTAACACCAGTGAAGGAAGGATTCCCCCAGCAGTTCCATATAAAGGTCAAAGGATGAAACGCGAATGGCGTGACAACTTGCCACAAGGTACTCTGACGCTTATGGCGAAAAAAGCAAGCATGATAATTGAAACATTTAAAGAATGGGTTAAGCACTTTGGAAAATATAAACTTCCAGGAAATTGTCACACCGAGCTCCAGCCAATGGACAAGGCTGTATTCAGATCACTCGAGCACCATTGGGATCAACAGGTACTGTTATACTGGACTCAAAACAGAGACCGAGCCATAACTAAACAGAGGTTTGGAGAGTTGTTTACTATCGTTTGGGACGAGGCAGTAACCCCACAAAATATAATATCAGGTTTCTCTGATACGGGTATATATCCGTACAATCGACTTGCTATTCCCGAAGTGGCCTCTGCTCCTAGCCTATTAACAGAACGAAAACTTGTCGAAAGCAATAATATGGAAGGAAGCAGCAGACTAAAAGGAAACAAAGACTTTAGAAGGGAAACCACATCCCAACCTGTATCTTCCGGACTTCAACAGAGAACTAATCAAAGGAACATAGAAAATACTCCCCTGTTAAAGATCTCAAAGTACCAAATCAAACCAAAACACCGAATTAAGAGTAAATGGTCGTCATCAAATAGCTCCTCATCAACAGATGATAACATGTCTTTATACAGCGATAGTTTAACAGAAAATTTTTCTTCTGAAGACGAGGCACAATCAGACGGCGATGAGGCTACAAGGTCAAACGTGAAAGAACAAGAGACATTAAAATGTTCGTACAGTCATATTCTGCATATAATACTTAGTAAAGATGTAACATTCAGACTTACCTTAAGCATTAAGAAATGAATGTGTGTCTACTTTGAAATATATTTTATTTAAAATCAGTAATCAGCTTAAACAGTCACTAAATTATCTACACAAAGTATTGTTATTAATGAACACAGGTGATGGCATCTTGAACAGTAATTTAGTTAACAGCTACACAAGTTCCTAAAAGAAATTAAAACGTTGATTAACTATATAATTAAAAGTTAATGTATTGTTTACTTACCAGTACTGGATAATGATAAAACTCATCAAACTGCTTCTTTCAATACAATGTTTATATTTGAATGAAGTTACATTTCGTAAACAGTTCATACAACGACTACACAAAGTTTAGAATGGCTTCAGACATAAAATAAATAATCTTTCTCGTTGATTTTACTTGTCGTTTGGTAAAACCTTTATTGCGAACGCCTTATTGAAATTTGTTTGGTTTTCAATGTCATTCACAATGACATTCATAATAGGTACTACTTTTGATTAGTTTGACGTTGACACTTCTCATTTCACCAAACAGGTTGAAATAGTACATAGAAAAGGCACATTGATGGTAGTACCCGACGCGTTAAGTAGAAGTCCAGTAGAGTCACCTACTTCAGAGAAGGAAGTATTGATTATTCAAAACCCAGATGATATAATTTCTTTAGATATAGATTTAGATAATGTTGATACTTTTTACGTTAAAATGAGAGAGAAAATTGAAAATTCACCTGAAAATTATCCTCAATGGTTAGTAAAAAATAATTATGTGTACAAACTAATTCCTTCTAGAGTACCATTAAATACAAACATTTCTGATTGGAAATTACTAGTTCCGAAAAGTCAGAGATCAAAAATTAGTAGGTCTTGTCATGATGAGCCCACTGCATCACATGCAGGATTTTGGAAAACATATTCCAGGGTCTCATTAACATACTATTGGCCAAAAATGCGCCACGATGTTTATAGGTACGTTAGAAATTGTAAGGAATGTGCCGCACAAAAGCCGATAAATCATGCTAAATTTGGGTTAATGGGTTCAGAAAAAGTAGTGCGATTTCCATTGCAAGTCATTGCTTTAGATTTGTTAGGTCCGTTACCTAGGTCATCGAACGGCTATCAATATCTTTTAGTAGTTAGTGATTGGTTCACTAAATATCCAGTTTTGTTTCCTTTGCGAAATGCAAAATCACCAAATATCATTAAACATTTAGAAAATGATATATTTTTAGTATATGGTGTACCTCAAACAATTATTTGTGATAACGGTAAGCAATTAGTTAGTAAAGCTATACAAAAGTTAGTTTCAGATTACGGATCACGTATATCTTATACTCCTTTTTATCATCCTTCTCCAAATTTTGTAGAACGTTGGAATAGAACAATATGCACAGCTCTTAGATGTTACATTTCGGAAAATCACAAATCGTGGGACAAACAGTTAGCAAAAATCGATTATGCACTCAGAACCAGTGTTCATGAAGTGACTGGGTATAGCCCAGCATTTTTGAATTTTGGTAGAGTTGTTCCTTGTTCGGGAAGTTATTATGGGAAAAATCATAGTACTGAAATACTTCCAAAAAGTCACGAATTTTGGGCAAATAATGTCACAGATTTAAAAGAAATATACAAAGACGTAGAAAAAAGGATACATTCAGCACATCTAAAAAATACAAAATACTACAATTTAAGAAGAAGAGATAAAGAATTCCATGTGGGTGAATTTGTATGGAAAAGAAATATTGTGTTATCAGACGCTGCCAATGATTTTACCAAAAAGTTAGCACCTCGTTATATCCTTTGCAAAATAGTTGGGAAAAAGTCAAAATTAGTATACATTTTGCAGAAAGAGGATGGTAGTGATGCGGGTACATGGCACATTGAACATTTGAAACCTTACAATGAAATAGTATCCTCTGATGACGAATAAATATGGGAAGCTGAATAGTTTTCACATAATTCTTTAATGTATCTACTAGTTTGGGATCAGTAAAGCTACATTAAAATGTAAATAGTGTACAAAGTTAGTATTAGTAGTTAGATCTAGTCAATTTTTTATAGGAAATAGGTTGAAGATATCTTTAGAAAATTGCGCTTGATCATGATCATATGGGGGTTAGTATAATATAAAGAAATTTTTTCTCATTATATCAGTTTCAATTAATCACTAAGTAAACCTAAATTAAATATTTCAAATATCT
Source organism: Galeruca laticollis (assembly GCA_963921935.1). Lineage (NCBI taxonomy): Eukaryota > Metazoa > Arthropoda > Insecta > Coleoptera > Chrysomelidae > Galeruca > Galeruca laticollis. The sequence continues at coordinate 46,595,721 of OY998181.1, read as the reverse complement.
GTTGAAAAGTCTTTAAAGATATTCATATCATTTTGTATTGGTGTTACGGCCCAATAAAAATAGTTGCTATTAATTAAAATAAAGAGTCAACTATTTTTATTTTCCCAAGGTAGGGGGGTGTAACATTCAGACTTACCTTAAGCATTAAGAAATGAATGTGTGTCTACTTTGAAATATATTTTATTTCAAATCAGTAATCAGCTTAAACAGTCACTAAATTATCTACAAAAAGTATTGTTATTAATGAACACAGGTGATGGCATCTTGAACAGTAATTTAGTTAACAGCTACACAAGTTCCTAAAAGAAATTAAAACGTTGATTAACTATATAATTAAAAGTTAATGTATTGTTTACTTACCAGTACTGGATAATGATAAAACTCATCAAACTGCTTCTTTCAATACAATGTTTATATTTGAATGAAGTTACATTTCGTAAACAGTTCATACAACGACTAAACAAAGTTTAGAATGGCTTCAGACATAAAATAAATAATCTTTCAGGTTCGGACCTGGCAACTATGGTTTAAACACCTTTGTGTGATCGGTCCCGAATAACTAACAAATTTAGTGGAAAAAGTGAATAATAATTTCAAGACTGTGAATTACATCATTTACATTAATACAAAGTGCTTCACGCAAATAACTGTAAGTAAAAAGTTTACCAGTAAATAATAATCAACTGATAAAATATCGTCTGAAAACAAATCAAAACATATAAATCACAAACGAGGCGAGCGATAAGGGAACCAGTTCCTTACGCACCTTAACTCGAAAGACAGGACCGCATTCAGAACACTTACTCAATAGAAAAATGAACCAATCTCAAGCTACCACAATGTCTTATTCAACTGCCTTATCAAAACCATCTCAACCTACACTCCCTTCCAAAGATCAAGCTATTATTTTTACCTCATTAAATGGTCCTAAGCTTGAAGATTATTTATATCAAATCGGAGACATTGTAGGCCCTCGAAATATCCTTTACGCCTCTCGAATGTCAAACAACAGAATATGCATATATCTATCATCCAAACAAGCAGTAGACGTATTCTTCAGTGAACAGGGAGGAGAATTCTCTATCAATGGAAATTCTATTAAAACCCGTAGATTACAAACACCTTCTGAACGGCTGGTACTATCAAATGTCTGTCCCTCTATTCCTAATGATGTACTACTATCAGAATTGCGGAGTCTAGGCATAAACAACATATCCCCAATAATGCCCCTAAGAGTTGGAACGACAAAACCAGAATACAACCACATCCTCAGTTTCCGACGCCAAGTATATGTAACCCCCTCCAACAACTTAAATATTCCAGATAGTATTATCATCCAAGATGACAACACTTCCTATCGGATCTTCCTCACATTTGATAATCAGAATTGTCACAAATGTAAACAAACTGGTCACATTGCATCAAAATGCCCAAACGCTGAACAAAACACTTCGTTACAAAATCTTCCGGAAATCAATAATTCCCAAAATATATTTGATGGAGAGAAAAATCCACAAGTAAACCCATCCCAAGTAAACCCAACAGAATCCACAAGTAAAACTGCTAACATCTCCCTATCTTTGTTAAAAAACCCCATAAGATCAACTGAAGATGACTTAGAAAAACGAATGGATTATACAGAAAACTGTAATAAACGACCTTTATCCGAAACTACTAGTCCCATAGCAGAATCAGACTCGGCATTCAAAATACCTGATACACTGAAAAAATATAAAAGTGATGAATTTACATCCGAACAAATGCAACCTGTAAAACAGCTAATGGAAAAAGATCCTAAAAACTATGCTCTTACCTTCGAACAATTGACCGACTTACTGTCAAATATAAAAGGAAACCCAGATCCAATAAGCGTGATTAGAACCTACACGTCGGAATTTGAAGACTTAGTAGATACTATTAAAAAAATTTACCCATCACTACAGAGCAAAGCAACGAAGACGCGCTTTACAAAAATTAGGAAGAGACTTGAAAGATATATTGCTGAAGGACCCATAGAACAAGAGCCAATCAGTGACTCATCAGACAGCAACGACATAAATTCTACTTCAATAAATTTAAAATAAAACAATGAGTATTCTACAGTGGAATCTAAATGGATATTACCTCCATCTGGAAATGTTAAAAACTATTATATCTAAATACAACCCGAACGTTATCTGCTTACAAGAAACACACTTTAATAATCAGAATACACACAAACTAAAAAATTTTAATGTATATTACAAGAACAGAATTGGTATAAAAAGTTGGGGGGGAGTTGCAACATATGTAAATAAAAACCTTCATTCAAGTCAAATTGATTTAGATAGCAATATTGAAGCAATAGCTGTATGCGTTTATTTTCCTACAAAAATAAATATATGTAACATATATATTCCATCTGACCGAAACCTAAGTAAAATGGAGCTAACTGATCTAATCTCCCAGGTTCCTAATCCTAAAATTATCATGGGCGACTTCAACGGACACAACTTCATGTGGGGGTGTGAGAAACAAGATACTCGAGGAAACATAATTGAAGAGGTTATGACAGACTTAAACTTAAACATTCTTAATGATGGTAGTAAAACTAGATTTAATACCTATAATGGAACTTCTTCGGCTATAGATTTAACTTTGTGTAATCCTTCATTGCATCAACACCTAACATGGGAAGTCTTACCTTTTTCATATGACAGTGATCATTTCCCAATCCTTGTAGTAGATAAACGTAGAAGTGCTGACGATTCAACGCCTATACAAAAGTGGAAGCTACATGAAGCAGACTGGGAACAATATACCATTTTAACTGACGCATCTTTATCAAAATTTTCAATAAGTGAGGACATAAATGAAACAATAAACAATTTCAATGAAATATTGATAACAGCTGCAGACATAACAATAGGGCTAACTAAAAACGTAACACACCGTACAGCTGTACCATGGTGGAATAAAGAATGTGAAGAGGCACTTAAAGAAAGTAAACATGCATTTCATATCTATAAAAAGCATAACACGATTGATAATCAATTACGATTCAAAGCACTAAGGGCCAAAACTAGGTATATTTTTAGAGAAAGTAAAAAAGATTCACGGATGAAATATGTGCAAAATATAAGCAGCTTTACTAGCTTAACATCTGTATGGAAAAAAGTGAATACCATATCCGGCAATAAATCATACAATAAAATCACTGGTATAAAACAAGACGAAATCTTAATAACAAAATCAAAAGATATAGCTGAAGCATTGGCGGAAGCATTCCAAGAGAACTCGAGCGATGCCAAATTAAAGGAAGATTTTCTAAAAAATAGAGTATCAATCGAAGAAATCCCAATCAATAATGAAAACAATACATCGCACCTCAACCAACCACTCACACTATCAGAACTAGATGAAGCGATAAAAGACTTTAAAAACTCGAGTCCAGGTCCTGATAATATACCGATTTCATTCCTGCTATATCTATCGGAGAGCGGCAGAGAAGTACTCTTAAATATTTACAACACCATTTGGATACAACAAACTTTTCCAATTCAGTGGACTGAAGCAACAATCATACCAATTCTAAAAACTGCTAAGAAAGCAACAAGTATAGAATCATACAGACCTATTGCACTGACTAGCACGATGTGTAAGCTCTTAGAAAAAATTATTAATAATCGTCTTAGGTGGGAACTTGAAAGTCGCAAACTAATTAAACCAGAACAAAGTGGATTTAGGAAGAAGAGAAGTACTATTGACAATATTATTGATCTAGAGAGTGACATACACGAAGCCTTCGCAAATAAACAGAAATGCTTAGCCATATTTATTGATATCAACAAAGCATTCGATACTGCATGTAGAATAAATATACTGAAATTGTTAAAGCAATGGAATATAGATGGACATATGTTGGCATTCATTAAAAATTTTCTAAGCTATAGGACTTTTAGAGTAAGAGTAAATGGTAATCTGTCGACCAAACAATGTCAAGAAAATGGTACTCCCCAAGGCTCTGTTATTAGTCCCACATTGTTTCTAATCGCTATTAATAACATTACTGAAAATGTACTTAAACCAATTAAAATAAGGCTATATGCCGATGACTTAGTGGTATACATGAAAAGTAAAAACATCGATACAATGCAACATATACTACAGAGACAACTTAATAAACTGCAGCAATGGTCAAAACAGTCGGGCTTCAACTTCTCTGCATCCAAAACCAAATGTTTATTATTTTCGAAAAAACATTGTGAAAAGACACCCCCGCTTACACTATATGAAGAAAAACTGCAATATGTAACTTCCACGACATTTTTAGGTATGATATTTGACCAGAAACTGAGCTGGAATGATCATATAAAAAAGTTGATATTTTCTTGTCAGAAAGGTATTAATCTTCTAAGAATACTTTCTAACCGTAACTGGGGATCAGATCAAAAAACACTACATATTATATATAAAAATCTTGTACGTTCCAAACTCGATTATGGATCTATTGTCTATGCATCCACCAAAAGCTATATTTTAAAGAAACTTGATACAGTTCACAATAATGCCTTACGAATAATATCTGGTGCATATCGTACATCACCGGTGGAAAGCCTTTATTCAGAATAAGGGGAACCATCTTTATCTACGAGAAGAAAGATATTGACATTGTCATATGCTACCTCTATATTAGATAACACTGAGCATCCAATGTACCCAAAAATTCATACAGATGAAATTGACAATTTCGCACAACAACAACCAAGTCCAACTTTCTGTAATCGATTTAGACAATACAAAGCAGATCTTCAAATCAAACATGTTCCTATATTCAAGTTTGAAGAAACATATCCTCCTTGGCAAAATTCCAAACCAATAATTGACACCACTCTTACATCTTTTAAAAAATATGAACTACCCAGTTTGCTGATAAAAAACATCTTCCAAACAAAACTCATTGAATATAATGACCATTTCAAAATATATACGGATGCCTCGAAAACTACAGTTGGCGTCGGAGTCGCGGTTGTTACGGCAAATCAGAACTTATCTTTTAAATTACCTACCTGCAGTACAGTCTTCACTGGAGAAATATATGCATTGCTACAAGCCCTTAAACTGTCCCGAAATGCGAATTCTTCCAACATCCTCATAATCACAGATTCCCTCAGTTCATTAAAATCCATCCAGCAAGTTTATAGTAGTCATCCCATTGCTATGGAAATAAAGAAGGAACTCTTCCAACTACAAAAATCCCAAATAAATGTAAAATTTATGTGGATCCCCTCCCACATAGGAATCCAGGGTAATGAAGAAGCAGACCAACTGGCAAAACAAGCAGCAGAAATTGATAGTGCGGTAGTTGTAAACGCGACGACCATCAGTGATTTGAAGCATACCGTGAAAGAAAAAGCGATAAGTGCGTGGCAAAATCAGTGGCTTGATTCGAAAGCAAAATTACGCGAGGTGAAACCCAGTGTGAAACCCTGGAATACAATACCAAACAGGCGGCGCAACCAAGTACTACTGACAAGACTAAGGATAGGGCACACTAAACTGACGCATCAACATTTACTTGCCAGGACAGAAATGCCTCAGTGTACTACATGTTCCAAGCAGATAACAGTAAAAGATATTCTGATTGAGTGTGCCAGATATGAGGACGCCCGAGTGAAAAACAATATACCAAACACGTTGAAATCGGTATTAGGACAAAACTGTGACATAAATGTATTAGTTCGATATCTTACTGAAATTAATGTAATCAAAACCTTGTAAAATAATCTTTGTCGCTAATAACCGACATGGTTGATGCGACAATAAAAATGGAATTAAAAAAAAAAAAAATAATCTTTCTCGTTGATTTTACTTGTCGTTTGGTAAAACCTTTATTGCGAACGCCTTATTGAAATTTGTTTGGTTTTCAATGTCATTCACAATGACATTCATAATAGGTACTACTTTTGATTAGTTTGACGTTGACACTTCTCATTTCACCAAACAGGTTGAGCACTAGGGTACTACTTAAATCTGAAATTCACTAAGCCAACTCGGTTGAGTTCGGAGTTCGTTATATGTATTGAAGATATTCCATTGGTCAGCCGAAAATAAGAAGGTATTATAGGGATTATTAGAACTTGATTGGCCGTTGAAGTTTACAAAAAGTGGCAGTTCGTTTAGTTTCGGGTTACCTTCTCCAGTTTTAGAAATATCGAAAGGAAGTAGCAGATTTTTGTTTTTTCGTTTGTTGGCATCCTTAAGTAATTGTTTTCTGCCGTTGTAATTTGGTTAAAAGGTTTTCCTGTAACAAGGAGATTCGCCGACCTTTCAATGTCCTTTCATCGGTAACTTTTTCTTCCAACACAAATCTAATATTGAGGTAGCCATTTTGGACCTGAACACGTAGTATATTTGTATGACTAGAAATAGTTACATCGACACCCTGACAATCCGCCTGAGACCTTTGAGGGAGGAAATCCTAGAGGAAGCGGCGTTTTGAGCCACTCACCACCCTGGACTCGAGTTGCCGATATAATTAATCTCGTTGATGCACGTGTTCGCCGCATGTTCTAGATATTTTTCCTTCAAGATGGATGGGGCTCGGAAGAATGAATCTAATTTCAAAAATAGGGTCTGAAGGTCTCAAGTCGTCTTCAAACTTTGGTGAGTCTATTCCAATATCACAAAAATCTACTAAGGAAGTGCACCGGCATACCCTTACTGCTATTTGATTACGTAATACTATATTCTTAGTGTAGTACAGTGATTTATTGGACTTTTTATAACCTAAATTCTTAACTTAATCACTAAATATCTCAACGGAGAAAAAGTTTGTTTTTTTAATCTTTAATAATCTGATATATTTTTTGGTACAAGGCATATGCTCTATATACATATATTTCTCAATTTGAATAAATTGTTCACACAATGTGAACTTAAATACAGCTGTATTTAGGGGTTCTTATGGTTCTTGTTTATATCGGATGCACTTACCAAATATTTTTTATTTTTCTATCATAAGTAGCTGATTGAATGTGAATACGAAGTAACTTGATTAAAAAACCATATAGTGAGGTTCTGTTTTTTTTATTTTTTTATTTTTAATATTATTTTCTTCTACGAAATTAGGTTAAATTGAGCCAAGAAAGTAGCTAAGGTTAGTAATTTTATGTTTTTGAAATGATACCAAAAAATAAGTGGCGCCCTATTCCTGCCAATTCTGATAATACGTAAGATCCTACGACCATTGCGCACCAGACGAAGAGCTACCGGAGCTTTGTAACTCCAAGAAAGGGTTACAAAGATAACGGGCATAAGAAATCAGAAAAACAACCTAAAGCCAAAGAAGATAACACAAATAACGATGAAGAAAAGATTAACTTTAACACGAGTTTTACTGAAATGTTCGGGACGCCATATAAAGATTTCCCAAAAACAACTAGAAAGCAAAAAGCCAATCAACAACAAAGCACTTATCGTAAAAAATAAGTTTCTCCCTCCTAAACAACAAAATCTACCAAAGCAAATGAAATAATTGCCAAAGATCAAGGAGGAAGAACAAAACACAAAATAAATTTTCAAAATAGTATATGTTATTATTTTGATACTGACTTTTTGTACTCTCAGTACCAAATAAACAAAGGTAGTTAGAATCGACGAAGTTTTTCCAACAATTTCAATCACCCACCTCGCCTCTATTAACTATCCGCAACGCAACGTGGTTCGTCTTATTCATTTTCAACCCTACCAGACACTTCTAAATCTTCCCATTCCATACTCCTTTAAGAACCACGTTCGCACAAATATGATCCAATTTCGATGCTGATTGTTCCCGCCTCTCTCTCCAGTTGATTTCTAGCCAAAATAAAACACATTCACCCACAAAACCAAACAAATATTCAATTTTCTAAACACCATTTTTCTCAACATCCCATACACGTTTCTAAAAAACTGAATTTTCAGCCCTACCAAAAACTCAAGCCAAGTCAATACGCGCACACTAACCACCCACAAAGACACCCCCAACCAGCCCCGAAGAGGAAATAAATCCTATAACAGGGCCAAACTCCAGACAAAAACAAACTCAAATCAAACACTACAAGCCCCAACTTCAAAAAATCTACGAACTCCTCTCTCTATCGACGAAGTTGTTTGGCAGCTGATAAAATTCATTGGGCACATTAGGAACATGAGATGAGCATAAGGAATATCAGATAAGCATATTAACGACAAAGGTTGGTAATATACCCAGTAAGACTAACTTTTAAAAAAATGGTATTAAAAAATATCAAATATTAAATCATCCTTTACTGTTCAAACATTACTTCTTTGGTTCTAAAAGTACGCTTTCAATAAAAAACCGAATTGAATATTTTTCATTTTTAATTTTTATCAAGGATTTTGCTTAGCATGTGCATATTCACTGCACTTACACGAAGCCTTTGTGCTACTATTTTTCTCCATCTATAGAAATATTAATAGACTATCGCACATACACCATCACGGACGAATTTTTGGGAACTTCATAATATCATATTATGCAAAATATTCTGAATGTGGTTTCAATTCCCCAATTTTCTTCTTAGAAATCCCAAGACTGTTAAGGCAGAAATTCCATACATTGAATATCAGTAAAATTAAGATTTCTATCCAACTGCATACTTGTACTCCTTTTCCAGTAGATGATATGATGTTCATTCTCTTGAAATTATTCATGATTTCTATACAGTGTGGAAATACCAAATAGAGTGAATTATTTATTTCGCTCACGGTACATAATTATGAAAAAATAAAAATTCAAGAATCCGTAAATACCACAAATTTTAAAAATAATTTTTCCATAATATAGAAGAATAATTGACAAACCTGAAAATCCATACCATTGTCCGCGCAAACACATAATAACAGTAAACATTTAATGTGTAGACTGTGAAAATTCTCATATTTACTTCTATTTTTGTACGAACGTTGCCAAAGCTAACAATTGAAAAAAAATATGAGAAGAAGAACATTACCTTGGTCCTCTTAAAGTTAATTTTTAGCGCGTATTCATTACATCGATCATTTAATTTTTCTAAAAGGTGTTGTGTGTCTCCAAGGTTCCTCCTTAACAAGACGCTGTCATCAGCATACCTCATATTATCAATTACTTCTCTGCTGATGTAACTTGTCATGTTTCACCTTGTCAATGGCTTACTCTAAATCTATATAACATGCATACACCTTTTGGTTCATATCGAGACAGCGCTGGAGAAGAACGTTAATCCCAAAAAGCGCCTCTCGTGTTCCAAGTCCTTCGCGGAATCCAAATTGTGTGTTGCTTATGTCTTCCTCTAGTCTTCTGTAAATTGTTTTGTCAATGATCTTTAAGAACATTTTTAAGGTGTGGCTCATAATTGTGATGGTTCGGTAATCTGAGAATTCTTTTGGATTCGGTTTCTTTGGTATGAGCACACAAGAGGATGAGAGCAACTGTTTAGGAATTTCTTCCTTATCGTAAATGCGGTTAAAGAGGTCCAGAAGAATATCAACTACATCATCGTCAAAGAGTTTGATAAGCTCTATGGGTATCCGATCAAGACCAGCAGCCTTACCGGATTTCATAGTTTCCAGGGCATAAACTATTTCGGATATTGATATTTTTAAGTGCACAGTGATTCTATGACCGGTTTTGGAGGTCTTCCATCATCGAACAGTTCCGACAGGTATGCTTTCCACCTTTCAAAATTGGCCCAAACGTCAGTTATACGCCCATTTGAATCCTTGATAGTATTAATAGCTGCCTTGACCTTGTTACATCCAGCAATTCCCTTTATCTTTTTGTGCATATTAAAGCTGTCAAATTTCTTTTCTAGTACTTCTATTTCCTCACATTAAGCTGCTAGGTATTCTTCTTTTGCTTTCCTAATTTTTCTCTATACTGCTTTATTTAGTGTCCTGTATTAATCTTTGTTGCCTTTGCTCTTTCTCCATACCTCCATAAGATCTAGAGTTTCTGACTGGGTCACTATTCCCAGAGTAATGTGCCGTTACCCGCTGCGCAGCTGCCACTTCCCTGGCCATCTCACATTACTTACTCCCAAGATATACACATTTAGTCTCAACATTTCCTTCAAAACATTGGTGCAAAAACGCTTCTTACATTCCACGTTCCGATCTTCATGTTCATCACTGTTGCTTTCATGAACTTGTTCGCCACTGTTTCCCCCAGAGATCCAATTGGGGAACTATTAACTGCGAAATATTCTGTTTTGAACATTGCCATGATTGCTGTGTACGATTGTACTAGGGAGACTCTTACAATCTTTAATGCAGTGGTTTCCCTTTGCCTTCTGCATCCTTGCAGTCGATCGTCCGTTGATTCATCCGCCTTTAGGTATCATTTCTCATCTTTAGGACAAGTGAGTGCCCTTACTCTTACCGGCTCATTCATCCGAAGCTGTTGGCCGGCAAGAGGGATCTGCTTATACCGGCAGATACTCGGTCGACAGAGTCTCAGTTGTTTAGCAGGGTGCACCGCGTGCAGGTGAGGTTGTTTTTTGGGATTGGCGTAAATAACTTAGTAAAACAATATTGTTGGGAATTCAACGCTGCCTATAACCTTTTCCCTAATAGGAACATATTGTTTATTTTCTTTTTTTTGTAATTGAAATTTAGAAATAAATCTAAATTTAGCGCGCCTATGGCCGTTTTAATGAATTATTCCTCACTATTAAATGCACAGATGGAAAAGGACAGAGCGAAAACCTGTAATCTCCCATAAAAAGCGGAAGCAATTAATGAACCAAATGACTTTCCGGTAAATATTCGTCGTGTTCGCATCGAAAGTTACGAGTAGTGCGAATTCATTATTTTCACCTTTGTTTTTGTAAAGAAAATCAAAATTGCCTGTAATCTTAGTGAACGTTGCACATCGGAGCATCTGGGGTCCCAAGGAAGCAGTAGAGGATCAACAGGTGAGCTCATTTTCCATTCTTCCTGTGCTATACATAAGATAAAATTTTGATTGATATATGTTTTCATATTTTCCGCATTCATTAAAATGGCCCTTCTTCGCAAGGATTGAACTAACATAAGCCTTTAATCTGTAATAATTTTGCAAAATCTTAAATTTCAATACATTTATTTATTTTTAAAATAAATCTACAGATTTTTTGTAACTTGTTTATTGTTAAGCGATAAAGCAAAATACTAGTTTTTGGTGTTATTTACCAATTCTATTTTTATTTTCGAAGCAAGTCGAAATACAAATTGATATTTCTATCATTTCAATCGCTAAAATTTTGAGGGTATTGTAAAATATAAATATGATGTCGATTTTTGCCCGGTAAAGAGCATATTCGTTCAGGCCTGGTTATTATAAATATTTTTATCTTTTCTTCAATTTTCAAGGATATTAATTGAATTTCATTAACAGGTGAGCTCATTTTCCATACTTCCTGTGCTATACATAAGATAAAATTTTGATTGATATATGTTTTCATATTTTCCGCATTCAAATATTATATTGTTAGAGATAGCATCAGGATAGTTAATAGTAGCAATCCTATATCATATCATAGTTTATCGCAAAGTATTTTAATAAGGACAGATTCTCCCACTAATTCGTTAGAAGTAAAATTAACTAACCTTTATCTCCATGTTAGAAATAAAAGGGGACTTATAAATGTAGTCGGAAAAATCGACAAATGGCTTTTTGGCACATTAGATGCAGACGATAAAGAACAAGATGATAAAGCAATCGACATTTTACATAAAAATTACAAAAATATCATTCAAGAAGTAAATTTACAAACTTCTCTAAATAAAAAAACCATTGAACATTATAATAAATCAATTAGTATAATGACAATCAAGAAATAATAATAGATGATTTAGAGAAAAGTCGAGCATCATTTTATGATAAAAATGAAACTCTTGAAACTTACTTAAGCTTTCAAGGAATTATTTCACAAATAAATTTAGACTGTCAAACTACCTTATTACATAATTAAGAAAACGTTAGTATTTTTCAAATTAAACTCTTCACATAATTCTATAATTTCTATTTCCGACATATTTGGAATTGTTGAATATCTACACAATATATACGATTCTAATTAAATTCCTAAATTCAGGAATTTATTGACCTATTACCAATTTTTAGGTACTCAGGTATGAAATTAACTGTCTCGACCCTAACTTCGTGGAATATGCTCATATTAGTGTTTTTAAATGAAACTCTTGGTCTCTAGTTAATTCCACAATATAATAAAAGTTATTGAAAATTCTAAAAAATTGACAATTGTTTCGATAAATCAATATCATCTGACGATGATATTGATTTATCGAAACAATTGTCAACTTTTTAGACTTTTCAATAACGATGATATTGATTAATCGAAACCATTGTCATTTTTTTAGAATTTCATATAACTTTTATTATATTGTGGAATTAACTAGAGACCAAGAGTTTCATTTAAAAACACTCAGGTATGAATATCAAACTCTAAACTAAATCTTGCGATTCATATAACTATTTTTAAAGACAAGATTTATAAACTTTATCATATTTCCCCCGTTTTCCAAAACCACAAAATTTATACTTCTTTATTCCCTTATTTGATACACAAAAACGATGACAACCAATTTGAACATGGAAAATGTCATTACTTAGAAGAAACGTACTATTGCAGCAAACAAAATCCGATATCTCAAGACCTGTTCCATACAACTACTCCGAGGGGAAGATGCGACACGCTGCCACATCATGGAAGTAAGCGTTTAAGAAATCATCATTGAACCAGATACAGAAAATGGAATTGAAATTATACTAGAGAAATTCCAGATTCATGTGAAATATCGACCAATAATCAAAAGTATATTAACAAAGTTCCTGTCAAAAAAGTCAAACCATTCATATTACCTAGAATTGAAACTGAAACATTGATTGGATACAGAAATTACCAGATACCAAATATAACAGAAATTGACTTCGAAGAACTCGAGGAAACCAGACGAAATTCAAAACAATTAGAACCAATCACAGAAATCAAAGATAACCCATATAAGGCAAGCACAATAGGAACAATCATTGGAATTACAATCGCACGTGCTTTAATCTGCATTTTCGTTAAATATACATTAAACATTTTCAAAATCTTCAAGGGGAAGCCGAAAGAAAATTCCATAGAAAACAAATAAATTTCAAAAAAATACTCCATGTCTCTCGAAACCTAAAGACGGAAGGAGTTATGTCTACAACCTTATCAGAAAAACACCTTGCAAAAGTGCAACATAAACACTTTTATATAAGAATATATTATCATATATTTATTGTTGCTGTGACAACTCATAATAATTTATAATTATTTTGTTCAATGAATGTTGGTTCGGCTAGCTCAAATTAATTGTTGCGGCGATAATTTATAATTATTTTTGTTTATTTATAGCTCAGGGTGAATATATCAAGTCGAGCATGAGTACTCCTTAATCTCTTTGAGTTCTAGCATAAAACTTTTTCTATGTAATTTATTATTTTGTTTTATATAGATTAATAAAGAATTATTTGTTTTTGTCTATTATTTAAAATAAATAATATACCTTATCTAAATTTATGTTGAGACGCCTATGTTATCAATCCTATTCCTGTTTTTAGAATACACTTGAAATTAATGGAATAAGTATTTCCTGTTTTGAATATTGGGTATTGGAACGAAAATGACGAACACCGTAATTATATATTATCAAAATTGCGATGGAAATTGGAGAAGAAATACATGTATCAAATCAAATTTAAATTCGAAATAATAGAACAAACAACTATAATCTAATAAACTCAATAAATTGGTACCTCTACACAAATTTAAATTGTTTTGAATGGCCAAATCATAAAATTTTTAATTGGTCAACCAATAAAATGACGCTCTAACATTCACGGAACAATAGTTTCTTCTTGGCACCAACAATCTCCAATCTGCTATAACACCACGTTTGTGTTATTGTGTCTACTGCCTTTTCTCCCGCTGGACTGCAACTAGACACCACTCCTCCAGGTACATCTTGAATTTCTCGTTCTGAATATATTTTATACTATTATTTATCTACTCTTCTTTCACAATCTGGTTTCTTTATTTCAAATATCTTTTTAAATGATACTTTCTGGTATCTTTTATTATTCTGCGGCCTTTATTTTATTTATCTATTTTAATTACTTGTCTTCCTCCTTTATTTATCTGTCAAATCTTCTCAAATTATTCCATAAACTTTATTCAACTTCTATATATACTTTTTTTCTGATTATATGAGGACTGGACTTATATTTCCTTGAATTTTTAAATGCTTCTTAGCATATGTCCTCCCTCAACAATATCACACCACAAACCACTCATCGCTTCCAGATCAACAAACTATTTTTTCTTCCCGTTGTCATGGATAAAATTAATCATCAAATTAGATGTTTTAACAACTTTCTACATATTCGAGGTCTTTTTATTCAATTTCATATATTTTTTTAACTATATTAGGATATTTAATATTCTTTCCGTTTGCAAAATAATTTAATCTACTGAATTAAAACTCAACTTCTCTAAAAACTATCCCTATTTAAAAAAAACCTCTTATTATGTATTACTTCTCTATTCTCATATGAAGAAATCTACAAACTAATTACTCTGAAATACATATGCAATCCTTTTCCATTTATTTTAGAATCCTTTTACAATTATTTCTTCATAAACTCGGCCTGAATTTTTTATTTCATTAAAATATTTGTGTGCTGTTTCTCGTAATAACGGTTAATATACCCATCAGAAACACATAAAGTTCCATGCCAAATATATTCGGTTGCTAGCATTCCATGCTTTGAGAATAATTCACATATTGTTGACAGTTCTCTGCGTCATAATAATCGTCGTCGTCGTTGTTGTCGTCGGCCACTTTTCGTTACATGTCTTGTTAGCAGGATACAGCCTCCAGTATGCAACAAGTCACCAATTTTATGATTGAATATTATTAGGGACACGTCACAGATGATCCCTATCGATTTTCAGCTCACCAGAGCCAGCACAACGGGTGCTATGGTATTAGAAGTACGACATTTTAGTAATTTTTTGAAATATTCCAGTTTGTTAGCACGATACAGCCTCCGAAGTTCAACATGTCACCAATTTTATGATTGAATATTATTCAGGACATCTCACAGATGAACCCTATTGATTTTCGGCTCAACAGAGCCAGTACAACAGATGCTATAGTACTTTAAGTACGATATTTTTGTCATTTTTGGAGAAATTTCAGTTTGTTAGTACGATACAACCTCCGGGGTATATACAAGTGACCAATTTCATGATTGGATATTATTAAGAGTGTATCAAAGATGAATCTTATTGATATTGAGCTCACTAAAGCCAGTACAACGGGTTCTATGGTACTTGAAGTACCAAATTTTTGTAATTTTTGGAGAATTTTCAGTTTGTTAGCAAGATACAGCCTCCAGAGTGTATACAAGTGACCAATTTTATGATTGAATATTGTTCCAGGTGTCTCAAAGATGTATCACATTGATTTTCAGCTGACTAGAGCGGGTCCTATAAATCCAGATATACTACATTTTTGGTTATTTTTGGACAAATTTCGGTTTGTTAGCACGATACATCCACCGAAGTGTATACAAGTGACAATTTTATGATAGAATATTATTCAGGGCCACAGATGCGGAAAAAACAGTTTTAATCTTTAATACCGTTCATTCTAATTGAAATTTTCGGATTTCTCAGTACAAGCTCATAAACAGATAACATTTCTCCCAAATTCCCATTTACAGTTCTCCTTTTTCTAGATATAGAAGCAGTATTCCTAAATTTGGTTAATCATGTTCTAATGGTATTTGTAGCAGGATGATTTTTATTGAACTGTCTTCTAAATCGTCTTCTAGTCTGAACATAGGATTGAGTTTGGGCATATAAAAATAATATTTGAGATTTTTTTTGTGCTGTATACTGCATTTTGAGTGATTAAACACTTCAATTTTATTGAATATAAAACACAATGTGACGTTCTGTCAATGATTGCAATATCTTTGTGTTGTGACATATTAACGCCTCCTTGATTATCCCAGTTAAAGTTATCTAACTTCGCTTTCCGTGCACCGATTTTGAACTTCAAGTTACCCTTATAAAGTAAAAATATGCGTCTTTTAGGAAATTGCTTAATATACAGGGTGTCTCATTTAAAAAATTACATCTACTGTATTCTGAAAATACGCCACTTCTCTAGCGGGTAAACCAGAAGTAGGCCATTCATATAAATATGTCGCAACAAATATTACGGTAATTTTAAACCTAACTGTGGAAACCGAATCTTATTATCTAGAACCGTTTCGAAGATATAAGGTCTTAAAAATAGTTCGAATATAATGAGACACCCGGTATTTTGCATAGGGGAATTTTTTGATACGAGGGTACCAATAAATTTCTTAGTTGTTCTCAAAAAAATTTATTTAGGGTGGATAATTGAGACAAATTTATGAAAATTGGATTTTTCTGAAAAGTGTAAACATATTTTGCTCATTAACGAACATAAACTCAGTTTGTACGTTCTGAAACTACATATTTAATTTCAATAAAATATTCAGTCGCGTTCTTGAGTTATTGTGTTGACCGACCGATCGACCGACCGACCAACCGACCGACCGACCAATCGTCCGACCGACCGACCGTCCGACCGACCGACCGACCGACCAACCAGCCGACCGACCGACCGACCGTCCGACCGACCGACCGACTGACCGACCGACATTTTTAAAAATAGCTTTTTTGGACTCAAAGGCATATGAAACGTGTAGATTCACTCGCTTCTCTAAACGTCAAAGTCACTCCATTACAATACTTCCATGTATACATACTATACATAAGGTGAAGTGAAAACAAATTGATTTTTTACTTTGGCTTATTTTTATACCAACTGAAATGAAAAACTATTCTCAACAACTTTTTGTTTTAGTTTGATTCTGACTTGTGTAAACGAAAGTTTATCTATTGAGTGAACAATTCAACCAAAATCTGCTCAGAAATCATCCCCCGTGTCTTCGAATAAATATTCTCATAATAATTATATTATAAGATAGCTTTCTGTTCTACGTGTAATCTCCAAACCTCCCCTAGATGTTCAACGCTCGTATTTATATGGCTGCTTGTCTCTCAACCACAATATGCCCGGTTCGTGACGCAGTTACCGTAGAAAGTTTAATTACCCTCACTTCCGCTATTTGACCATATTTATTACACAATCTATTATATTCCTTAACGTACACTGAAGTTTTCGGTAAGACTTCAAAAGTTTCACCCAACTTTTTCCTCTAGTTCGAAGTTTCTTTTATATAGGTTAACGTATAAAATAAAACCTTATGTGAAATATGAGAATTATAATGTGAAAAGTAATTTAATTTCCCATAAACTCAATTATAATGAACTTGCAACTATCCAATAGAAATCATGAAGCAAAGTTCATTTTGTAGAAGTGGATATACACAATCCCAGTTCTTATAGTTCGAAGTTTCTATTAAATATTATGTTAACGACATATGCCTTCCTACCTATAATGTATAAGCAATTTGAATCACTATCAAAAGAGTGACTAGAGCCAATTCTAGGAAAACTTCAGATAATCACTTTCTTTCCGGTTTTAGAAGACACGTCGCAGTTGAAAAAACTAATCAAATAGTTGAACGAATCTTGCTAGATTTTTTAGAGAAGACATATTGTTCTGCAATGTTTCTTGATATCAATCAAGCCTTCAATAGAGTCCGGTCCAGTTTGAATCTAAAATTTTAAGGTGTAAAGCTCAAAAATTCATTTTACTTACGTTAGCAAAGGAGTGTTAACAAAAATAAAGATAAATCTTACTTTCGGGATATCTGTTTATGCAATCAACCTCAAACTAGTTTTCTTTTAGAAATGATGGTACCTATTTTAGCAAATATTTTTATAAATAATTATTCAAAAACAATTCAAGATAAATAACAAGCTAGTAAGAAACATATGAATGATAATCATGGAACAAAACGTCAAAAAACAGAAATTTTTTTAAATTACAATAGTTCTATCCAGTTTTATGATTTTAGATACCTACTTTTTATATTACTTATTAATTCTGTTGTACCAATATTATTGTATTAGGCCAAGAACACTACAGTCTGACATGGCTGTGTCGTAACGTAGATTGGATATTGGTAGGAATTGCTCGGAAATCATCTAAGAAATGTAAATATGAAGGTCTGCCAGCTGAAAAAGTTGTGCTATTTGCAGGAAAAATCATAAACTGCAAAAAAACGCTCATTTTATCCGATATTTCTTATTATCACTCTTTAAATATGCAAGATATCTTGAGACAGTATACTTACAAATTTGTTCTTTATGGAATTCTCTACAAGATAGAATTGGTTTAAAATCGATATATTCAATTTTTCCAATGAGAAATGGCGATAAATGCAAAAGAAGTAGCTAAAAAACAAGGTTATTTTAAAGCATTTGTTTCGCAGGTAAGAAATTTAGCAATAACGCTATAAATTGGGATTTAAGAACCTTATTATAGTATAAAACAATATACCAACGGTCGATTAAATTGGCCTGATAGTTTTTACATGAATTAGTTGTTAATTAATTTTCGCGAAAAATTTTTTGCGTTCATGCCAGGCTTACATTTTTGAGTTGTAATAGGCGCCGATTTTTTTACAACTACTAAGACCTCTAAACTATAATACACAACAATTATAATGAACAATTTTTGAGTTTTTATCATTTTTTTACGGGATTTTGAAAAGTTGAAATCGAAAATTCAAATCGAGCGCTGCTCAAAAAGTTGCTGTATCTCGGCTTCTATTGAGCCGATGTTGATGATTTTTTTTAAATCGATGTAACAAAATTAGAGAAACTCATTTTTTAGAATGGCGTCTACCAATCATGACAATTTAAGCATCTACAGTAACTAATTATAATTTGGCATTTTTTTATGTTGAAGATAATCATTGATTATAATTATGTCCATGCTAGGATTGTGTTGTTCATTGCAAATTCGTATATCTAAAATGGAATAAAATAATATATTTATGTAAAAAAGTAGAATACAATAATGTTGTAACAAAAAAGCGAAATATCATTATTTATTGTATGGAGATCTTATAATGAAATAAAATGTACCAATAATATACATAACAATTAATTGTACTACCTGTAATTTCGATTACTATTTATTTTATCTATACGAATTTGCAATGAACAACACAATCCTAGCACATAATTATATCAAGCAATGATTATTATCAACATAAAAAATTGCCAAATTATAAGAAGTTACTGTAGATGCTTAAATTGCATAATTGATAGACACCATTCTGAAAAATGAGTTTCTCCCATTTTGCTACATCGCTTTAAAAAAAATTATCAAAATCGGCCCAATATAAGCCGAGATATAGCAACTTTTTGCGCCGCGCTCGATTTGAAGCGTCGATTTCAACTTTTCAATATCGCGTAAGAAAATGATAAAACATTAAAAAATCTTCATTATAACCATTGTGTATTATAGTTTAGAGGTCTAAGTAGTTGTGAAAAATCGGCGCCTATTACAACTTAAAAATGTAAGCCTGTCATGAACGCCAAAATGACGTAAATTTTTTTCGCGGAAATTATTTAACAATCAATTCATATAAAAACTATCGGGCCAATTTAATCGGCCTCTGGAATATTGTTTTATACTATAATAATGTTCTCAAATCCGAAACAAATGCTTTAAAATAACCTCGTTTTATAGCTGTTTTTTTGCATATATCGCCATTTCTCAACGAAAAAATTGAATATATCGATTTTAAACCAATTCTATCGTGTAGAGAATTTAATAAAGAACAAATTCGTGGGTATACTTTTTTTCTCTATCTTGCATATTTAAATAGTTATATTAAGAAATATCGGAAAAAATGAGCGATTGTTGCGTTTTTTTGCAGTTTATGATTTTTTCTGCAAATAGCACAACTTTTTTAGCTGGCGGACCTTCATAATTTCTTTTCTTTGATGATTTCCGAAAAATTCCAACCAATATCTAATCCAAGTCACGACACAACCATATTTCAAAGGTTTGGGGTCTAATTCTCCTGAACTATATGTAGTCAGTTTGTATTAATAAAGGTATAAGAAATAAAAGGTGAAGAAATTAATATTTTAAGGTGGTGTCTGGTCAGCTGTAGGAGAAGGTGGAGGCTGATTTCCTTCATATTTTATATTCTTATCAATAAATTACCTTTTTCAGTTTTATTTTATCTAGTCTATCTCTAAATATTTCGTTTTTTCTTCGTTAAAAATGTTTTATAGCTTGATTTATTTCAAAAAGAGAGTGAAACGTTAGAAGATGTTATTAAGTTGGGGTTTGTAATGTTTTGTTTTGAGGTTATTTTTGTTGGTGTTTGGCCCTGATATAGGATATATTTCCTCTGCAGAGCTGATTGGGGGTGTGTTTGTGTGCGCGTTTTTACTTGGCTTGAGTTTAGGGTAGGACTGAAAATTCAGTTTTTTAAGAAAAGTGTATGGGAAGTTGAGTGAAAAAAGTGTATAGAAAATTGAGTTTTGTTTGGTATTGTGGGTAAATGATATTTTTTTGCTAGAAATCAACCGGAGAGAGAGGCAGGTACAATCAGCAGCGAAATTTGATGAATTTTGTGCGAAAGTGGTTATAAAGGTGTGTAGAATGGGGAATTTAGAAGTGTCTGGTAAAGGTCGAAAATGAATAAGACGAACGACGTTGCGGAAGCGGATAGTAAATAGGAGACGAGGTGGGTGATTGAATTGTTGGGAATTGAAAGATGTTTTTTGGGATTGGGTGTCTCCAATGTCATGAGAGTTAATAAGAAGAGTTGGGAGGGATTTTAGGATTTTTTGAGTTTTATTTAAAGTTTGTTTAAAAAGTGGCTAGGAGACGTTGAAAGATGTGTAGATGATGTAGGATGGTGGCGACTGGCTTTTTTCGAATTCAAGGTGAGGAATTCGTTGGATAAGTGTATTCATCTATGTGTGGTGTTTTGAATGTGAAAATTTGAAATTTTTGTCGATTGTTGAATTGAATTTTTGTAATTTACTTGTTCAAATGTTGAAATATAAAGATTTAAAATCACTGGTAAAATTTGAATTGAATGGGCTGGAATTACAACAATAATCTCAAATCCAAAAACATCGTCGTACGTCGGCCCATTTGGCTAGCGAATAAATTCACTATGCTACAGGAAGAAACGTGAAAAACCTGCAGCACCGACGGGGTGGGTGGGGCTCGCGGATCAAGTTGAATCTCTTTCGCTCCTGATGGGAGTGAAAGCAAAGTAAGCACGCCTGCCTATATTTGCTATAGAGCAGTTGTGTCGATAGAAGGAAGGTATCAGATGGCGAAGACTATCCGCTATGACGTCTCTTGAGCTAGGGATGGCGTTCATAAGTATGACGCTTCAATAAGGATTTTGATGTTGCTTGAAAGATCGTAGGGAGCTGGTGGCATTTCAAGAGTGACTGGAGCGGTCTCTTGAGGGGTTTAGGGAGTCGATAGCCTGTGGGGGCAGCGAGGGTGGAAGGCGGGGTGAGAACCACCGCAATTTGTACATTTGGAAGTGTCGGACTTGGGGCAATTTTCGGTTCGGTGGACTGCTTGGCCGCAAGAGGGGCATATCGGTTTAGAACGACAAGATTCGGAAGAATGTCCGGTTTGGGTGCAGCGACTGCAATATTTGGGCACTGGGTGGTAGTGGATTGGCTCGCACCGATGTGGGAGTCCATGGAATAAGAGGGCGGAAGTAAGGACCTGGTGGTAGTGGGTTTCGGAGGGGGTGACGATGCGAAACATCGAAGTGGGTTTATTAGTGGCCTAAGCTACGATTCGCCAATTTTTGAGGAATGCAATGAGTTCTTTGGAGCTGATAGTGGTGTCTACATTCCTGCAGGCGAAAGAGAAGGTGGGTATAAGAGTTTTATTGACTTGACGAGGTGGACGTTCGGTGGAGTTAAGAACGTTGATGATGATGTTGTTGTCACCAGTGGAGTGGTGGATGTGTCTCAGAATAGTTGAGACTGACTTTGGTGAGGACGTTTTGAGGAGTGCAGTTCGGTTGAAATATACTTTCAAATAAAGGATATGGTTGTTTAGGAGTTCTATGGTGTTGAGAATATTAAATAAGGATTTTTGTGTAGAGTATGCGGGTGGAAGGTTTCGGAAGTTGATTGTTTGTATTGGTTGTTGGTGTGAGCTGTTGTAGGATTGTTGGTGGGTATCGGTGTTGTGGGTCGGGATTTGGTTTTATCGACGAGGGTGAATCCATCTCCTCGTCGGGGACGTGGAGTTGTTGGATGACTGAGTGTGTAGGGGATTTAGATCTTACAGAGGAAGCGTAAGACCTAGTTGGGGATGTGTATGAGTTGTGTGTGTGTTGTCGTTCGGGTGTGTGTTTAGAGGAGGTTAGTTTTGATGAGTTTTGGGGCGACGGTGTTGCGAAAGAGTGGTTTTTTTTGGAAGTGTGTGTAGAGGTTGTGGTGGATGTCACGGGTGATAGAAGAGGGACTTTCTCACACAGGTTTGTGGTTTTTTGGAGGAGTTTTTGACGGACTCGTATAATTCGTATGTATCTGGAGAGAACATTGTGTGGTGGGGGTCGACAGCATCGATGATTTCTACAATGATAACATTATTGACTTCGGGTGAGGGGGTTTTTGTAGCTCTACAGCTACGACGTTGTCTGGAAGACATTTTTTGGATTGAGTGTGCGAAAGCTAATACCGACAGCGGACTCACTGCCGGAGGAAGTTTCCTCCCCAGTTAAAGGTTTCCTGACTTATTAGCTTTCAGGGATTTTTATATTACCTAAGAGCTGATTGTCCTTCCTGGTGTTGGTTGGTGTGACTTGTATTTTGTTGAACCTGAAAATAAAACAAGATTAAACAATGTTTATTATTTTCATAAATCGTAGTTTGTTTCGGTAGAAACAATTGGATACACTTCCAAACGCGTTTATTGAACTGTCGCACTGAAAAGTTCGGCAGAACATGTGGTTGGTTGGTCTTCTGGTGGAGGTGTCCACGGTGCCGGCGAAGTCGCGGTGAATCGGTTTGAATCAGTGACCTATTCTTGCTGTATCACCTTCTACAGGCGATGGACTGGCGCTACTGTGATTTATTTCATATTTCTCACCATTGAAGTAGGGCTACAAGTGGTTCTCATCGGCCCACTATTTGACAGGTGCGCCACGTTGCCACATCTAGGATTCCGGCCTTGTGTTATAGGTGACCATGACAGGCAGGCTAATAACAGGCTGGCTAATGCTTAAACCGTAGCGATTCTCCTTCTCTCTAACTTTCATGGTCATCAAGTATTTGTGAGATTTATTATAAAAACTTTATCTGTGGTTCTATGTTTGATGTGCATTTCTTATTAATTATATTGGATAGAGTGTTTAAATTTCATTGTTTGGTTATTATACTTATTGGTACAGTTATCAACAGTAAGAAATAAGCGTCAACAAACTATTTAGTTTACAAACATGGTACAATTACAAAAACTGAACAATAACATTGACGAACTGTTTAGATTACATGAGGCAAGTTCGATTTCATTGACACAATATGGAACAATAATTGTAACTACAAGAACTGAACATTAACAAGCTGTTAAGATTTCATGAACAATTTAGATTTCATGAACGATTTAGATTTCATAATATAAATCAATGTCCTTTAAAAAATTGATTAGGCGAGGTAACTGGTCCGGAATATTTAAAATTTCTTAAATTGAAGTTCGTAGCTGGTGGTTACGGCGTTTATCTGAATATTTCAGACAGCTTGTCAGTATGTGTATAACGGTAAGTGCGATTTTGCAGTGCTGACATTCGGGTGGGTCGGAGCCGGACATTAGATACACAGATAACCCACAGATAGATGAGACACTGTTTGTGGCGCCATCTAAAGAGCCTGTCGACTAAACCATTGAGTGATGTTGAAAAGATTTCTGTAACTCTAAGTTTTGGCGGTATATTCAAATTTACTGTATTTTAATTATTTCATTTCAAAATTACCATTTATAGTCCATGATTCAACATTTCATTCAATTTAACTCAATAATGATTAGATGTTGAGTTAAATTACATGAATTATCAAATGATGGACTATAAATGGTTAATTAAATTGGAAAAAATGAAACGGTAATCATAAAAACAGTCCATTTATTTTGATATAAGAATACACAACAAATAATTTCTCTCAGAAAGTACTTTTCTTAACAAACAGAATGACAATAAATAAACTATAACGTAAAAACAATGCAATAATTAAAAAATTATTTGAGTAACATACATTCTAGATTGGAGTATCATTACATTTTTAAATTATGTTAAATCAAGATAAAAGTAGAAAATTATGCATAATAAGTTTATATCATTATACTCGTATAAACACACAAAGCTGGACAAACTGCTGAAGTATAACTGCTACTAACTTAATCAAAAATAGTGTTAGCAATGAGTAGTTTTTGGCAACTTTTTGTGGAAGAAAACATTTGAGTCTAATAACTGTGAATGTTAGAACAAAAGTAATTAAAATACTTTTTTCTGAAGCTTGTCATGACAGTACTAAGGTTGGTCATGAAAGTGTCACTTTAAAGACTAGTCATTTACATGATTTTTACAAGACTCCTGTCACTTCACAAGACAGATCTGTCATTTTTAGATTGCAATTTAATTAGAAATCATCACTAATCTTATGAAACGTTTATTAATTATAATGAAAAACACTAACAATCAAATACAACAAATATTATTGATTGGTATTAGAACTATGAAAATGAAAATTAATGTTGATGCTGCCGACACTAGTATTATGCACATTAGAAAAAATGATTTCAGGTATATAATTCAAAGCATCATTATTTCTGTTTTCTGTTGCGTTAGCTATGTTCGACAACATTACTTTTTCGTTGACATATATGTAAGGAATATTAACATTTTAGTTTTGAAAAATGATTTCTGAAAAAATATAATACACCACTGGTCATGAAAGTATCTCTGCTTGCCTCGGAGGCTTTAAAAAGATACTCGGATACTACGCATCCGAGTACTCTTCAATAAGCCTCCTCTTCTGCAAAGTTTCACATCCATGACTTGTAATGTAATATACTATTTTCTAAAATCGCCAAGAAAGATTGTCATGACAGAACTCAGGTTGGTCATGAGAGCGTCACTTTAAAGACTAGTCACTTTCATGATTTTTACAAGACTCCTGTCACTTTACAAGACTCATCTGTCATTGTTGACTCAAACTGAATAAGAAATCGTCACATATCTTCTGGAACGTTTATTTAATATAATTAAGAACCCTAACAATCGAATACAACAAATATTATTAATTGGTATTAGAACTATGAAAATGAAAATTGATGTTAATGCTGCCGACACTAGTATTATGCACATTAGAAAAGTTTATTCCACGTATATAATTCAAAGCATTATTATTCCTGTTCTGAAAAACGATTTTAGAAAAAATATGATACATCACTGGTCATGAAAGTGTCTCTGCTTGACTCGGAGGCTTTAAAAAGATACTCGGATGCTACGCATCCTCGTACTCTTCAATAAGCCTCCTCTTCTGCAAAG
Source organism: Galeruca laticollis (assembly GCA_963921935.1). Classification (NCBI taxonomy): domain Eukaryota; kingdom Metazoa; phylum Arthropoda; class Insecta; order Coleoptera; family Chrysomelidae; genus Galeruca; species Galeruca laticollis. Next base: position 46,570,097 of record OY998181.1, on the reverse strand, counting down.
TTTCACTTTCATGACTTGTAATGTAATATACTATTGAAGGAAAAGTTGTTAACTACTGCGCAGCTCTGTAGAAAATACCAGGTGCCAAGTAATTACATATAAGAGTGGTAAACAGCACTTTTGACTGTACAACATTTAAAATAATATATCTAACATTTCCACTTAAAACACATCTTCATTTCTTTACTGGAAGTATTAAATATGTTTATATGACAGGCTTAAACCTAGTATATTGCATATTTGTATATTTCTACTTTTAAAACCTTTCCGTTCTTATGAAACCATCGCATAAGGCAGTTTAAGTTACTCTGCAGCTCCTGTTAGTCTATGATTGTAAAAATGTTTCTTAAGGGCTCTTTAAAATCTCACCGTCTCGTGGAAGTCCTTTCTCGTTTCTGGTTGAGGTTTTGCAAGTAAACACACAAAATAACAACAATAAATAAGTAAACACAAAAATATGTTTGAAATTTTATGTGAACAAAAGAAAACAAAATGCGCTTACTATTGAAATAATAGGTTCACACATGTTTTTGTACTAAGCCAAAAAAATATCAAAAAATGTTTGAATGTTTAAATTTTTTTGGTTTTTTTGAATTCCTTTTTTTGGAGCTTTCCATTTTTTTGGAAATTCTTGATTTTTTTTGTTTTAACAATTATTTGATTTATTGATTTTTTATTTTTTGTCTTTATCGGATATTTCCAGCTAAGCGCTTCTAGCCATTAGGTCATTCTCAAAGCTGTCGACAAGAGAAAAACATACAACAGGTACAATGTACATACAATGAAATAAAATGTTTGAAGTTACATCATTACTTAAGTGAAATTTGTTAAAATTGCCCTATAAAGAGGGTGTACACACATATCACTTAGTTGATAATTTCAAATTAGACGTTTCGATATGTGAGTTACAATTGTACACGCTCTATAAAGAGTGATTTTAACAAATTTTACTTGAATAATGATGTAACGTCAAACATTTTGTTTCATTGTATGTAGCAGTTACAGGGTTCGATGTTTTTTGACACCTTCTGTACGTTGTTTTCTTGACGAGAGCTTTAAGAATTGCCTAATGGCTGAAAGCGTTTAGCTGGAATTTTATTGAAATTAAACAACCAGTACTCGTCTTTTCATTCACTCAATTTACATTTTAAAATGTCCAAAATTATAGCATGCTATATTGAATACAAATCAAACTATGTTAACTTCTCTTCGACTTTCTCAAATCTGAAGAATTTGAAAATGAAGAGATCATATCCTCCATCGTTTCCTCGTCGACAAATTTAATGATTTAATGACACTGCTTTTCAGCCATATTTATTTTATCTTCCTGGGTTGGAGGAACAAAACTGTAAAAAGAAATATTTACTTTATTAATGCTACAATTTTCAGATTAGCTAATGTAAAACATAACCATGATCTCTAAAGTTGTCGAGTTAGTTAAAATTCTATGTTTTTTAAAAATAAAGATTATGGTTATTAATTTTGTAAAAGAAAAAATGCTCAATTTTTTTTTATAAAACTTACCAAGTACACCACTAATTAGACTCCTTGAGAATACAGTTTGACATTGTCTTTTCAATTAAACACAATGAAGCAACGAAACAACAGATACATATTACACTATAGCAATTAAAATATACACCAAAATACCGTAACCTTGTAATAACCTCTACACTTGAACTAAGAAATGATAACAGTATAACATATAACATGCGGGGACGAGCAATATGATATCGAGCATAGGCAGTAATAAAAATCAATAAAATTTGATTACTAACGAAGTTACAGTTTTCGTTAATTTTTTGGATTTATCTACAGATTTTAGTAAATCGACAGGCTCTATAAATGGCACGGTCTGCAGTGTCCCTAGCCTGATTAGATATCCATGAGTCAGTCGAGTATGCCCAATACGTAGCCTGCGTATAACGACTGTATCTCTTCGAGACATAGGCGGAATGTCTTTGAAGTCGATGAAACGCTGAATTCCGTGTAGTTTTGTATTGCAGTTTGTCGAGTGATTTGCCCAGCGGTCACGTATGGAACTTCTTATCCTAGTTATCAGGTCATTGTGAGTTTGCATTGATTCGGTCTGGAGGTTAGCTGTCGAAGCTACTTTTGCAGTTTGGTCCGCAAGTTCAATCCCGGGTATTCCGACATGAGATGGTACCCAGATGAACGTAACAGTAACACCAGAGCTCGCAAGATGGCCAATACAATCATGAATATCTTGGACAATAGGATGAATGGAATATATTTGTCTAATGGAGTTTACTGATGCAAGAGTATCTGTACATATAGCTGATTGTTTGTCGTCAGGTGATAGAGAATTTAGAGCTAGAAGGATTGCATATAACTCCCCTGTGTAGACACTAGCGAAAGATTGTAGGCGACATTGTTTAATTATTTGATGGAAGTTGGTAACAGCGCAGCCTACGCCGTTCTCAGACTTAGATGCATCAGTAAACAATATTTTATTGTAATAAGTGGAATTTATAATATTTAAAAAGAGATGTTTCAATAGACCACTGTTAGTTTCATGCTTAGGAAATGAGTTTAAAGATGTGTTAAACGTTGGTTGTTGCTTTAACTAAGGAGGACATGATGAGATAGGAATGGGAACTGTATCAGATAGGTTGATATCAGTTGTGAGTGTTGACAGGATTTGTGGAAGTGCTTGAAATGAAGTGCCAGAATTACTATTGTTGGATGGACGATTTATTGGAGGGTTGAGTGGATTCTCAGGGTGTGCTCAAACTTTTGCACAGTATGACATGAGAAGTCATTCCCGTCGTAACCATAAGGGGGGTTCCTTGGATTCACAGTAAATACTTTCAGCAGGACTGGATCTGAAAGCTCCTAGACGAATTCTTAAAGCTGTATTGTGAACAGAATTGGGAGTTTTCAAATCGGATTTGCTTGCTGGCATGTAAATAAAGCTACCATAATCTAGTTGGGAACGAACAAGAGATTTGTACACCTGTAATAGGATTTTTTCATCAGCTCCCCATTGATGGTGAGCTAATGTTTTTAGAATGTTTGTTCGTACTACACAGTTCTTTTTAAGGTCTTTGATATGCTATTTCCAATTTAATCTACTATCAAAAGTAAGCCCCAAAATACTTACTGAGTTATACACATGTAGATATTCGTCATTTAACTGTATTTGTGGAAGTATGTTGGGTCTCGATGTTTTACTGAATTTAATTATTTTCGATTTGGCGGCTGAGAAGTGACAGCTAGTTGAAAGGGACCACTGACTTAGTTGATTTACTGATGTCTGAATTGTGTTACCTGTAGTTTGGTTATTTTTACCACTACAAAAGATGATTCGAACGTCTGCATATTACGACGATATAGGGTTTTACCCCAACGCTAGGATTTCGGGTTGGGTCCCTCTCCGTCTACCAACATCCACGATGTCGCTACTGATTCCACTATTTGGGTCTGGGGGGTCGATTAAGAAACCACTCATTAAAACTTAACAAATGTATTGCAGAATAAATAAAAATTGACGAACTATGCACAGGATAAATATAAAACAACTATAACCAGCCCGATAAATATAAAACAAATATAACCAGCCCTTCCGGGCATATATTCAACAATAATCCTCAAGGTACAATAGAATATCCGATCCCAAAATTACAATTACTAAATATATATAATTACCTATTTACTTACATAAACATCCTACGGCACGTCTTCTCTACTCGGGGCACTTCATCGTCAGTCACGGTATACCCTTCTCAGGTAGGCCTTTCCCGATTCACTTGACTGGTAGCTGGTTTTTCTCAAAACGCACTGCCCGAAAAATTATATTTTTCCAACCAAGAAAGTGTTCTCTCCAAAAATGCTTAGTTTGTTAATTTTTATATTCGAAAATATTATGCTCTACTTTGAAGTAAATAGCAAAACATATTTTAAAACATTGACCTACTTTTGTTTGGCCTACCATATACTGGGTGTTATTTCTAAACGTGACATGTGCCCCCCTTCGAAAAGAGGACTGCCCCCAGTCCTAAGTTACGACTGTTACCTTTAACTTAAAATAAAAATTTGTCGCTGCTATGAAGCTAATAGTACATATCTACTATAATACATGGTTAACCCTTTTCAAATATCTGCGTTTATACAATTCAAGTCCCTAAAATCTAAATTTATCGTCCGAATAGCGCAGTTCACACGACTTCTTACTACTGTTCTCTGGGCGAGTCCGGACCTGGGCCTGGCGGTACGTCATTTTCTTTATATAGTGGCTCAACATGCGCTTGATCGGAATGGTGGTTCTTCCTGGTATCGTCTTACTTTTCGGATAAACTCACGGTATGTTATAGAAGCAGATTTACACCGTTTTTTGGACTTTCCGGTGCTTCTGTACTTTTGGCTGATTGGGCAGAATAGTATTCGGCATGCTAAACTCTTCGGTTTTCTTCTTCACGTTGCGCTACTTTGTACTTATTTGATTTCAGTGCATTGCATCCAGATTGCCTTTTTCTTCCACTCAATCGGATTTGGTGGATTGGAACCAGTTTGTTCGACCATATGCGACGATTCGTGAATTGTAACTTCCATTGATTACTCGGGACTGTTTACTGGGTCTGATAGTCAATTAATATTGTCCCAGGATTTACCCGGCAAGTGGCATCTGGTAGTCCCATAATGTGTCAACAATTCTAGTTCTAGCTCGAATCTGCCTCTGCAGGATGTTAACCAACTACTGGAGGTTTATCTGTTTGATTCTGATGTGGGCGAAACTCTACAGCCTCTATTTCTCTATTAGGTCGAAAGAACTTTGGTGTGGAACTTCTAACGAGTTTCTTGTTCCCGGTCATCGGGGTCGTGACGATCGTCTAGGGATCGTTGTACTTCAGCCAGTAGATTTCTTCTCCGTTGTCGGACCGGACTCCACCCATATGTGACGGCTATCACTCTTACATGAAAAAGAAATACAAACAAAGGTAGTATTGGGGTAGCCATTTCCTTACTTTATACTTATTTCCCTTCGGGACTCAGTTTACTGGTTCGTTATGGCCTAATGTTATATACAATGTTTACCTAATATTTATATTAATACCAATTGACATCTACTTCATCTACGTTGAACTCGTTTTAAAATTTACGTGGTCGTGTACCTTTTTCATTAATTGCTATCTTTCAAATAATTATATAAATGAAGAATAATTATCTTTAGTAAATACTAGTAAATAAATAATACATTGGTTAGTGAGCTTAATCTAGGAATTATCTTGGCGTTAATTAACGTGTTGCCTAACTTATACGCCTAGTAGCATGGTGAAAGAAAAAACTTATGTTTTATTCTAATTGTGGCCCTTCATCCTGCACAATTCGTATTACACACTTGGTGTGGTTGGCCGTCCTACAGCGTTGCTGGTTCTTCCATTTCGATTCCGAATTTTGTCTGCCTCTGGGTACATCTGCGGATACATCTTTATCTGTGGAGTAGCTTCAGACCCATGTATCCCGTAAAGACTCGGACAGCTATCAGTACCAGCCAAAACTGGACGTTCTCGTACATTTCTGATCCCGCTGTGAACGCGAACATGTTGCCCCTGTGAAAAAAAATATATTACTCCTAAAGTTAACCGTATGTTCCCTAGAATGAAGATCGTATCCACATGGTGATCCCTTATGTAATTTGTGGGGCAGGAGGAAACTTCTATTATATTACTCGTAATTGCATATTTTTCCTCTGTATTCCTCCTGGTCGCTCCATTTGGCTTCGTACACTATGGTATTGTTGCCTCATACGTTATTACATCTGGTATTGCTCTCCAAAATCGATGCATGCAGTTCCTTCCACTACGTTAACAGTGACTACTGGTTGTAGTAGCATGATTGTCCTTAATAACCTTCACAGAAAATATGAATTAGTTACCTTTCTAATATCCATTTAACTACATCAATTTCTTGACGCAAGAAAAAATTCAAGCCCTTATTAGTTTAAATAAATCCTACTCTTCCAGGACCATCCCGCACCATTTATTTGGATGAACCCAGATCCTATCTAACAGGGGAAAGAATTTACAAAAAAATTCTATCAAGAATTTGAAAGTGTGACGCCTGTGTTGCGGCGTAATATCTCTTGGTACACATTGATACTCTTTACCTACTTCCCTGCTATAATACTACTACTAATGTCCTTTCAATGGAGTCTGAAAAATATATTAAACAATAGACTTAATTACCTCTAAGAAAAATGTTATAAACCTACATAGGAAAAAAAGTGTGAGTGAACATATTTCCAAATACTTAATATAAAACTATACCTGTATTTGTGGGTATAATTGTTCATTTTTTATGTTCATTTGCAGCGTAACTTAAAATATTTCTTCATTTCAATTCATCACGACTATTTGTTCTGAGTTTGAATGTGTTCTTATTAGTTCAAATACTTTTTTCCTTTCTTCTCTATTCGGATGGCTTCTTCCTATTGAATGCCCTCTTTTATTCAATTTTTCTTTGTAGCATCTGACTACTGTGTTCCTCGTAATTTCTCTGTTTTGTACCCCTCGGCAAGTTTCGTTTCCATTTTTATTTTCTATAGCTCCTTGGGCCATCATATTCTGCATAACTCTGTGGCGTACTCCTCTCGGTACGTCTTTATTCACATTATTTCCCGTTTGTGACTCCTTTGGTCACTATGTTAACCTTAATTCTTTCGTAACGTGCTCTTCCGCATGTCTGAAGTCCTTTTTTCCACTACTTTAGCAAAACTTCTCTGTTGCGTACACCTTGGTACGTCTTGCTCCGTAATGTTTCTGTTTGGTTCCTTTGACCAATACTTTTTAACTACATCTTTGGTGCATTTCATGTCCTGCAGTTTGTGGTCCCGTGACCATCTGCAATCACTCTGCGGTCTGCCTACACTCATTTGGTGTATGACCAGAACTTCCGCCCGCTGCACACCTTAATTCTTCGCTCATGCCAGACAATAAATCCAAATTCTGAAAACGTGTCTGCAAACCATGTACAAAACCGAGCTATCCATATTATCATCCAGAACACAGAGTTATGAACTTCAACAAAACTAAATTTCAATTCTATCATTCACACATGTACTCTCATTTGATTGACTGCTATTAATCATCCACAAATAGCCCAGAACAAAACAGTTTAAATCCAAATTTCACCTACCATATTGAATTGATTTGAAAATTTTGATAGTCCCTTGTATAATTATACTATATACTGTCAACATTATTTATAAAATTTCAACAATCAGCTAAAACCGAAATCAAATTAAGATTGTGATGAATATACTTAATTATAATACGAGAACAAATAAACCCTTTTATACGCTACCTGCAAATATTGGCAAAAAAATCAAAAGAATCTACTTGTCAATATCTAATTTGGCCTAACCAACTTCACTGAATATACAACAAAAACAAACATCCGTTTAAGTCTTCGACAGAAAAAAAAATTTTAAAAGAAAATTCTCCCAATAAAAAGCGAACTTTACCTCCGTACTAAAATAGTACTTATTTGTGAAATAGACATTCATGTATATGTTATTTGCAATAACCGAAATCGGCCGCTGTCCGAATGTTTTGCCCACAACGCGTTTTGTGTATTGCAGTTTACCCACGAAGCGATTAAGAAGATTTCTATCGAGCAGTAAGCAAAACGAATTACCCAGAACGCGTTGTGGGTGAACTACGTTACTCAGGGAGCGAAATTATATTTCAGGCGGTTTTGTTTCGCATTGTGGATCTTTTTGTTTACCCACGTCGCGTTCGGGCTTCTACGTTTTACCCAAAATGTTTTGTCAGTATCTTGACGAACGAATATTAATCCATAACAAGCACGTTTTTGTATAGCGAAACACGTGTGTAAATATTGGTTAGATTTTTATTTGTTGTGTGTTTTGTGTACCGGCAATTGTTTTAAACAAGATGAAAGCTGAATTTGAAGAAAGATTGCGGATCCTAACGTTGGAAAAGAAAAACAGCTCGTTTCTGTTATCGGATGAACGTTACTTAGAAATAGTTCAAGGAACCAAAATTGCTCGACAAAAGAAACGGGATGGACTAGAATTATCATCAAAAGATTATCATAGATTAAAACGACATGATTTATTGACAGCTGAAGAAAAAGATAAACTAGTCAGTAAAGAAAAATCAAGAATCCAATCAGATTAATTTTTTTACTGTACAACAAGTGAGATGTATGATATAATACAAACAGCACATTTACAAATAGGACATAAAAAAGAGAAGGCCATGGAAAATGAATTGAAAAATAGATACTGTGATATAACTAGAGAAGTAATTTCGATATATTTGAGTCTGTGTCAATCATGTGCCTTGAAAAAGGAAGCAAATAGTAAGGGATTAGTGGTTGAACCTTTAATTATGAGTGAAATGAACTCTCGATGCCAGATAATATTTTTTTGTAATATTTTTACTCTGTTTTATAGAAGTTCACTTTTATAGGTTGACCTCATCGATATGCAAAGTGAACCTGATGGAGAATATAAATTTATTCTGAACTATCAAGATCATCCAACGAAATATGTTATATTGCGATCACCTAAAACAAAAACGGCGGATGAAGTAGCAGAAGTTATTCTTGATAACTTCTGTTTGTTTGGTGCTCCGAACATATTACATAGTGACAACGGAAGAGTATTTTGGAATCAAGTAAGTCTAACGGCTTCACACAAGGGCTTTCATTCATCTAAGTGTCAACTTTTTAGGTAATTGAAAAGTTAGCAGCTAGTTGGTCCGCTCTCTAATTGGTCCATGGCAAACCTCGACACTCCCAAAGTCAGGGTTCCATTGAATGAGCAAATCAAGATGTTCGTGATAGTCTTGTAGCCTGGATGTCAGACAATCAATGCCAGAACTGGGCAAAAGGTCTTCGCATTATTCAAAGCACAAAAAATCGCAGTTTCCATACGGGTATAAAGCGGACACCTTATGAGGCTATGTTTGGAAGTCCACAAAAAAATGGGCTATTGGATACATGTTTAGATACCTCTGTCATTAATACGATTAAGACGAAAAAACAACTAGAAGAACATTTAAAATTGATAAAAGAGTCTTTGGAAACAAATACCATCAATGAGGAACCTAATGCGACAATAACTGAGTCGGAATTAGAAACTGATGCTGACAGTATGACCAAATGTTTTATTTGTGATATTATGTATATCCATTGTATCCAAAATGTAGGTATTGAATGCAATGAGTCACTTCATATCGAATGTGCTGCCAATTTGGATTCACCAATGTGTAAATTATGTACCAATAAGAGAGCAGCTGATACGGAGAGAAAATGTTGCAAACAGGGGCTAGAAAACAGGCTGATAAAATGCTTGCCCAATCACAACACAAATTCCCACCTGCCAATATGGGTGACAATGTTTTAGTAAATATACCAGAGGTAGATCGTGGACGTCAAGCTCCTAGGAATGTATTAGCAATCATTAAGGACAAGACCGACCAAGGTTTTTATATTCTCGGTACTAAAAATGGAAAACTGAGAACGATTATGTAGCCAAAATGAGTTTCAATTATCACCTTCAGTATTTTTATCATTATCTGAAGTGCCATCAGATTCTTCTGTCAACGTGCGAGAAGAAGCTAAATTATCTTCTGGGTCTAAGCAAGGTTTTGTTCGGTGTAATTGTTGTAAAGGGTGCCACACAAAAGCATGTAAGTACCTAAAACGAAATATTAAATGCAATTCAAAATGCCATCAAAGCACGTCTTGTAAAAATTAGTAACATATTTTTTTGCTTTTTCATTCCTGGTTTCCATATTTCCATATTATTTTCTCTGTTTTTCTTTCATTTTAATGTTATATATTTTAATGTACCGCTAAAATACACATTTTTGTTTAATTATTTTTTATTTTATTTACAACGCGTTCTGGGTAAAGCTGTATGCCCAGAACGCAATGTGGGTAAACAGAAAGAGCCACAATGCGAAACAAAGCCGCCCGAAATATGATTTCGCTTCCTGAGTAACGTAGTTTATCCACAACGCGTTCTGGTTAATTCGTTTTGCTCACTGCTCGATAGAAATATTCTTACTCGCTTAGTGGGTAAACTGCAACACACAAAACGCGTTGTGGGCAGAACATTCACTACAGCGGCCGATTTCGGCTATTGCGAATAACATATATAGTTACTAGGTCAAGAATAGTGTATTTTTAATTTAACACGGTATTATATTAATTATTAAACTTATTTTTTAAGAGTAATTAAATGAAATAAAAAAAAATGCTTATTGCCGCTGGTTTTTCGCTCACTATTGTGGCTGATATATCTTTTCAACTAACTATTTTCTCCGTTTCTTTTTTGTGCCTATGGTACTCACAACGCATAATGCACATTGCATCCTAGGAGTTGTTAGTCTGATTTTTGTTTCCTAGACAACACAAAAAAACCTTTGTCAAATGAAATTATGATTATACATTATACAATACTTATATTACGAAAGGCTGAATTCTTCTGGTAAAAAACAGTTGTGTTTTGCTGTTTTCAGTTGGTGACCCAATTAATTGACCTTTACCTTGCCACAACATAATCTGTATATATGGTCCAGCAGCTAACGTGTCGACTCATCAACATTCTACAAGATTATTGTTGCTACAGCAGAAAGTTTATTGTGGCGTCTTTTTAATGTTAAAATGTTATAATCAGTGTATTACAAGGAAAATTCTTTTTTCTTTCCCAACTTGTTTTGAGCGTTACGGAGAACAACTCATCAGGAACAAGCCGGCGCCTCCACCATAGGCGACGATATAGGGTTTTACCCCAACGCTAGGATTTCGGGTTGGGTCCCTCTCCGTCTACCAACATCCACGATGTCGCTACTGATTCCAATATTTGGGTCTGGGTGGTCGATTATGAAACCACTCATTAAAACTTAACAAACGTATTGCAGAATAAATAAAAATTGACGAACTATGTACAGGATAAACATAAAACAACTATAACCAGCCCGATAAATATGAAACAAATATAACCAGCCCTTCCGGGCATATATTCAACAATAATTCTCAAGGTGCAATATAATATCCGATCCCAAAATTACAATTACAAAATATATATAATTACTTATTCACTTACATAAACATCCTAGGGCACGTCTTCTCTACTCGAAGAAGCACTTTGTCTTCAGTCACGGTATACCCTTCTCAGGTAGGCCTTTCACGATTCACTTGACTGGTCGCTGGTTTTTCTCAAAACCCACTGCCCGAAAAAATATATTTTCCCAACCAAGAAAGTGTTCTCTCCAAAAATGCTTAGTTTGTTGTTTTTTGTATTCGAAAATATTATGCTCAACTTTGAAGTAATTAACAAAACATATTCCAAAACATTGACCCACTTTTGCTTGGCCTACCATATACTGGGTGTTATTTCAAACCGTGACACGCTTAGAAGTAACACCCAGTATATGGTAGGCCAAACAAAAGTAGGTCAACGTTTTGAAATATGTTTTGCTAATTACTTTAAAGTAGAGCATAATATTTTCTAATATAAAAAACAAAAAACTAAGCATTTTTTGGAGAGAACACTTTCTTGGTTCGAAAAATATATTTTTTCGGGGGAGTTGGTCTTCGGACCAGGGAAGCGAATAGTCAAGTAAATCGATAAAGGCCTACCTGGGAAGTGTATACCGTGACTGAAGAGAAAGTGCCCCTAGGACGTTTATGTAAGTAAATAGGTATTTATATATTTTGTATAATCTTGTAATTGTAATTATGGGACTGGATATTATATTACCCCTTGAGGATTACTGTTGAATATATGCCCGGAAGGGTTATATTTGTTTTATATTTATCGGGCTGGTTTTAGTGGTTTTATATTTATCCTGTACATAGTTCGTCAATTTTTGGTTATCTGTTTTTCTGCAATAAATTTGTTAAATTTTAATGAGTGGTTTTTTAATCGACCCCCCAAAACCAAATAGTGGATTCAGTAGCGACATCGAGGACGGAGAGGGACCCAACCCGAAATCCTAGCGTTGGGGTAAAACCCTATATCGTCGCATATGGTGGAGGCGCCGGTTTGTTCCTGATGAGTTGTTCTCCGTAACTTAATAGGGCGTCTAGTTGATGAGCATATATCATTTATGGCTATTATAAAGAGCGTTGGACTTAAAACTGATCCTTGAGGTACGCCATTATATTGTAAGTGTTTCGAAGAAACTTGTCCATTAGTAGATACCTGGAATTATCTATCGGTCAGGAAATTTTGTGAAAAGGCCAATATGTTGCCTTGGAAGTTGTATTTCCTGAGTTTATTAAGTATTGCTGACTTTGATACGGTATCAAAGGCACTTTCAATTTCAAATGTGGCAGCTACAACATCATGTTTTTTAAGGAAAGCATCAGCAATATATGTCTGTAGATAGGCGAGATTGTCCATAGTACTACGGTGCGGTCTGAATCCCGATTGTGCTGGATTTATCATTTTGTGTTTTTCCATGTACCAAAGTATCCTTTTATTAATCATCTCCTACATCAACTTACACATTGTGCATGTTAAAGAAATGGGACGATATGAGTGTGGATCTGTTGGTGGTTTATATGGTTTTATCACTGGAATTGAAATTGATTCTCGCCATTGTGTTGGGAATAGCTGTTTAGTCCAGATGGTTTCATATAATTCCAGTAATTTTGTTGAGGAGATCGGTGATAAATATTTAAGAAAATTAAATGGTATATTATCGGGACCAGCAGCGGAATTTTCACAAGAAGAAAGAGCGTAAGTTAGTTCTTCGAATAAGAATGGATGGTTCAAAGAGTCAAGGTCAGATATAACGGAGGGAATAATAAGGAGTGGGGACTCGTTCAGTTGATTGTGGTTTTGATTATTATCGTTCTTGTATTTCTCTTCAAAATGAGTAGCTATTAAATTTGCATTTGCTGGTTATCAGTGACAATGTTATCATCAATTATCACCACAGAGATTTTAGTCTGACTTTTATTGCCTTTCATTTGTCGTATTTTTGTCCAGACTTGTCCCGGGGGTGTGTCAGAGGTGAGGGATGAAACATAGTTATTTCAAGAAGCTTTTTTACTCTGCTTCACTACCCATCTTGCTTTAGCTTTAAGTTTTTCGAAATTTATATAATTATCTGTATTTCTAGTCTTCCTGTATTTATTTAATGCAGTTCTACATTCCCGGACAGCAGTTGCGCAAGAGTCATTCCACCAAGGAACGAGTTTTCGGGATGCTGGTATTAAAGATTTTCCAACGTATATTTGTGCTTCTTGGATTATACGGTTACTGAATGCTGTAACCGATTCCTGGATATTTTCAGGAAATTGTAGCTGAGATATTTGATATCCAGTGAATTCTTTAAATGCATTCCAGTCAGCATTAGAAATTTTCCATCTTGTTTTACAGTTCAATGTGTTTTTTGATTTGTCAGAGATGAAGATTGGAAAATGATTGCTATCATAAAAACTGTCAAGTGTTTTCCAGGAAAGTGACGGTGTAGTTTTACGGTTACAAAGACTAGGATCAATAGAATATAGATTTCCTGTAGCAATATTTGAGTACGTTTCTGCACCTGAGTTCAGTAAACAAACATTATTGTCATTTAGAAAATTTGCAACTATTTTCCCCCTTCCAAAAGTAAGTTTTGATCCCCAAATGACATTGTGTGCATTAAAGTCACCAACTAGGATGTATGGAGGTTTCAATTGCCTCACTAGATCAGCAAGATCGGATTCACTGAGGATGTAATTTGGAGGGATGTAAATGCTAAAAATTGTAATTTTTTGGGGGCCCAAAATGTGACAGCGACAGCTTCTAATGGAATAAATAATGGTACATCCACGGAATAAAAATCACAAGAAACAAATATCGAAGTTCTACCGCTAGCTCTAAGAAAGTTTAATCTAAGATAGTGGTGACCGACAGTTTTTCAATTCCCGTTTGTGACTTTCCTAAAAGTTCGTTTCCTGGAGACATATAATATCAGCTTGGGTATCGGACACTAATTGTTGTATACGTTCAAGACGGGGATAGAACTCGTCGCAGTTCCATTGTAAAAGATTAAATGTTTGGTATGAAGTTTGTGAGATGAGAGAACTGTCAGACATACAGTTACCGTCCACTGATGTCTGTGATGTCAGACTTTCATTATCGGTATTGTCTATATTGAGGGCCTGCTTGATTTTTTTTGTGATTCTTGTAAATCGATTTTTGAGGGATCTATCGGTAAGGGCAGGATATATAGTATGCATATCAGCAAGTAACGATTTAATAATGTCTTTAGTACATTGTTGAGCTTCTGATAGTGGATCCTTAGATCCATATGAGTTTTCCAGAAAAGCTGTAAAGTATTCTAAGGGCAGTGTGAATGAGTCAGGAAATTCATTATACATGTTCTGAAAATTTCAGGTATCTTATTATCAAGTGTTGATTCTTTTTTAGCTTTCTTCTTGACAGGTTTTGGAATATCTATGGATGGAATGTCGAAAGTGGGGGCTGTGTTGATAGTACTGGAAGAAACAGATTCTGTGTCTGTGGAACCTGGCAATGGTCTTTTTTGTGTAGGTGGAACATGTATATTTGGGTGATCTGTAGTAGACAGTGCAACTTTGATTATGTCTGACGTAATAGGTGTATTGTTTATGGATTGGGGGAGCTGTATATCTGATTTCTGGGAAGCTGGTGGCGGAAGATCAGATTGGATATTAGGACTGTTCGTGTTTGATGCTTGCATGTTTAATGCTGATAGCTGGGAAGCGATTAGGGTATTAGGGTAGTTGGTTGCATATAAAACACTCCATTTTATCAGTTGAAACAAAGATTCTATAACCATTATTTCCAAAAGAAATTAACAAGGAAGTCTGGAGCTAAAAATTTTCGGAAGAGGGTACAATATAAACTTGTCTGCGCAAGGATAATATATGATTGTATTCATCCCCAGGAATGCCAGGTTTTAGGAAAGATATTGGTGATGCTAACTGTAGTCCGAGATCTATTGATGCTGTTCCAATTAGTTCGTGAGGAATGGATGGGCACACATTTGAAAGAATAAGGCGTTTTGAGGGGGTAACTAATATTCTTACATTCAGTTCCATGTTCACAACTTTAATTGTCGAATAGTTGGTAATAAGTTGGTCAACTAGTTCAATTTTGTTTAGATAAATGCAGATTCGGTCATTGGAAATTCTTGATGCGAAGCATATATTTCTTGGTCCTATAATATCACCAACTGCTTTAACATATTCGAATAATTCCCAATTCTCAGCGGAGTGGAAAAGTATGGCTGGTGAAACGTTCACTTAGCAGTTAACATTTCTAATAGAGTTTTAAATAAATAATTCAGCGATGCATGTTAAATGTATTGGTGGAATAGACCACACGTCCTTCCTTGCCAATGTTTTAAACAACTATTTAAATGTTGGTGGAATAAACTGTGTAGATATCTCACAGAAAAAAAATTCTGAATAGTAATTCGGAATGCGGCACGATACGAGAGATTGTAATAGAGAATGGTAGTCGCAGAAATCCTGATAAAAGTTTTAAATATTCTGTATGGTTATTAAAAAAACTTGTTCTAAGAACAAATTCGCAGGGATTACTGCGATACCGCCTGGAATAATTTAACTATTCCGGTAAATTTAACTAAAATCACCCGACGGAAGAACTAAGGTGAAGATTTGTCGGCAATTTGCATTGACTCACAAGAAATGGTGTTTCCATAAGAGCCAATTCATGATCTAGATACTCAGCTATGTATTATACTGAGAATTATTTAACCTAGGAAGATTTTATGGAGAATCGACTTCGACTTGCTACTTCAAGATAAGTAAAATTATATTGTATGGCTTCACCATTCATATTTGTACAGCTTGTCTTAGTTTTTATTTATACTTTCTTTTTCTTCTCACATACACACTTTTACTAACCCATTATTGTCAAACTATGTAACACGTTTAAATATTTTTTCATTCATTATATTCATACATATTAGTAGTTTCTTGTTTTATTTATTATACAGAAAGACCTGTGAAATAGCCTTCAGCACATTTTTTTTTGCATAAGTATTGTCTAAAAACTAGCAGAGCACAGCAGGTAAGAGTTGACTGATTAAGGAGGTTGATTTCTTTCTAATTTTGTTTAGGAACAAAGTTAGTGGCGCCCTTACTATTGATGTAACTTTACTGTTTTTTAGTTTTTCTCTCTCTCTCTCTTTCTCTTTCTTTTTCACATTTTTTTTCTTTAATTAAACTTCCTTCAGATAACAGAGCCCTGAGAACTGGCTCCGTTATCTCCAATCTCTTTGTCAGTTTGGAAAGAACCTACTCTCTTTTAATACTTTCAATTATTTAAATAATTTTTACCCTGAGAGTAAGAGGTTTTTGTTTCATTGGCGCTCCAACGTGTATTAACTCTTACATGTTGTTATCTGCTATTTCTTTTTGGTAAAAAATTTTTATACTTGAAAATTTTTTTTCCCTGCAATTAGGGGGGAAATATCTTTGATATAATGTTCACTGTTTAACTTTTAATTATATTTTATGCTTTCTGCTTTTATAAAACAGGTCATGTGTAATAAATATATACATCTTTTTCGTTGTTTGAAATATTATATGATATATGTTATATTATATTTATAACTGGTGTGAAGCTTAACGATTCATATATTACCCAGTTTTTATATCAATTCATTTGTTACCTTTCAGTGACCTTCAAATTGTAAATTAATGTTGTTGAGTATTTGTTTCAAAATTTTTTTTCTATCATTAGAGTATAAAATTTTAACCTAACTTTAATTACCAAGAAAACTGTATTGAATTTAATTACAAAAATGTCTTTGCCTTATAAATTGAAGGTCGAATATTTATTATCTCATGAGCTGGAACACGAATTGGCATATAGAAATGTTGAAGTATTACCGACAGTAGCGGAGCGTAGAAAATTGTTGAGGGGTATTTTAGCTCAAGAAGCATCCAGTCGCAGTTCTATTTTATATGAGAATAGTCAATTGAATTTTGATAGTGAAATAAACGGTATAGAGTTAACTTTATCTGATTTGAGCAGAAAAATTTCAGAATTTGTAGGATCAGATAGGGACAATGAATATCTCAGATTAACATGTAGATTAGCTCATGCAAATAATCGGGTGTCTCGTTTGTCATGTAATAATGATGAGGAAGAATTAAAGAAAAAACAGTTTGCTACTCAGATTTTGTTGTTAGAGGGTGAACTTGATGGTAGATTACCGGGCACTATTCAGGCTCAATCAACTCCTGTGGGTCAGAACCAAAGCTTTACTTTCTCTAAGCCAGTACCTATATATAAATGGGGAATACATTTCTCAGGAATTGCAGAAAATGAATCTTTGGCAGGATTTTTAGAACGTGTAGAGTGTTTAAAGATTTCTCGAGGGGTAACAGATAACGAATTATTTTCTAGCGCTGCAGATCTCTTCACTGATCAGGCATTTTATTGGTATTTAAATAATAGAAGTCAATTTCAAAATTGGTCAGAGTTAGTTTCTAAATTAAAGTCAGATTTTCTCCCATATAATTATCAGGAAGATTTATTGGATGAAATTAAAAATAGAAAACAAAATATTAATGAAAAAGTTACCTTATATATAAATTCTATGTGTAGTCTATTTAATCGATTAGAAATAAAACAGGATGAATCATCAAAAATTAGAATCATTAAGAGAAATTTGCTTTCTAACTATGTTCAACCGCTAGCTTTATTAGATATTACCAGTATCGAAGAGTTAACCGATAAATGTAAAAAGTTGGAAGAATCTTTTACCTACTCACAGAATTCTCAGAATTCAAGTATTAGTTCGAGCAAACCTAAAATATATCTAGAACCACAGTTAAATAATACTTTTACCTCATCTTATCGGTCTAGGAATCATAATAATTCTAGGCATCTATCTACAGTGTCTACAGTAAGTTCACATAAAGTTTGCTGGAATTGTGGTGAACAGAATCATTTTTATCCGCAATGTAAATACGCTTTAAGAGTATTCTGTTATGGATGTGGAAATCCTGGATTTATAAAATCTAAATGTCCAAATTGTTCAAAAAACGAACCAAGCGGTCAGGTCAATGCTTTGGTGACACCTACCGCTCCTCAAAATCCTTCAGGATCCACACATCCAAAGCAAAAAAATTCAAAAAAAACAATCAAAGTCAAGAACAGTTTCCGAAATAACGTCTTCAACCACCAACCAATAAGTGAAATTTATTCCTTACCTAATCTATCTAAAAATTCAAATAAAAATAACTTATCTTATTTCAATAAAAATGATTGGTTAGCTTGGTTAAATATAGTAAGATCGTTTTACAAACCAAGCAAAGTAAATAAATTTCAGAATTCTATAAATACTCAATTATCTAGTAATTACTTTTTAGACTTGTTATATCGAAAAGATAATGATAACAGGCCTTATGTGGATATTATTATTTTTGGGAAGACATTCTCTTGTTTGATTGATACAGGAAGTAATCTGAGTTTTTTGGGTTCTCTAGGTCTTGAGTTTCTTAAGAATTTATCTATACCTATTTCTATTACCGAACAGTTTCAAGTTTCGACTGCTGATGGTACATACCATGATGTTGGTGGTTTTGTAGAAACTTATGTCACAGTGGATAAGTTATCTCGGATTTTAAAATTATATCTTTTACCTTCAGTTACTCAAACAGTTATCTTAGGAATGGATTTTTTAAAGACATTCAATATTAAAATAGATTTTTCTAAATTTACTATGAATTTAAATGCCTTATCTTTAAATGTCATCAATACTGTTAAGGACGTCACAACTTTAACAAATGATGAAAAAATTAAACTTGATGTTGTTATCGAAAAATTTAAAAGCATTAGCCCCAAGGATAAAATTGGTAGGACACATATCTTAGAGCATTTTATCGACACAGGAAATTCTCCTCCATTTAAAATAAAACAGTATCCATTGCCTCAAGCTATGGAAGTTCATGTGAATAATGAGATAGATGCATTATTAAAATTAGGGGTTATTGAACCAAGTACATCTCCTTATTGTTCTCCTATCTGTTTAACTCATAAACCTGATGGTAGTATAAGGTTACTTCTTGATGCTAGATTTTTAAACAAGCAAACTAAAGCAGATTCGTATATGATTCCAAATATCGAGGTAATTCTTAGTCAACTAAGGGATACGCGATATATTTCTAGTATCGATTTAAAACATGCTTTCTATCAAATACCTTTAGAAAAGTCGTCTCGTCCAAAAACAGCTTTCGCAATACGTTCTAGAGGACTATTTCAATTTACAAGTACACCATTTGGTTTAATCTCAAGTCCAGGTACCATGTCACGATTAATGGATATGGTAATAGGTCCATCTTCAGAACCATATTGTTTTTATTATCTTGATGATATAATTGTTTGTACATCACAGTTTGATAAACATGTTGAAATTTTGTCTAAAGTTTATGAGAAATTAAAAGAGGCTAATTTAACGGTAAATATTGATAAATGTCATTTTTGTCGTCCTTCTCTTCGCTATTTAGGTTATACCTTGGATGAAAACGGGTTAAGTATTGACGGTGAAAAAACTAAAGCTATTACTAACTATCCTGTACCGAGGACAACTACAGAGGTGCGTAGATTTTTAGGTGTTGTTTCATATTATCGTCGTTTTTTAAATAATTTTTCTACTTTATCTGCTCCCATTTCTGATCTTTTATCTAATAGAAAAAAAAATCAACCAATAAGTTGGACACCGGAAGCTCAAAAAGCTTTCGATGATATAAAAACTGTCTTAACTACCGCTCCTGTACTTTGTAGTCCTGATTTTGACAAATCATTTTATCTAATGTGTGATGCAAGTGATGTAGGTATTGGAAGTGTGCTTTTTCAGTTAGAAGATGGGTTGGAACATCCAGTAGCTTATTATAGTAAAAAATTGAATAAATGTCAAAAGAAATACACAACTACTGAAAAAGAGGCCCTTGCAGTCCTATTATCTATTGATCATTTTCGTTATTATCTTCTGGGACGACATTTTACTGTCATCACCGATCACTCTTCTCTTGTTTGGTTAAATAACATGAAGAAACCATCACCACGATTAGCTAGGTGGATTCTACAACTTTCACAATACAATTTTTCGATAGTCCATCGTAGAGCAACGGGTACCGTACCTGCAGATTTTCTATCCAGGGTGCCGGAAATAAATGTATTAGATTTATCTTTACTAAAACCTGATAATTGGTATAAAATTATGATTAATAAGGTTCAATCCGATCCGGATAGTTATCCTAATTTCAAGGTGGAAAATAATATCCTATATAAGCATGTCTTTAACAAGTATGCCAGTATTTGCAATTTAACTGACTGGAAAATTGTAGTTCCAACGGAAAACAGGCTTGAATTGTTGTCGAAATTTCATAATGATCCTACTGCAGCTCATTTCGGTGTTTTTAAAACATTAGAGAGAATCTCAGAGTTATATTATTGGCCCAGAATGAGACAGAGTGTACAAAAATATGTGAGGCGCTGTAAAGTTTGTGCTGCCTGTAATCCCACAAATTTGCCACAAGCTGGTCTCATGGGTAAATATCGTAACATAGGGTTTCCTTTCCAGTTAATTTCCTGTGATTTAATAGGCCCATATCCTAGATCTCGCCAGGGAAATACGTGTGCATTGGTCATTGTTGATTTCTTCTCTAAATTTGTTTTAATTCAACCTTTAAAACAAGCTACCTCTTCTGCGATTGTGAAATTTATTGAAAATAATGTTTTTCTAATTTTTGGAGTTCCTCAAATAGTAGCTGTAGACAATGGTAAACAGTTCACTAGTCAGTTGTTTAAAAATTTGATGTCTAAGTACAATGTCCAAAGTATTTGGTACACTGCAAATTACACTCCTCAAGCCAATCATACTGAGCGTGTGAATAAATCTATTGTCACTGCAATACGTTCATATTGTTTTTCTGATCATAGAACTTGGGATGTAGAATTACAGAAAATAGCTCAGGCAATTCGTTTGTCTAAACATGAAGTCACAGAATTTCCACCATCTTTTCTTGTGTTTGCTAGAAACGTACCTGTATCAGGGTCATTCTTCGGGAATATTGCAGAAAATGCAAATAATCAGCCTGCAATTGCTGATAAAATACACCGTTTACAGGATACTCAAGAAATGCCAAAAATTTTCGAAGATGTTAGAAAAAAATTACACAAGGCTTACATAAAATCGAGTAACCGTTATAATCTTCGTAAGCGCGATATTAAATTTCATGTAGGTGATCATGTTTGGAAAAAGAATTATCAGAAATCTGATAAAGCTCAATTTATTTCTGCAAAATTTATGCCTAAATATATACATTGTACTGTTAACCGTGTTATATCTCCCTTGATTTATGAACTTAAAGATAGTAATGGCAAAAATATAGGACGATGGCATATTAAAGATCTAAAAGAATATAACTTATCTACTGATGAATCAAGTGACTCTACCGATGATGAAAATAATCCTGACTCAGTATCTTCGGATAGTGAATGAACATTTGTTAGATGAACACATTTTTACCTTATCTGCAAAAGTAATTTTACTGTAGATTTTTCTGTGTTGTGCAGAGAGTTAAAAATAATCTCTTGGCAAAATTAATTTGTTGGTAACCTAGGTTTATCTTGTAGATTATATTTTTGGAATTAGAAAGTATTAAGAAATTAATATTATTTTTGTTTACTGAATTAGAGTTATGTGATGTTGGAACGGTAATTAGTATCACTAAAATTTGAATGTTCCATATTATATTTCTAATTTGTAGACTTATCTTTTCAGTCGAAATGTGTAGTTACACATACTGAAAAATATTATCTTATCTTACCGTTTTCAGTTGAATTGTGTCAAATGACACAAACTGAAATAATTTATCTTACCTAGGGTTTTTGTGTGTTAGAGAGAATGACACACAGAGCTTTATCTTTACCTTATTTTATCTCGTGTCGAAAATTTATCTTTACCTTATCTTATCTTGTGTCGCAGCAGACATAAATCGTGCGTCTTCTGTACATTTAAATATTGTCCCACCAGACATCTATTGTATAGTATATATCCTAGCTTGCTATAATAGTTATAGCAAATTTGACTCTTACCTCTTTTGGCACAGCAACACAGAAATGATCTATCTATGTTACTTAATAGTTGGTTTAATTTTATCTTAAAATTTGTATCTTTATCTTTTCTAGTTAGATTCCAAATAAATCCAGTTCATTGTAAGGAATTTAATTTTCAGTGTTCGTAGCTTAAACGCTTATCTCTATCTAACAAATAGTTATTTTCACTATTCAAAAATATCTATAATTATCTTGATATATCTTACCGTAGAAATTAAAATTTCTATCTGTCAAGAAAACATATTTTCTTTATCTTATAGTAAGGGAATTTGAGAGGATAGAACAAATAAGTTTGGAGTTTATTGCCTCACCTTTAGAATATGACATATGGTTGTTAAATATGTTAGTGCTGGAATAATCGTCCATTCCTTTGTGACAGTATTTGTATTTCCTCTAATTTACTTTCTCTCTGTTTGCTATTTAGGATTCTTATGAATTCTTATTATTATCTACATAGAAACATCAAAATATCTTTTTGATATTTCTTTACCTGACTATGACTCATATACACTAGATTATAAAATTAATCTAGGCATTAAAAACACAATATCTTTACCTTAATGATTCACAATATCGAAAAGTAGATACGAATAAGTTTGGAGTTGGTTACCTCACCATTAGATAATGACTTGTTGTTGTTAAATATGTTAGTGCAGGAATCATCGTCCATTCCCTTGTGACAGTATTTGTATTTTCTTTAAAGTTTACTTCTTCCCTCTTGTGAATATTGCGAAGTGTTTTTGATGTTCCTTTACCTGATTGTGACGTCTATATTCTCAATGAGAATAGTAAGTTTTTTTATTTTTTTTCTTTTCTTTCCTTTCATTAGTTATAGGATAAGACAATTAGTTATGAGTTTTATCGACCTATTTATCTGAGCCATATTATGTTATTCTTTTCTCTTCCTATTATCATTTTATCTTAACTTTTATTTTTGATTTAAAGAATTTATCTGGGGTAGTATTCTTGTGAGTTTATTCTCACCAGTGTTGCTTGCAGTTCGGTCTACGGATAACGAGGGGCAACCCTGAAATATCACACCTGGGCAAATGTCTTTTCCTATATTCCTTACCTTCAGAACAAATATGCACTCGGTGAATAAGGTTCGTGACAAATACCTAACTTGTCTTTCATATAATGGGTGGTTAATGTTGGACCATCTTAATAAATTTCCAACTTTTAATCTTTTTCTATATCTTTTTATGTTTCTTCCCGACTTTGTCTTTTTGGTATCATTTAATAACCCTTCAGGTTATTATTTTAGCGTTAATGATATGCTAGAATATCATTGAGTGTGCAGTACTCTGAACTGGACGTTGTGTAGTGTCTTCGTTCGAGCTACATTGCGGTGTGGGGTGTTTGAAGTTGTTATGGGGCAATGTGGAAGCAGTTGAATCGGAATACGAGGCTCTCTTTGCTGCTAAGTTTGCGCAATTTCGGTCTTGTGTGATCACTTACAACTTGGCACACCTTCTGTTTCTAGATTGAGCCATGGGGATTCTCAGCATCTGACCTGACGGTGGATATCGGATGCAGACAGTGCAGAACATGTATGAGGGTGTGTTTTTTATCTTTCATTTTTTTTTGTCTAAAATTTTCTTTTGTTATGCTGTATTTTAAGGGTTTGAGTAAGTTCAGTTACTAAACGGGTAGACTGTTCCCTTGTATCAGTACTTAAGTCCCTGAAAATGCATATGTGGGTTTTTGTTTTTCCTAATGTAAATTTTTTCGTATTCGATTTAGGGTTCTATGTTGATAAGTAAGAGCAGTTACTAATTGGGTAGACTGTTCCTTTGAATAAGTACTTAATAACACAGAAGCTTAAAGTTTATGTTAGTCTCAATATGGGGATGAACTTTATTGGGGGTGTATAAATATGTACAAAATATGTATGTATATATATATTAATATTGACTTCATCAATGTTTTTTTTTAAAATAGTAAGGATTTTCCTTTTTACTCATACGTGATTCTCATATTTTAAAGTTTCTATTTTAAATTTTCTTCCCTCGTTTTTTTTTGGTCTCAATAGTTTAATTATATAACAAAAAATTTTTTTTGAAAATTTTTTTTCTTGGCTGTTAGGGGTATGAAACGTTCACTTAGCAGTTAACATTTCTAATAGAGTTTTAAATAAATAATTCAGCGATGCATGTTAAATGTATTGGTGGAATAGACCACACGTCCTTCCTTGCCAATGTTTTAAACAACTATTTAAATGTTGGTGGAATAAACTGTGTAGATATCTCACAGAAAAAAAATTCTGAATAGTAATTCGGAATGCGGCACGATACGAGAGATTGTAATAGAGAATGGTAGTCGCAGAAATCCTGATAAAAGTTTTAAATATTCTGTATGGTTATTAAAAAAACTTGTTCTAAGAACAAATTCGCAGGGATTACTGCGATACCGCCTGGAATAATTTAACTATTCCGGTAAATTTAACTAAAATCACCCGACGGAAGAACTAAGGTGAAGATTTGTCGGCAATTTGCATTGACTCACAAGAAATGGTGTTTCCATAAGAGCCAATTCATGATCTAGATACTCAACTATGTATTATACTGAGAATTATTTAACCTAGGAAGATTTTATGGAGAATCGACTTCGACTTGCTACTTCAAGATAAGTAAAATTATATTGTATGGCTTCACCATTCATATTTGTACAGCTTGTCTTAGTTTTTATTTATACTTTCTTTTTCTTCTCACATACACACTTTTACTAACCCATTATTGTCAAACTATGTAACACGTTTAAATATTTTTTCATTCATTATATTCATACATATTAGTAGTTTGTTGTTTTATTTATTATACAGAAAGACCTGTGAAATAGCCTTCAGCACATTTTTTTTTGCATAAGTATTGTCTAAAAACTAGCAGAGCACAGCAGGTAAGAGTTGACTGATTAAGGAGGTTGATTCCTTTCTAATTTTGTTTAGGAACAAAGTTAGTGGCGCCCTTACTATTGATGTAACTTTACTGTTTTTTAGTTTCTCTCTCTCTCTTTCTCTTTCTTTTTCACATTTTTTTTCTTTAATTAAACTTCCTTCAGATAACAGAGCCCTGAGAACTGGCTCCGTTATCTCCAATCTCTTTGTCAGTTTGGAAAGGACCTACTCTCTTTTAATACTTTCAATTATTTAAATAATTTTTACCCTGAGAGTAAGAGGTTTTTGTTTCACTGGTTCTTTCTTGGAAAACGTTGGTTTTGGAGTAGATTTTGCGGCTGCTACATAAGTGGAAATTTGAGGAACGTTAGAGTTATTTTCAGTCATTGTAGGTTTGCTTCCGATGTGGAAGTTGTTATTGTTGCTGCCCTCGTAGTCAAAGGCAGCTTCTTGTGTTACGCTAATAGTAGAAATTTTGTGTTTTATTTGTCAGCAAACCAAAATACATCATAGTGTTGAATTGGTTGCCTAGCGGAAAACTGAACCAGCGAGTGTAGAATAACTGGTATACTTCTTATCAGTAGTCACACAGAAATTTATTATTATTGTTGACTAACTAAATCAAAATAGCACAAATCCCGTTATAATTTGCAGGATAAGTGTACGATAGAGAGATCTATAACTAGTCCAAAAACTCTGAATAATTGTCCATTGTTTACCTCATAAACTTTGAAAAGCTACGCACTAATCTTAATCGTACTTTACTCTCTCAAGCCCAGTGGCGGAGTCCGTTTGGTAATTTATATATTCATTAAACTGGAATTTCTGTTTACTAGTCTAAATACGTATACGCCACACTGTGGCGCTTCCCTACTTGGTTGATTTTTATCACATATGAATCACAATAATATATTAATATTTTAGAATGGCTTTTAAATGTAACGTAAGCAAATTTTGGTTATTATTTGGTTCGTTTCGCATTTTATATCGTTATAATATCACTCTGCAAATTGGAAATTCATTGAGCAATGAACGTTATTATACTCATTATTATTATCTCCTTTGAGAAACAGGCCCACAGTAGATTTGATGACAGCGAAGCTGAGATATAAAATCTTAGAAATGATGCAGTTACTCAAAAAATGTGTAAATTGTAATTTCAAAAATTTTCTGAATTATACACACCTCAAGCTTAACTTTTTCAATTGATTGACAACCTATTATTTATCAAACTCTTCAACCACGTTGTTTCTTTATCCACATTTGTATTTTATCACTTGATTATAACTTCTCAAAATTCCAACCAATACTTTTCCCGCATATTAGATAAAGTTGGGCGGAAAAGTAAAACAAGAAAAAACGGTTTAAAGAAAAAATCATGTGTGTATGTCGTCGTCGGCCACTTTTCGTAACATGTTAACACGAGACAGCCACCAGAGTGCAACCAATTTAATGATTGAATATTGTTCAGGATATATCATAGATGGACTCTATTGATTTTCAGCTCATCACAGCCAGTACAACGGATCCTATAAATCCACAAATAATTGTTTCCTCATATTTAGGTGAATTTCGATTTGTTAGCACTATACAGTCTCTGATGTTTATACAAGTAACTAATTTTATGATGAGATAGAGTAAAGTGCCTTGATATCAGATAGTTGCCTAATATCGGATAGGTCTGTTTTAAAGAAATCTGTCATCTGATTACGAAGAAACCTGTCTACAGCATGGAGCTTAACCCAAACCACCGAATGATATTTTAGCGTATCTGATAAAACTTAGATGGCTCTAGAGTCACGTATACCGAACTGTCACATTCTGAGATTTTACACGTGCTAGTGTAACATTTTTTTTCAATATTCTTATTGCTATTATGTAGCAACTCCAATGTTTGTTACTTAAGTTCGAACGGCAGCTTTTGGTCGGCGAGCATAAGTCATGGGACTTGTTGCTTACTCTGAGAATGTTGGTACTTGAAAATATGATTAATGGGAAATAGTCTACCCGTGAGCGCCACTTTATTTTTACCAGTAGTTATAAACCTCATGAAAATAAAGAAACATGAAAATAAGGTAACTTAGGACATTACTAAAAAGATTATGAAAATATTAAAAGTGTGGACCATAAGAATAAACACAAATTAGTTGTTGCTACTACATTTATTTGAACAATAAAAAAAAATATGTACTAGTGGATAACGCACCCTACAAGCAGTATGTAAATGACAAGCAACTTTAACAAAAATATTATACTATTGA
The DNA here is from genome assembly GCA_963921935.1 of Galeruca laticollis. Classification (NCBI taxonomy): domain Eukaryota; kingdom Metazoa; phylum Arthropoda; class Insecta; order Coleoptera; family Chrysomelidae; genus Galeruca; species Galeruca laticollis. Next base: position 46,542,808 of record OY998181.1, on the reverse strand, counting down.
CAAGCCCATTTAACATGTAATATGTGGATATTATAAAAGTTTAACAAAAATAGCGTACTCACCCACAAAAATTTTCTACTTGAACACTCGAAATTAAGTAAAGTTGATCACAACATGTTAAAATGTAGTTTCTACATATAATAGCTATAATGTGTTCCTGTCAACTACTGATAGAATTTGTATTCCAAATTTGAATTTAGATTTAACAATGTTCCCAAATTATCAAATTTTATTTTATATACTTATATATTTATGCATCAATTTGCAATAGCGCAAGAAAATACATTTAAATGTAAATTGAAAATAACTAAATCTCCTATATATATAGAAGTATTACACAAAAAACTGAAATATGTATCCTAGTGGCTGAAAGTTATCCTTCAAACCTGTCTATGCATCGATTTGCAATAGTACTAGGAAATACATTTTAATTTAAGTTGAAAATAACTGAAATGTCATATATATAGAAATGTTACACAAAAAACTGAAATCTGTATCCTACGAGCATCTGGCAGTGGTGTGTGTGAGTAAAACGGTCACACGTGGTCCTGTCTAAGCTTTGTGGGGCTTGCCTAACAGTTTTGTGGGGGTTATTTCTACATAACTACACCTGGAGGGTATTGTCCTGGTGGAATGGATTATCTTTCATATCCTCCCGTCCACGATCTGGATCCATGAAACTCACTATCAAAAGTTGTACAGCCGCAATGGCGGTTGTCCAAAATGGCCTCTCCTCATACAAAGCTGATCGCGTCAGCGGGCCAATATTCGCCGTGAAGGTGATCCCTATTAAAAAAAGTTCTCTTGTGATACCGAAACAAATTATTCTTAGGCTAACTTACCCTGTTGAAACGAAGGGGACACTAAAAAATCAAAGCAACTAAGCCTAACAACGAAATCCTTCCTTTCTTCATCGTCGGATTTTTATAAAGAAAGCATTTTTCAAAAAAAAAGCAAAGCTTATCAGTTTGATGTCATTTCAACAGTATGTCAACTCTGAAAGAACATAGACAACCGATCCTTGAATTCTATGACTCGGCCTGTAACCGATTGACATTCCAGCTACCGCATCATAGAAATAACTCAACTGGTGGAGAAAACCCCACTCGACTCGACGTCGCTACGTTTGACATTATTACTGACCTTCAATTTACTTGTATGTATTGCATCAATGCTACGGGCAAGACTCATGCGATACAAAGAAGCGCGCTGGCGAATGCATTAAGCTTGCATGCCAATACACAATGAAAAAGAAGAAATTACCTGTACATGTGTCTACCACCACTGACATTTGCTGATATTTTAATAACAACTAGTTAATTACAATTATTTAATATGTACAAAGGAAAATCGAAAGAGGTAAGCACACATTTTATTCGTACTACTTATGACTAATACTTATTTTTCGATTTCAGTTTCTTGGAATTGGAACAGCTCTGAAAAGATTATAGTCTTTTGTAAATCCTTTTGAAATGCAAGAAGATATGGAAGATAAAAGTTTTGGATATAATTACCAGTTATATGTTGTTGTAAATACCTCTAACTTTATATAATAAAATATGGAAGTCTATCCTTAGGTAACTCGTTCTTTATTTAGGTGTCTAAAATGAGTAAGTTATATTTAAAATGCTACACTAGTTGAAAACGTAATTTTTAGACATTCAGGTAAGTTTTCAAAATTGTCTCTGTAGTTTAAGTTAGTCTATAATATGTCTACTTCCATTCAGTGCATGTGGACGTGGACAATGGATTATTATAGTTTTCTTTGTTTTATGACCTTGACCTTCAACAGGAGACAATTTGCTTAATATCGGATGGTCACGTTGTCTTAATATCAGATATCCGATATTAGCACAAAATATTTCTTATCTGTCTTTATAATATCTACGTGGCAAAGGCCTAATTAATAACTAAACTTTTATGTTTTCGTCGATAAGAAGAAAGATTTATGCTATAATCCTTGTGCTACACCTGCTCATTTAATTTTCTATCTTACACTTTTTCTAATTTCAGAAATAAAATATCATTGAAACCCAAACAAAAACGAAAGACGTGGGATAGTAAATCCATGCTTGCAGCTGTTACTGCGGTTAAAAACAAAGAAATGGGATACTTTCTACCTTCAAGAACGAACACGTTGGAAGACTACGTAAAAAACAAAATAAAGTCACCTGAAGAGCTTATTCAAACCAATCTAGGATATCCACCTGTGTTGCCGGAAGAAATTGAAGGGGATTTGGTTGATTATTGTCTAGAAATGGATAAAAGATTTTACGGATTGCGAGCTTCTGATATTCGAAGATTAGCCTTTCAATTAGCCATTCGGAACAATTTAAAACATAGGTGTTCAAAGAATCAGGAATGAGCAGGTTACAAATGGTTGTGTTCGTTTTTAAAAAGGCACCATGAACTAACGTTCAGGAGACCACAGGGTTTATCAACTGCCCGAATCAAGGGATTCACAGAAGAAAATGTGAATCCCTTTTTCAAAATTTTGGAACCTGCGATGGAGAAGGTAAAATCCAATCCCTGTCGAATATACAACATAGATGAAACAGGTATAACGTCTGTACAATCCAAGCATACCAGGATAATCACTCTAAAAGATGAAAAGCAAGTAGGGGCAATTAGCTCTGCAGAAAGAGGATCACTAGTGACGGTAGTTACCTGTATGAATGCGGCCGGTGGTTATGTGCCTCCAATGGTCATATTTCCCTGAAAAAACATGAAGGCAGAATTATTCAATGGCGCTCCACCAGGGAAAATTGCTGCCTGCCATGAGTCTGGCTGGATTTAGCGCCACATTTTTACCAATTGGTTACAACATTTTATTAGCCACGCTAAACCAAGTGAAGCTGATCCTGTTTTATTATTCTTGGACGGTCACTACTCCCATACGCGAAACCTTGACACGATAATCCTGGCGCGACAGAACCATGTGGTTATTGTATGTCTCCCGCCGCATTCTACTCACAAAATGCAGCCAGAGGACCTTGCATTCATGGGTCTTCTTATAGCCTATTACTCACAGGATATTGAAAATGGCTGAGAAGAAACCCTGGAAGATTGGTCACCACCTATCAAGTTTGCGAATTGCTTGGATGAGCGTATGTAAGATGTACTACAGCTGAGATCGCTATAAATGGTTCTCGAAAGAGCGGTATCTTTCCATTTAATAAGCACATTTTTCGAGACCACGACTTTGCTATTTACCATCAAGCGGAAGGTGACCGAATTCCAGCTACGAATCTACCCGATGCTTAACAACAAAAGCAAGTGACTCCTCCAAGGCATGTTACTTCTCCAAGGCATGTGACTCCTCCAAGGGTTGTGACTCCTCCAAGGCATGTGACTGCTACAAGGCGTGTTACTCCTACAAGGCATGTTACTCATCAAAGATGTATCAATACGATCAAATGTGTGAGAGATTCATCATGTAAAAACATTTCCAATTCCAGACATCCAAGAGTGCGGCCCCAAGATATTAGCCCTTTGTCGACCACTTCATTTTACAAGTCTAGTGATAAAGGAAGGAAGTCCAGAAAAGGATCTGTTGCCTTGATTACAAGTACCCCATATAAAGATGCCTTAGAAAGAAGTTTGTCAGAACAGAAGAGAAAGAAAAGTACTTCAAAGGTAATTGCGAAATTAAAAACAGACAAATGTAATCATTCTAAAAAAACAAAAACAGAAGGGAAAATATATTACTAAAAAGACAATGACAACGAAGGTTAGAAATACTAGTGTTAATAATGACGAATCTTTTAGTTCATCTGAAGAAGCTGAAGTACTAATTATAGATGATGATTCTGACATGGAGTGTGACATTGGGGAAGAGGAAGTAGAATGTATGTTTTTTTCTGGACTCTTCTCTGAAGATACCTCAGTGAACAATGGATTCAGTGCTCAAAATGTTTCAGGTGGGCTCATGCCGACTGGGCCAATATAGACAAAGAATACACACATATTTGTGATATGTTTCTCGATGGCTTGTTTTATATGGTTATCCTAATATCGGATACCCTATCCGGTATTAGGAACATTATTTTTTGTCAACGTAAATTGACCATTTTCCGAAAAACTTAAATTTTATTTTTTAACATGTGGCAATGATTTATTTTGGTTTAATATATGAATCTCTATAGCCTATTATTTGTTTTGTTTTAAAAACTTCGTAGATTTATTGGTGTAATAAAATTATTATTAGGGTTCAAAAAAAAGTATCCGATATCAGGGCACTTCACTCTATTGTTCAGGTTCAGGGCGTCGTACAAATGCGGAAAAGTTTGGTTTAGTCTAAAATATTCTTCATTTTTTATAGCACAACCAAAATTCATTCAATACAATACTCGATATCTTTATTACTGAATATGATTTTTACACTTCAATGTCCGTTTTGTGGCACTATCTAAAACTATTATGCTAGCAGTTTTCTAAATCACGTCATTGTTGTATCATTGGAATCCAAGCCAAAAGACAGCAAGTTGTGAAGACAACACATGCTGTGAAGTTTTTTGTCTCATCTGGTATACTGGTCACATGGGTAATTATCCTGCTTTGACAAAATGGGCAAACTGTAATAATTTGTTCTCTTCCTCTAATTTTGAAGCAAAATTTTCGATGTGGAAATTCATTCTCGACCTCGGAACTAGTTAACTTCTTATACCATTTTTTGAAAAAACTTGTATCTATAGATGGAAATAAGGATATAACATCTCGCGGATATATCATAATTTTTTTTCAAATTCGGTTCGAAATGAGATTAATTAATATTATTGAGTTATGAAAAAAAATGACATTCATGACAGCGTTCGTGTATAATATTGACGCAAATTTATTTTTTGACATGAAAGCCACATTTCCAGGACCTCTAAACACGTTATATATTTTTGTCGAAAGAATTCATATTTCATAAGCATTGTGTGGTTCTTGTCAGTGGGTTTAAAAAAAATTGGTACTTAATTTCCAATATACTGATTAAACTCGCGAATACCATTGAGAGAAAGATTTGCTTCGTTACTTCCAATTCTATTATATTCTAAGTAGAGGTGCGTCAATTCATGGCGTCTATTAATGTTCTACGCATCTCTGTTTTCTGTCACCGTTCACTCCTGGAGGTAGGTGGTCTCATGAGTGAGAGCTACCAGCCGACAGTGGCTGATGGCGGCCTGGTTCTCGTCGCGGGCGCTACAATCTCCCTCTTCCCTATACGATCCGTTCCGGGAGTAGGAGCAAAAGCAAGTCTATAGGCAACAGAAGTATGACATGTAGGCCATGCTTTAGTAGAAATTATGGGCAACTGCCATGTGGGATATCATCAGACAGATGTTCAAAAAATAAGGAACGCCATTAAAAAATAAAGTTACGTTATCAATAATCATCTTTCAATAAACAGTAAGATTATTAATAAATAAACAAACCCAAAGCAATACATGGTGTCAGAAGTCAAGAGAATAATTTTGGCCTTAATGTAGAAATAATTCAAAGATGAATCGTTCAAGCCTCCAACTGATTTGGAATTAGCAGAGAACGTTATAAATAATTGGAACAATTTTAACGATAATTTGATTTGTTTCTAGTGGCTACAGATAATATAGTGGTACCGGAGGCCCGTAAAGTGGCAATGTTTTTGAACTTCATTGATAAACAAGCGTTTGATGTCTAAAATAATTTTAAGTTAGATAAAACCACGCTAACCCTGAAAACATTGTACAATACCTTTGAAAACTATGTGAAGCCCAGAATGGATATTGTTATAGAGAGACATGGATTTTTCCCAAGATCACAAAATTCAAGAGAGTCGTCCGATTCCTTTTACAATGATTCACAAAAACTAGCGAAGAGTTGTAATTTTGAGGGCCAAGAAGAATCACTGCTACGACATAGAATCGTAATTTCATTAATGATAGAACATTACAGGAGAGGCTTTTAAGGGACCCATAATTAACACTTAAGAAAACAGTAGAACTGGGACACTGAAGAAAGCCCAACAGATATCGTTAAGACAACCAGCTGGCTCATCTGAATTTAATACAAACGTTGATATGGTTGGAATTAGTTGTAGAAGACCGTCTAAACCTATATTTGTGGATAACCATGGTGATAACAGTCAAGCCTATCAGTGTAAAAGATGTGGTATCAAGCATGGAGCAGGCAAGTGCCCAGCATATGGAGAGAAATGCAATAATTGTGGCAAGATTAATCACTTCCCACTTGGATGTTTCAAAGGTTTGAAAAATAACAATAAAACGGTAAATGAGATTACATTTGACGTAAGTGATTTCTTTGTGGACTCTATTCAAGGTAATGATTCTAATACCAATATCTGGACACAATATGTGTTAATTGAAAATGATAACATATTGTTCAAGTTAGACACAGGGGCAGATTGTAACATATTTCCCATAAATATTTTCAACCAAATAAAATTTGAACATTAGCCTTCAATCAAGGAAAGCAAAAAATAAAACAATTAAAAGTTATTTCAATGAGAAGCGACATGGAGTAGGTTATACTGTACTTGTATGTAGTGTTAATAACAATATCTGTCATGTTGAATTCATTCTTTTTGACCCAAATGATATGCCAATTCTAGGGTAATGCATATGAAAAAATGGAATTGATATCTAAAATTTGTAACTGTGAGGGTAAGATTCGGTCATTAGAATGCAATGAAAAATTAGAAATTGGGTTCATAATATTGTAATTGTTGATAAAGCTGATGAGAGTCTGAGAATATGTTTAGATCCATTATATCTGAATGCTTGTTTGAAGAAGGAGACATTTCCCATTTCCACTGCAGAAGAATTGAGTGCAACCCCAGCCGGTAAGAAAGTATTTAGTTTGCTTGATATGAGAGATGGTTTTCACCAAATTACATTAACGAGTAGAAGCAGTGATATTTGTACGTTTATCACTCCATTTGGTAAGTATGAATATAAGAGATTTCCATTTGGACTCTCAACAGCACCGGACGTATTTAAAAGGATGAATGTTAGTATTTTTGGTGGTATCAATGGGGTGCAAATATATTTTGATGCTTTTATATTGCTGGTGTAAGTGAAACTGAGCATGATGCAATTTTAAAACAAGTCTTAAATAGAGATCGTAACTCTAGTGTCAGATTAAATGTAAAAAAACTTCAATATAAAGTAAGTCAGGTGAAATACATTGGGTTGATCTTTGAAGAAAATGCTGTAAGTCCAGATCCATAACAGGTGGAGTGAATTGTTTAATTATATTCTCCACAAAATAAAAGAGAGATGTTAAGCATTCTAGGGATGATTAACTATCTATCAAAATTTATACCTAATGTCTCAGATATTTCCTCAGCTCGTGAATTAACAAAGAATAATGTTCTGTGGCACTGGTCGATCGATCATGAAAATTGTTCCAATAAATTAAAAAGTCTTGTTAGTAATGCACCTACATTAAAATTATTTGATCCCAATATTCAAATATAAATTCAGGCAGATGCTTCTCAAAATTAACTGGAAGCATGTCTAATGCAAGGGGGTAGGCCAGTTTCGTTTGCATCTCGGAGTTTAACAGACACTGATAAAAGGTATTCAAACTGGAAAGGAACTTTTAGCAATATGTTTCTCACTTTAAAAGTTCCATCAGTTTGTTTGTGGTAACAAAGTCAAAATATATACAAATCACAGACCACTCATCTCGATAATAAAAAAAGACTTGCATAAAATTACAGCTTGTCTTCAACGATTGAAACTAAAATTACTGAAATATCAAGTTGACCTCAACTATCTACCTGGAACATCAATGTTAATTGCAGATCTTCTATCAAGATCTTACTTGAACAGTAATGTGCATAATGACGACACACACAAGGAGGTGGTACATAGTCTCAAAACAGAAGTTTCAATGAGCTATTAAAAATTCTGCTCTAAACACTTTAAAGTAATATGTGTTGGAGGGGTGGCCTCCGAATATTAAGAAAGTACCTGAATAACTTAGACCATTTTGGTTCATTAAAAATAAAATAACTCTCAAAAACGATCTTTTATTCTTAAAAGATAAAATAATAGTACCCACATCGTTAACATCAGAAATGTTAAGTTTGGCACATAAACCCCATTTTGGCATAGGAAAAACCAAGAAAAGGTTGAGACAAATATTTTATTGGCCTAAATTACATTTTTATGTGGAAGATGTAGAGTATGTGAAAAGTTTAGTAAATCAAATCTAAATGAACCTCTAATTCCGCATAGTATTCCATACCTGCCATTTGAGAAGGTTGGTATAGATATCTTTGATTATAGAGGAAGGAGTTACCTAGCTTCGGTGGACTACTATTCAAAATGGCTGAAAATAGATCCATTATTAAACAAAATGGCAAGTGAAGTTGAAAAACGTTCAAATTTTATTTTTAGCACTCATGGCATTCCACAGCAAATAGTTTGTGACAATATGCCTTTTTCAAGTTTCGAGTTTCGAAAATTTGCTAAAAAGAGGTGTTTTGAAATAGTCAATTCTAGCTCAATGTATCCAAAGTATAACGGGTTATCAGAAAAAGCCGTTGTTGTTGAAAATGTCGTATATCTACATGGGGGTGTCTGGGAACCTCCCGTTGTAACTAAAATAGAAAATACACCGTGGTCATATACAATCATGATTGAACTGGGAAAGGAAACAAAAAGTAACTATGTACAATTGAAAAAAGTCAGTACATAGTCCTGTGATTGGATCCCCTGAGTATAATGAAATATTACCTGATGAGATGTTGCCTTCGCATGTTAATAGTGATAAGAGTGTAGTTTTAGAGAACTCAAATGTTCTTGAAGAAAATGACTCTAAAAATTGTACAGTTACAAGATCTGGTCGTCAGTGAAGAAAGCCTGACAAATTTAAAGAATATGTGATGTAAATCTAATGTGCTTTTGAAGTTAAGAGGGGAGATGTGACATGTAGGCCAGGGCTTAGTAGGAATCATGGGCAACTGCCATATCGTCAGCCTAATTATCACACCTAGTAACTCCAAAATCACAAAATTTACAGGAAATACAAAAAACATTCCAAAAAATTCAGATAAGTCGCTATCATTTGAATTTTTTTGTTGTTTTTTGAAGTACATTAATTACTATAAAAGTAAGTAATTTCATATTATTATATCCAATTTTATTAATTTTACGGGAGATACGAGTTTTTCTGGAATTAGAGCTAAATACATATAGGAGATATGAGGTTTTATTTTGCAAGCTAGTTCAGTGTGTAAGTTTAAAAAATTGAAAACTTGACTTATTTATTTTATACAAAAATACAAAATTAACTAGTTATTACAAAAAAATAAACGCATTTTTTATAAATTTACAAAAAAGTTATTGCAAAATTACTCGTCAGGTAAGGAATTGTAAAAGCCGTGGTAATCAGTGTCACGACTTTTTTTAGTTGTTGCAAATGGTTATATTTTTTGGTTTTAATTTTCAACCTAGAATAATATACCGGTGGAATGATCTTACTCGTAGTAGTAGTTTCTCTATTTATTCATATCGGAAGCTCCTTCCATTCTTTAGAATACCTTAGTTTAAAATCAATGGTACCACTTGGAATATACTTCAACGCACGAATATCTGTTACTACTTGATCTCCCATCTTCTTACCTGGTCTAATAGAATTTATCGTTTGAACTTTACTGTAGTTTTTAAAAAAAGTATGATTCAGGTACTTCACCACGTATGGTTTGGAAGTTTCTCTTGCGTTTGTACAAATTTTAACGTATTCGAAAGGAACGTTTATGTTTTGATTTCTCAACTCCCTTTCAAAACATGAGTGCATTGAATCAGCCCCATTTGGATGTGTCCTTTTTCTAAGTACTTTTAAATTACACAAACTTTATTTTTGACGGAAACATTTTGTAAGGCACTTGCAAGTGTTGCGTTCCGATTTTGTCCGGTACACACATCACTAAATAATATCAAGTCTTCATTTGGTCCAAATGTTTCTAATTGACTTTCAAGAAAATGACAAATTATTGTTAAAAATTCGTTTGCTCCAACCGTACATTTTGATTCATTCCGAATAAAGCAGTGAGCATCGTGAGTTTTATTGTCGTAAACCGTGAAGTTATGTACGGCGAGTTTGGTTTCATAATATGAAGAAGAAACATTTGATTTCGGGCTTAAAAGTACGGCTTGCAAGTCCATCGTGAATACTTTCTTTTTATCACTTTTTTTATCATTGTCTTTTTCTATCCTAGCTTTTTTTTTTCTAGATGAACGTCGTATTCTTCCTGAGCTATGTTATTTGTTTCTCGTGCAACACATACGTCGCACTCATCTTTTTACGTGAAAATAAGTTCGAATTTGAATCATTAAACACATTAAAAAAAAGGTATTTGAAAGCGGATTTGTTTGTTTTTCTTGACACCATTCTTTAGAGTAAACCTCATACAATTGTTGTTTTGATTTCCAAATAAGTTCTAAATACAATTTCGTTGTTGTTAAGCGACAGTATTGTGATTCCATTTTTGGCAATTTCAGCAGAAGCTCATTCAAAATAGCTGATCTCTCTTCTCTTGAAGTCGTTTTATTTTTCTACCTTGCTCATTTATCTTCATGCCCAGTAACGCGCTCTTCTTCATGAGCAGCCTTTTCTTTTTCCATGAGCGTACCATCCATTCACCTATATCCATTGTGTTCAAAAACATTTTGTTGCACACCTTGATCATATCATTATCTTTTCGTAAATAGTAGATAAATGAGTTGGTTCTCCTTGATTTGTTTTCATTTTTTCTATCTCTTTGTCTTTAAGTACTAGACACCTCTACAAGTAGCTGCATGAATGAATGTTTTTCCTTCCAATTCATTTGCCACAAGTCATTAAATATTTTTTTTTCTATTGTCGTCTGTAAGTAGACAACATTTTAAGGTGTTATTTTGTTTTAACCGTTATTTTTCCCGAATTTTTACAACATCTTATTTTCATATTTCGCTTTTCTTTCCAAATATCGTACTTCCATCCAGTTTGTACCAGTTTTTTTCCATTATACTCCTTTCCGGATTCACGATTTTTTTTATTTTCCTCTCTATTCCAAGTACTCTGTTTCACATGTCTTTCTTCTTTTTTTTTAAAGGTTCCTCTTCTGATCCACTTTTGTTTTCAATGTTGGTAGATACATTTTCAAGATTTGGATCTTCACTCTCTATTGTTGCATCAGGGCGATGTACATTATTTAACATAGGCGCAGTGTCGGAATCAGAAAGTGTATTTTCAGTAGGAAGGGAATCATTTTTACAATGGTATATAACGGTATGTCACTATCAGTATTATCAGCACTGGTCCCAGTAACAGAATCTTCAAAAATTAATTCATGTTGGAGTGCCATTTCCAAAATTTTCCGAGTGCGACACATTCTGAAAGTTTATTTACGATTTGTTAACGCTATTGAACAAAAGTAATACCAGTGACTTACCTCTCTTTTTTTATTATTTAACGTAAAGCACAAGTAATACACTATTAAAGCTTCTATCAAATCAAATTTTATGATAAATTTTGTCTTGTGTCTGTCACAACTTTCAAAATTTTTAGGTTAGAGATGTATTCTAGGACGCGCGGATGTATATGGAGTTAAGAGGTTTTCTCTTCTTTCCATATTATTAAAATGAAGTAATATGGAGTGACATGGTTTTCTCCATGATACGTAGTTTTTTTCCTCCCACAAATGGCAATAAAATCTCATTTTTGACCAAAATTGGAGTAACGAGGTTTGATAGTTAGGGTGACGATATGTCGGATATCATCAGACAGCTGTACAATAAATTAGAAACGTCATTTAAAAATGAAGTTACGTTATCTGTAATCATCTTTTAATAAACAGTAAGATTATTAATATATAAACGAACCAAAGCAATACAAGAAGCACTTCGGACGGGTTCTTCGTCACTGGCGTTGAATTTTTCCAGTCTGGATAGTGTAGAGAAGTGTAGAAGAGATGGTTAGGTCCTTGTGGTCGTTGGACGGATCTGCAGCTACTTCCAATTCAGAGTCTTGTGAGAGATGGTTCAGAGGTGGATACGTTTGGCAAGAAATTGGTAGTACGGCCTCGTGTTCGTAGTGGTAGTACTGATACAGTATCGTCAGTGGTATCCGTCTCTTGGAAGGGTGTCAATGCGGAAACGTGTTATTTACCTAGTGGCACAACAGGTTTCTGTGGCGATGACACTTTGTAGGTGCTCGAGGTGACAACCTTTGTTAATATGTGTAGTCTGTCTCTACTCAGGACGAACTTCGAAATTACCATATTTACTTAACTCATCCACGTCTACGAGCATGTTATCATTAACCTGAAAACCTATGTTGCGTCGCATTTATCAGCAGATGCCCAATGTAGATCTTTCTGCTATTCACTACTTTTGCGAGCCTCGTGAAAGTTTTCACTAAGGGTTTTTGAATAGGAAATTATGTCTGGCACGAAATTGTCATTCTCAATTATTGCCCGGAAATCACGTTGTACGAGGTGCGCAACTTGCGGCCGAGTGAGAGGTAGGTGGCACTACAACTGGTATACGATATTTCCATGATATATGATCGATACTAATCAGAATAGCTAGTTGGGTTCTCAAATCTCTGTTCTTCCGCTTAACGGGATTAGCACCGAGCCAATATACAGGGGTGTGTGATTGTTTAAAACCGAGGCAATGAACCACTTCTTGTATAACGGTGCTTACAAATTAAGTGCCATTGTCGCTCATTAATTTGTGAATGTTATTATTGAAAATGGACTTAGCGTCATTACCATAATCACAATCGCTCAAACCATGTAAATCATTATCACTGTCCACGTCATCCAAAACAATGTTATTACTTTTTTTACATTGAGGAGCTAAATGACCCTCTATGCCATATTCGTAACAAGTGTAACACAACACATTTCCTCTGCTTTTGATTGAGAGATGATCCACTTACCGAGACATTTCTTCTTTTACCTTTATCGTTTCCCATTCCCTAAGAAGAGGGCCGATTGATAGCATCAGGTATTCCAGTATGCTGGACTCTTTTTTATTTAGTGGCGTTTCTAAATCTAGAGTAGATTCTAAAACATAAGAAATAGGGTTCCTCTCTTAACTCATCTGTTTCCAAAACAATTTCTTGTCTTTGTAATTTATCTTGTATATATGTTGGACTTAAATAAATATGGTAAGGACCTACTTAGCCTTTCAGATAATAGATATCTACCCGAGGAAATTCAGGAATAGGCATATGGTTAAGCTTCTGCCAGCGACCATCTCTGACAGCTAGATTTTGATCTTCAACACGTGCTTGGACGATATTTACGTCATCCAGTTTATTTAGCATTTTAGCTGCTACCTCACTTGTTCCTGGTATATCTATTGAAGGATGGAACCTATTTATTAACACACCCGCAATCTGGTAAAACTCACGCATGTTGGCAGCATGGGTCGTGGAAATACGTCCTTTAAAAACTAGAAAATGGACTCAAAATGTCCATTTCTAGCTTCTATAATCCAGCGGGTGGTGGTTATTAGTCTCTCTCATCAGCTTCACTAGTAGACAATTGACGTTGGTTACGACTAAGTGAAGGTGGCATATAAGAAATGATACCTAGTTCTTCAAATGTAGGAATCGCGTCTCTGTAGCTTCTATCTACTATCACAATATCTCCTTCTTCAAACCAGTTTCTCATTCCATTGTTCTTCGGCGAAGGTAGATTCTTTGGAAACCGCACGGATTCTACTGTGGACTACGCCAATTACGTATTACACTGAAGAAAATACTTTTTTAAAAATTGGTCAAGAAACACGTAATAAAAAATGATAATAAATAGTTAATTGCTGACTTACGTTAATAAATAATCTACTCGATCGAACTGAACTCGTCGGCAGTTGTAGTAAGAACCCGCAATTGAAAATTGGATTCATATGCTTTGAAATATTTGTAGGCTTTTTAATTGTACGCAGAATTTTTGATTTTCCCATTTTTCAATATAAAATTATGGTTCTATATTATCTATTCATTCTAATTAATTTTTTAGACAATACATTCCAAGTATCACATGTTCACCAGATACATTGAATGAATACTGTAAAGATTCTGCAACTGTTCGTAAATTTACATAAGATTATAAGAAAGCTATACAGATGCCATGTGAAGTTGAAAGTTGAAGCCGAGGAAAATACTTTGAATATATGTTTAACGATTATCACTTATCACGAAAATAGTTGTATGATAAATTTTATCGAAAATTCTATGTTTTTTACATACCCATATTTCAATCTATGATCTATACGTTCCTTTCCTTTCTATGCTGTGACATTAGAAGCCAGAAAATTTGTTCTGCCTCAGTTATTTACAGACTGCTCTTGAATACACATATCGTCGTTGCCGTGTGTCAAAATCTAAATTTTACAGGAGAAGGATGTTTAACAGTGTTTACGTTCTCATTATTTGGTTAAGGAAATTATAAAATGCGGTAAGTCATCAATCTCTATTATTTCCAATTCGAAGGACCAATCGCACGTTAGCGATAATAAATAACTATAGATTTATAGCTGTGAGGTTGTTTAAATGAATTAAACTAGTATATCACTTTTACTTGTTGTACATATTAGCGGAAATCACATGTTGTTCAAGTTGCTGAACAATTAAGATGTTGTAGGGCTCTAACCAGGATTGTAAAGAATGTTAAGGGTTGGTGTTATAGTGGTGTAAGAACTCTAACGTCAGGATTGTAAAGATTGTTAAGGGTTGATGTCAGAGTGTTGTAAGGGTTCTAACGTCAGGATTGTAAAGAATGTTAAGGGTTGATGTCTGAGTGTTGTAAATACTCTAACGTCAGGATTGTAAAGAACGTTGAGGGTTGATGTCAGAGTATAAATGGTGGAACATGTACTCTAGATTTATGCTAGATTCTTGTTATTTGAGGGTGAGAGTGTATGTATGTACTCTAGTGATAGGCTAGAGTTTTTAAGGGTACGAATGTATGTAATATAATAAGAAAGAGAGTGAGTGAGTGAGTAAAATGAATGATTATGTTGTGGAACAGTAAGGTTAAGGTTTAAGTGTAGCAATCGAGTAAGACATGGATACAGTTTTATGAGAGAGAGACATGAAATAATGAGAGATAGGAAAGGGCCAAGCGGTAGTTTTTTCGTTCCTACTGGATTTATGTACCGGCGCAATTCGCTACCGGCAGAGTAACGGTCCAGGAATATCGGGCATATGTAGACAAAAAGGGGGGCCAAGTTATGAAGGGATGTGAAATTCCATGAGAGAGCATGAAAAACTCATGTGGGTAATTTTCCGGTGTTTTGTTTTAACCGAATGGATAGTCCTGGGTGAGAAAGGGAATGTTTTCCCTCGGAGAACGTGAAAACTTCAGTGTAGCTTGCGCTACTTCCTTTCTACGCTGAGGAATGAAATGTATATTGAGGGTAAGTGAAAGAGTGTTATGTTTTAATGATGGAAAAAGTGATGTGTGATTTATTAATGAAATAACATGATCGTATAGTACAAGTGAGTAAATTTGCGAGAGACCTTTTAACTTATAAGGTTGTTTGTATATAGTTTGTTTTATGAAATATAATGCAAAGAGTAAACGAAAGGAGCCGGCTCTGTCGCAACGAGAATGTATTTAAAAGCTAATTATTCTTATGTGAGGGGAATTAATATAGTTATGAGAAAATGAAAGAAAAGAAAGAGATTGTGTAAGTCTATTCTAGTTCGACAAGTGTGGTACCAGTTTGATTTACGAGTCCAGGAGTCCAAGATCCTCGGACTTCCCAGTGTTTGGGTATAGTACGAGAGATTGATATTGTAATGCATGTATAGTGCAAGAGTGGGTATCACTAAGTATTCAAGTGTAAGCGAGAGTATAGGTATAATAGTGAGTTCTATTACGAGTGCGAGTAGAATTGGAATGGAGTTGTGAGTTCAAGTGAGAGTATAAATAAAATGGGAATTCATTGTAAATGTATTGAGTATGATTTATTTTAAAAGTGTATATGCGAGTAAGAGAGTATGCTCATGAGACTAGCGCAAGTACGAGTGCGTGCAACAACGAGTGAGTAAGAGTAAGTGCGAATAAATGTGAATGCAAATGTAAGTACGAGTATGAGTGTGGAAAGGTGCAATTGTATGCGAGTGCAAGTAATAATTCATTTGTAAATGTGAGTTAGCATGAGAGTAAATGTGAGGTAGTGACCTCGAGTGTATAAGTATGATGAGAGAGTTTTATATCTCTTTTGAGATTGTTTTGTATATGTTTTCATGATTATAGATGTTTGTCTTAAGGGGGCCCGGCTATTTTGCGAGCAAGGATGAGTTTTAAAATGTTTTATTCAAAGTTAAGTAGAGTTATTTCTGTTATCGTCAAGAAAAGGAGGGTAAGATGTATTAGTATTACTATTTTTGTATTTACCAAGTCATTTCAAATTCAAAGTGTCGTCAATATAATTTTTCAAGTAACAGATGAGTAGGGGGGATGATGTTTTCTTCTAAACATCACCCAACCAACACCTTTATCCATGTAATCACATCCAAGTAATTTTCCAACACCTTTATCCAGGTAATCACATTCAAGTATTTTTTTTTCCAATACCTTCATCCAGGCATTCACATCCAAGTAATTTTCCAATACCTTTATCCAGGTAATCACATTCAAGTATTTTCTCTCCAATACCTCTATCCAGGTATTCACATTCAAGTATTTTTTTTTCATGTTAAAGTGTCTGTTTTTCTATCGTCCAGGGTTTTAATGTTTAAGTATTTGTTTTTCAATGTCCAAGTTGACATCGGAATTTTTAATTTTTTTGACAGGAAGGAGTTTAAGTAATGAATGAGTGTTATCCTGCACTAAAAGAGCGTTGAGTAAGAAAGTGAATCATTTATTCGAGTGTAAGTGTTGGTGTTTGTTTGAAAATAATTTATGAGTTAAAAGTGTTTTAATTTGAGAGTAAGCTTTGATTTTATAAGTGTTTTGTGATTTAAGAATGTATTTGAGGGTGAGTTTTGATTAAAAGTGGTTTGGTCACACCAGAAGACTGAGTATGATGAGTATGAGAGTAATGATCATTAAGGTATTATGGGAATAAATTCAGTCCAGAACAGTACATTTCGTCATGACAATCTTCTGAAGATTGTTGCTATGATGGTGAATGATTAGGGTTTATGTAGAAGGGTCTCAGTGCTTTGAGTTATACTAAAAGAGAGTTGATTAAGGGTGTCTATTTCAGGTGAGTTGGATAACGAATGATCAGAGAGTGAATGTTGATTTGAAAGTTGGGTTGCGAGAGAGTGTAAGTTGCGTGGGTCATTAATTATGAAATGAAAAGAATGTGTCATAGCAACGACCGGAGTGTCATTTCTGATGGCAGGTCTCGTGTCAGGGTTTCGTCTAGGGGGATAGTTGTTTGAATGGAGTGAAGTGTGATATCTTTTGTGACATATGGAACATGATTTGACTGCAATACAATTAAGGATTGTCTGTTTGGAACCTAGACACCTGAAGCACAGTTTGTTTTCTTTATTGTATTGGGAGCAAACGTAAATTTTGTGTCCTGTTTCCTTACACAATGAGCATGTTGAAATTGGGATAATGAGATGCGCTAAATGAAGGTTTATTACGGTGATAATTGTTACGGGGCGAGTTTTGTTCGAGAGGCGAGTGTTGATTTGATAGTAGAGTTACTCGGTTAGGTGGTGTGGTCAGATTAGAAGACTGGTTGCGATGATGATGGGATGTATCAAGTTTTCTAAAACAGTAAATTTTTTCTCCATAAAATCAAAATAATTATCGCTAGTAATTAAATTTTGATCAGTCTCTTTTTCTTCAAGAAATCTTATAGTATTATAATATGATTTTGTTTTCAATATGTGAACAATTAAGGCATCGAATATGATTTTACTATAGATCTAGCTTCAGATATGAATATTCTCAATTGTTTTGTAGTACATTTTGATATATTATTACAGACTGTTAAACGGTTAAAATGGGCAGTAACAATCTGCCTTGTATAATTGTACTTGGAATTTAGTAAATCTAAAGCTACATCAAAATTAGTTTCATTCACTGGTAATTGAGAAATTAAATTTAGCGAGTCACCTTTCAAGTATGATATCAAATAGTAGAATTTTCCAGTTTTTGATGTAAGCCTGGTATTATTTACCATTAATGCATTGAACAGGACTATAAAGGCATTGTATTTAGTGCTATCTCCAGAAAAAATTGCTAGGTATTTCTATTGACGGTAATCAAATGCGCGCTTCACTCTGAGACTGTAAGGTAGATTGAGTAATTAGATTGGGTTTGGAGTTTAATTTTTCGTAAGCATTTTGTAGTTTGCAGTATTATGAATGATATTTCTCATTATTCTGACTTTTATCGTCAAATTCTAATTCAGGATTTAGAGTAATATTTATATAAATTGTCTATTCGGAATTCGAAAGCATACTTGTCTGACCCGTCCAAATTGTTATGGAACCAGTTATAAATGCGAGTGATTGCTGCCTTGCAACTGGCCCGTTGCGTCTTTAAAGAATCCATTTTCTCAATGATATATCAATTATCTGTTTTTCTTCTGTAGAAGGGACTATGAAATGAAATTTTGTGTAGTTAAAGAAATATTATATAAATGAAGGGGATCATATTTTTATTTAAGTTGTATGTGGAATATGTGAATTAATATATACAGGGTGAATACAAAGTAAGAATTTACAGTAGGAATTTAAGTGTTAAGTCAAATTCGTACAAACAGTACTTTTTTGGTGAATAACGTACATAGATAGTACCGAAGAGATTATTTTTGGCATGTAGTAACTTTTTACATGCCTAGCGTATATTTTTTATAAAATATTGACAAAAATGGAACTTACGTGGCACATAGGAGATTCCAGTTGGTTTTGATAGGACACATGGAAAGATTCGTATGAAGCATCAATACACTACAGTAATAAATTGGAAAAGAAAGAACCCTGAACCTTTTATTTTATTTTAGAAGCTTACAGAATGTTACAAGTTACTTTGTTACAATTCTACGCTTTCACATAGATATTTATGCGCCCTATTCATTTTGTTCTCGGGAGATTTTCCTTTTCAGTGTCCCCTATGAAATGCAAGTGGTTATAAAAAGGATGTTTGTCCGGCTCTATTATAGGTTTGACTTTCTGTTAATGGTTTTATTTGGATTCTGAAATGATATTATAAATATAAAAATATTAATCCAGCAATGATATCAGATATAATTAATTTATTTGATGTATGTATTAATCAGAATTAGTGCACTTTTAAGAATAAGGTATATATTCAAAATGCAGGTCTATCAATGGGAAGACCTATACCACCAATTTTGGCAAATATTTCATGGACAGTTTAGGAAGGAAAATCTTTGAATATAACATTTCATGAAATTTTATTTTGGTATAGATATGTAGATGAGAAACTAACGTGTTTTATAGGTAGTGAACGACAATTAGATGTGTTTCTGAATCAAGTTAGGAATTTATACCAAAAATTTCAATTCACATTGGAAGTTAAAGAAACTGAGCCAATAAATTCTCTTAATTTAAAAATTTAAAGAGTCTCCTTCACCCCATTCTGTACCCATAAATATGGTATATGTTCTTTAGAAATTGGTTTATTACTGGTACAACAATGATGCTGAGTGAACCGTTCCATCCTTACTGGACAGTGTGCACACCTTGGTTTGATTCTGCCTGCTACTAGCACTGGAGGCATTATTAATATATGTCCCGTAATATTTCGTATTTTTTGTCGAAGGACCAGTGATATTGTAGGTATAGATAAACCGCGCAAGCTCTGTAATATAATTTATTCGTTTCAAACTTTGTCCTGTATCACATTTATGAATTATTTGACTATTTATAGTTGCTATATTTAGAAGTGTACGGAAAATCTTTGAACGGCTAATGATTACTTATTCTGCTTACTGAATGTTCAGATTTCAATCCATCGACGACATCTAAGCCACCCTTCGTGAGATTGTAGGACGTAATCGCTTCGGGTTTACAATATTCACCAGTCGAACTGTCACTAACATCATCATTATGTAGCGTCGATAACATCAAAACCCATTTATTTCTTTTTGGCGCACAAGACACTAAATGGCAATTATTATTCTTATTTTCATCTGCCTATTAACACATGGAACTTTGTCATGTCGACATTTTACGTCCATCAGATGGGATTTAATCTAAGGTTTGCTTTTGCGTAAGGTTCCTACTAACGTCAGCTTGCGGTTAACGAATAAATAATTGGCAAGTGAAACATTTATAAAGAAGTTGTCAATGATTGTGCTTCATCATGAATTATCTATGGGTTGCATTAGACGATTCACAACATTAATTGTATCATTTGGGAGTCGGAACGGCCCTACACCTTGTATGCTGGTATGAATCTCCATATTGCTAGAATAGAATATTCTATAATCATCTGGGGCGTATATTTTGTTTCCATGTTTAGCTGTATTATACGCAATATATAAACGAAATTTGCATCTTCTTCGGAATCCCTACAACATTTCATCAATAGTTGCAAATTCGCCAGCTGTATAACTGTTTTCACATATCTGAACGAAGTTACTAAGTACCAGTCGTATTGAAGCAAGGATATCTTGTCGTTCTTTCTTGTCTTGTATCAGTGTCGTCTAATTTTATAGCTTGAATTAGGGTAGGAAACCTTCTCTATTCTATCAGTAATCCATAATTCACCTGGATTCAGATGCTGCGCCTTTTCTACCCCAGCTAAATAATTTAACCCTTTAAAAGCACTCATTTCCTCAAAGTCAGTAGGTGGGCAGTGGGTTGCGTGCTGATAATAAAGCCTTGTTCTGTTTCATTGTCGATTTTTATAATTGAAAAAATCAGTAATCATCATATCAGAAAAAACGTTTCCAACAATCTAACACGATTTTACAGTTTCTTGTCATATCTTTCACTCCAGTTAATTTCGTAATATGTTTGAACGACGAGTCAAGCTTTATACTGAGCGTCATTATTGCGCAACCACGTCGGCACAGTATCTTTTCCCATGTAAACTGGCACAAAATCTTGTCGGGCCTTTTTGGATAATCTTGAATTCGATGTGTCCACATAACCATCTTCGTCCTTTTTACTACCCGCATACTGTTCCGTATCCGTATTATATTCACAGTGTTCACTACATTTGTCGGGCTGTAAATCTGAATCAGAATAAGGAGGCATTTCTTCAACAGTATCAACCTCTTCGCACCACTTCAATAGCTGTTGCTCAGTTTTATCATCCATGGTTATTAAAAACCCGAAAAACGCATACACATAAACTTTGAGTACGTATATCAAAACAACAACGCGAACACTATCACCGTTAGATTTTTCCTCACAACAGACAGAACGTCGTCACTATCGTGGTACATTCCAACTAAGAAACGCTAATGCATGTGCGGTCCACAGATAACCCACAGATCGATGAGACACTGATTGTGGCGCCATCTAAAGAGTCTGTCGAATAAACATTTGAGTGATGTTGAAAAGATTTCTGTAATTTCAGGTTTTGGCGGTATATTCAAATTTACTGTATTCTAATTATTTTATTTCAAAATATATAGTCCATCATTTGACATTTGATTGAATTTAACTCCATTAACAATAATGATTAGATGTTGAGTTAAATCAAATAAAATATCAAATGATGGACCATAAATTGTTAATTTAGTTGGAAAAAATAAAACAATAATCATATAAACAGTGCATTTATTTTGGTATAAAAAACCCAACAAATAATTTCTTCCAAAGTACTTTCCTTAACAAACAGAATGACAATGAATACACTAGAATGTAAAAACAATGCAATAATTAAAAAACAGTTTGAGTAAAATACATTCTAGATTAAAGTATCATTAGATTTTTAAATGATATTAAATCGAGATAAATGTAGAACATTAATAAGTTAGTGTGCATATAAATTAAATTTAAGTGACTAGTTAAGTACATATAAATTAGTGTTAGTGAGTTAGTGTTCTAATAAATTAGTAAGTAGCAATACCGAGTGTTTAAAATTTATCCCACCCGTTTACGTTTTAAATAAATTAGAAAAACATTACATTGGTGTCAGAAGTGGGATAATATAAATAAATTGCTACGTAAAAATAGCCAAGAGACTATGTGATCTCAAAGTGACGGAATTAAGAGCAGAATTGGAAGACTTAAAGTGGCACTGGAAAATGACGGTTTTGATCCATAAACAGTTTTATTTAAGGACGAGGCTTCCACCTTATTCTCGTCAATTTCTGCCATGGAAGAGAAGATTTCAACGAATGTGAAAAACGATATTTCTGCCATGGAAGACAAGATCTCAACTAATGTGAAAAGCGAGATTCCTACTATGAAGAATGATATTTCTACCAATATGGACGAGGAAATTTCCACTATGAAGAATGATATTTCTACTAATATGGACGAGAAGATTTTCACCATGAAGAATGACATTTCTGCCGATATCTTATCGTTAAAAAATGACATTGCTGCTGACGTCGAGAATAACATTACGTCTCTAAAATCAGACATTGAAAACAAAATAACAACGATAGACGAAAAAATCAAGGAATTGGAGAGAAATATGGCAGATTTAAGAACAGAAGACACGCCAGCAGAAGGAAAGAAGATTGAACATATAAAACCCTGCAAGCCAGAAATAACTTCCAGGATAGAGGACATTGGCAGTTTTGCACGAGTCAAGACCCCAACATTCGAGGGAAAGACATCGTGGACCAATTATGTAAAACAGTTCGAAGCAGCCGCTAGAGTGAATAATTGGTCCGATAAGGAGAAAGCAGTGAACCTAACTATCGTGCTTCGGGGAGATGCCTTAGATATACTTCAGACGATACCTCTGGAAGAAACGGATGATTTCGAGCTGCTGAAGAAGAGGTTGGACATGCGGTACGGTCACGAACATCTAGAACATTTGTACCAGTCCCAACTGAAGAACCGAAGGCAGAAACGCGATGAAGCCCTTCAAGAGTATGAAGTGGATATTGCCCGACTCGTTCGATTTGCTTATCCGTCAGCACCAGAGAACATGATGGAATGTCTGGGCATCCAGGCCTTTATTGATGGCTTACTTGACCCCGATATGCAGAGGACGCTTCGTTTAGCCCATCCGAAAACATTAGTCGACGCATTGACAGCTGCTCTTGAATATGAAGCAGCAACGAAGGCTTTAGGATATAACAAAATCAGGACCATCCAAGAAGAAGGTGACGAAGACAGATTTGACCCGTTCGTCAGTTTAATAAAAAGTATGATGGACAAGAAGCCAAGAAAGATCGGATGCTGGAATTGTGGCGAGCTAGGGCATGTACGTAGTTCGTGTAAGCGCCCCAAGACTCCTGCAAACCAAGAACCCCAGACACAGGAAAAACTAGAACGGGTCGGTTACGAGGGGGCAGCACCAACCCATGACCGTTCCAAAGACACTCTCATACTGATAGCTTCTCTCAGATGTCACAACGACAGTGTATATGTGGATGGCGAAGTAAATGGCAAGAAATATGCTCTGCTGGTTGACACTGGAGCAACTAGGACCATTATACGACCAGAATCAATAAACCCCAAGAAGAAACTTCTACCAACGAGATTGCGACTGCGGACCGCCACAGGCGAGAGTGCCAACGTTCACGGGGAAACACAAATCCAATTGGGAATTGGCGCAGAAAAGTTCACGCATACGGTAATCGTAGCTGACATTGAAGAAGACGTGATTCTGGGAATGAACGTAATGAATGTACATGGATTCCAATTAGACTTTAGAAACAGAACCATTAAAGTGGGTTCCGAGGAGGTATTCCTGCATCCATATGAAGGTAGCGCGGTGTTGGCAGCTGTACAGGAAGATACCGTTCTACCTGCAGGAAGCGAAACCATGATAGTAGCACGGCTACAGGGAATCATCGAGGAAGGTACACCGGTTATGATGGAACCAAGGAACCACGACGAGGAGGTTGGCAAATGAGTACTAATTGGGAAAGGATTGAGTACGTCGGCGAAGGAGATCCCTGTACGATTGATAAACGTGAACGATTACCCAATTACCATCAAGAAGGAAACCAAGATTGGATCCTGCGTACCAGTGACGTCTATAGTTCGTTAAACAACGACCACTGATAATTCTAATGCCAGATTCGAACAGATGTTATCAGTAGCTGGTCAATCTTTGAATCGAGCTGAAAAAAGAGAATGAGAGAATTTGTTTTGCAGTATCGAGACTTATTCGTACCAAAAGGAGGAAAGACTGGCAGAACATCAGCCGTCAAACACAAAATCGATACTGGTAATGCTAAGCCAATTAGACAATCAGCTCGAAGACTTCCACGAGCGAAGAGATAGGAAGCTGAGAAAAATAATTCAAGAGATGGCAGAAGAAAAAGTAATAGAACCATCTACTAGTCCATGGGTGTTTCCAGTAGTGCTCGTCAAGAAAAAGGATGGAACTACGAGATTCTGCGTGGATTATCGCCAGCTTAACAACGTAACGAAGAAAGACAGCTATCTTCTGCCCCGAATTGACGATACTCTAGACACGTTGGCCGGCAGCAAACTGTTTTCCACCTTGGACCTGAAGTCTGGTTATTGGCAGGTAGAAATGGACCCAGAAGATAAAGAGAAGACTGCTTTTACCACCGGATCTGGATTATGGCAATCCAACGTCATGCCATTCGGACTCTGTAATGCGCCTGTGACATTTGAAAGACTTATGGAAAATGTCTTGAGAGGGTTGTCTTGGAAGACATACCTGGTCTATTTGGACGACATCGTAGTACTGGGGAAGACATTTGACGAACATCTGAAAAATTTGGAAGACGTATGCAAACGACTCCAAGCTGCCCAGCTCATGTTAAACCCAAAGAAATGTCAGCTGTTCCAAAACCGAGTCAACTATCTAGGTCATATAGTGAGCAATGAAGGAGTGGCGGTGGATCCAGAGAAAATTGCTTCCATTCAGCAATGGCCGCAATCAACCGACAAACATCAAATTAGGAGTTTCCTTGGACTTTGCACGTATTACAGAAGATTTATCAGGAAGTTTGGAGATATTGCCAAGCCTCTAACGCGACTTACAGAAGAAGCAAGAGCTTTCCAATGAGACGAAGACTGTCAAACGGCTTTTGAAACTTTGAAGAGGCATTTAACCTCGGCGCCGATATAAGGATATCCATTACTAGAGGGAGACATTATTCTTGACATTGACGCAAGCAACGTAGGAATTGGTGGAGTGCTTTCACAGATCCAAGGAGGGCAAGAAAGAGTGCTGGGATATTTCAGTAAAGTCCTCTCCAAACCAGAACAAAACTACTGCGTCACAAGAAGAGAACTTTTGGCAGTAGTGGAGTCCGTGGAACACTTCTACCAGTATCTCTATGGTAGGAAGTTTTTAATCCGGACTGATCATGCAGCACTTAAGTGGTTGATGCTGTTCAAGAATCACGAGGGCCAGATCGCTAGATGGATTGAACGACTTCAAGAATACGATTTCAACATCGAACATCGAGCTGGTGTGAGTCACCGAAACGCCGACTCCCTGTCCAGACGGCCGTGCCCAACAGACTGCTCCCACTGCAACAAGGTGGAATCTAAGGAAGCTGCAGTTTCAAGAACTACTGTAGTCAACGAGGAATGGTCACCCACCAGGATCAGAGAAAATCAGGAGAATGATCCTCACCTGAAGATGATCCGGCAATAGAAGAAAGAAAACCGGCGACCTACCTGGCAAGAAGTGTCAAGATTTTCACCGAAACTCAAGGCGTATTGGGCTCAGTGGGACTCCCTTGTCCTGGAAGAAGGGCTGTTGAAAAGAGTCCTTGACTACGATGAGGAGACAGCTAGTTATCCCGAGAACAAGAGTAGCTGAGGTACTGAGGAAGTTACACGACAGTCCATCGGGAGGTCATCTGGGAGTGAAGAAAACCCTTCAGCGAGTTCGTGAAAAGTTTTATTGGATGAACAGCTCCGACGATGTGAAGGACTGGTGTAAGAAATGTACGACTTGTGCTACGAGTAATGGACCACATCGCAAGAGAAAGGCACCCATGAAATAGTATAATGTTGGAAGCCCTTTCGAAAGGATTGCTTTAGATATCGCTGGACCATTTCCGACGACAGAAAATGGTAGCAAGTACATACTGGTTGTAACGAATTATTTTACAAAGTGGGTGGAAATTTACGCTATCCCGAACCAAAAGGCCAAAACTGTCGCGGATGTATTGGTGGAAGAATTCATCAGCCGATATGGAGTGCCCATGGAAGTCCACAGTGACCAGGGAAGAAATTTTGAAAGCCATCTATTCCAGGAGATTTGCGACAAGCTGGGAATGAAGAAGGCCAGAACAACAGC
This sequence comes from Galeruca laticollis, assembly GCA_963921935.1. NCBI lineage: Eukaryota > Metazoa > Arthropoda > Insecta > Coleoptera > Chrysomelidae > Galeruca > Galeruca laticollis. The sequence continues at coordinate 46,516,449 of OY998181.1, read as the reverse complement.
AATAAATCCACAGTCAGATGGAATGGTCGAGAGAATGAACAGGACTATTGGAAAATACCTGTCCAAAGTAGTATCCAGCCATCAGAGAGATTGGGACCAGTGTCTCTCCCTATTCGCATTGGCTTATCGATCTGCCGGGTGAAACACCTGCGAAAATCCTGTTTGGACGTGAAATGAGGCTTCCTTGTGACCTGGAATTTGGCCTGGAGAAGATATAGCAGGCGAAGACTACGTGATCCAATTGAGAAGAAGGCTGGACGATATTCATGAACTAGTTCGAACAAAGTTGCCAGCGACAGATTGAAAAGGCGGTACGACACGCAGGCCACAGAGGGCGGTTTTAAAGAAGGGGACAAAGTATGGTTACACAACCCGGCGAGGTGAAAAGGATTTTCTCCAAAATTACAAAAATCCTGGGAAGGTCCATACTTGATCAAGAAAAGGATCAATTATGTTTTATATCGCATAAGCAACATCCCCAACGGAAAACCAAAAGTAGTTCACCGAAACCGACTAGCGCCATTCGAAGGAGACCATGACATAGAGGAAGGAGTAAACCTTATTCGAGATGTGTCTGACCCCACCTTCGATGAATTTATGGGCGCGTATGGAGGTACCGGGAAAGCTAGATATGGAGTCACTTCGGAACAACAACAAGATTTGTTCACTCTCCCAGAAGATTATTCACTGGCATACAACATCCTCGCCCGTATCAAGAACGCACGAGGGTTGGCAACCGTCTTTCGAAAGAAGTTCGGGCAATTAGAAAAACTTGAAGACCAGATTCCAGCCCCTGGCAAGACACTGAAACTGAAACATAATTCGCGGTACGTATTCTACGTGGTAACTTAAAATGAATTCCAAGATCGATCTACCTACCGCGATGTGTGGGAAGCACTTCGAAACCTCCGAGACCATGTGTTGGAATCCAACGTGAAGAAACTGACTATGCCTAAGATAGCGAGTAACCAGTTGGATTGGCCAATCATCAGGAATATGGTAGAGATTATCTTTCAAGATACCGGTGTCCAGATATTAATTTGCAGCTACAACCCCCGCTATCAATATCCGATGAAGACGGTGCCCTGCTATTTCCATAAGATCGGAAAGTGTAGAAATGGGCCTAGTTGCCGATTCAAACATCCAGTCTCGGCTACACAAAAGTTCCAGGAGGAACTTTCATTTAAGGAGGGGGTAATGTTACGAACTCGCACACCGAAGCAGATACTAAGTACGGCCCTGTAACCTTATGTTAACGGAGTTAAGAAAATGCGAGCGCGCCGAATTCTGAGAAGGTCTATTGTGACCGTCCTTTTTAAACATGTTCTCGAAAGGCATTTTAAGAAATATCGCGAAAGGCATGTCCCGTCCCGAATGTTCTAGTAAAGAAAGTTTTTAATATAAATACAGGACCGATCAGCGGATAAGTTCAATTTATAATTTGTCATAGTGAGTTAAACAGTAATTAAGTGAATATAAAAGTGTTATAAATTAATAAGTTAGTGTGCATATAAATTAAATTTAAGTGACTAGTTAAGTACATATACATTAGTATTAGTGAGTTAGTGTTTAAATAAATTAGTAAGTAGCAATACCGAGTGTTTAAAATTTATCCCACCCGTTTACGTTTTAAATAAATTAGAAAAACATTACAATATAATAACTTATTTTTTCTATTCATGAATATTAAGTCAATCACAATGTAGGTCAGTTCTTGTTCTAGCAGAAAATGATGATTAAACACCACTTGAAATGTCTGTTTTGTCATTCTGACTATAATATTTTCGGATATCGAAACAATTGTCAATTATTTGTCAGTTTGTTTTAAAAAAGTGTCTGAAAAATATTTTTCCGGTCGTGTTTATATTTCGAAGACTTCATGTACATACTTTGCAGATCCATGTGAATGTTCTTATCTATAGAACGACGATAGCAACTTGGAACTTTAATCAATGCATTTAACCCGGCGGCGGTAAAGTGGGGTGTGAGAAGCCCCATGCGATCTAACACCCGCTACCATTAATGTAATAGAGAATCTATACCCATGCGCCGCCTAGTAGCTTCGGCGAATATTGTCCAGTCGCTTGTCGCTCAGTTGGTTGGTTGAAATTGTGCAAGAGGGAAGTGTGGTGTATGCTCAAAGTGCTTTGAGGGTTGTCACACCCTACATTACCATACCCACGATCGTTTTATAGAGAAAATTGAATTTTTCATTCATACTACAATCTATTTTCAGTTGTTTACATATGTTTTGATACGAGAAAGAGCATGCACGTGTGCTAGCATCACGGTAGGAAGGTGATAACGAAAATTACGATATTTCTGAATAGGAAAGCGAAACAGAGGAAGATCAAATTGAGGTAGACATTCATGAAAATTGATAAATTGAGGGAACAGTAGAAAGTGAAGTAGATACTGATTCTGATCACAGGATCATCATGAAACAGAAGGCACAGAAAAAGAGTCCGAAGGTACGAACATTTGTGAACCTACCAACAAATCTACAGCGTCGAAAAAATATTACCCTGGAAAAGACAACACCAAATGGCTCCAAAATGCTCCAAATGATAATGTGAGAACGAGAGCAGAAAATATCATTACTCATTTGCCATGCGTAAAGAGTTATGCTAAAAATGCAAAGAGAATAACAAACTGTATATACAAATTTGGAGATTCCCACTAAACAAGAAACATAACAAGTCTTTTTTTGATGTTATTTTCAAAGACTTTTCGTGATGTTCATATGAAACGTTAACAAGATATCTCCTAGATGTCTTAATTTTATTACCAACTCTATTAACATCCGTGTCATGTGAATAAAACATATTTTTGACTTGCACAGTAATACTTGAATTCGCAGTTACATACACATCCTATGAACTTCTTTTTAGTAACTTCCTATAGGAAACATGCATACTAAGTTAATTTGTATACTTCTCACTATTGTCACATACAGAACGTTACTGTAATATTACAAATTAACATGTTTCTAAGATAATCACATATTGCAGTTACTTTTACATCTTTCTAAATAATTTTTAGTAACATCCTACTATTACGTCTGTACGATGTTACGATGTTAGTTCATAAAACTCTCAGTAATATCTCGTATTAAACATCACAGTACCATAAAAAAAAGAAAACAGAAGTGGGACTGACGCACGAAACATACACACAAACAGTAGTTATCTGTGGACTCAAATGACAAGCATGAATGGTTTTCAATTATGTGTTATATTTTATTTGCAGGAAGCACATATTTTGCAAGCAGTACATGAATAAAGTGTTCTTCGTTTTCCTCAATTCCTACTTAGCAACAGTTCCTATACTTAGTTATAATTCTTGTTATAATGGACGAACAACAATTGTTATTGGTAAGTACCTATTCCAAAATCATAATTATTAAAACTTAATACTCATCCAATACTTCAATCGGCTATTATACATTGAAATTTCAGGTGGCGGAATTGTACACTAACACATAGTAGAGTTTACAAAATAGGGGTTTTTCAATTTTTCAAATATTTTAGTTAGTAAGTATATTTTAAAAACGATTCACAATATTTCAAATCCTAGATATGCATTATACCCTACAAAAAACTTAATATTGCAAAAGGGTAGATATTATTATTAATAAGAAAACATACTCATATGTTGGCAGAGATTTGAATCTAGAAGAAAATATTTTCAGTGTTCAAGATGTTTCAGAAGCTACTTACATAAATGAAATAAAAAACAAATAATTGGTTATTATGTGAAAAAAAGGCAGTAACTATTTCAGATAGTCTGCTACAGACATGTATTAAACAGTACAAAGAATATTGAATCGAGTATCTCTAGTAGTAGTCTTAGCCATCAATATAGTTTTGCAGGTTTTGAAAATTTTAACATTATTACTAACCATTCTTGTGAACAATAAGAGACCGTTTAAGACTTCAAAAACAGAAATTTATAATTAAAAGCTCATTTCCATTTGAAAATTCACTGAATACAATAAATGAGCTATATATGTCCCTCACAATGGTACCTATAATAATCTAGTTGAAGAATATGTAACTTATGATACTGAATGCTCCAGTCAACAAACAGCATTCAATTATTTATTATTGTAGAAACACAGCTATTGGATACTCAATTGGATACAATTAATTATAAACTCTTTTAACTTGATAATGTGTTCATATCTCTTCTTCATAAGTAGTTTTTTTGTGCACAGTGTATTATTAATGCTTAGTTTTTATTGAGTTACAATTCCACGATGTCAATATACAATTTGTTCCAGGATGAAAAACAAGATGAGAATAGTATATTATTTTATACAAAAAATAAGTATAATTTTTATAGCACACCTGAATTTACCTGCCAAATGGAGTGAGGCATGTAATAGAAAGTAAATCATGAAAGTCACTTCTCGAAATAGAATATGTTATTATTCCTTTGAAGATCCCCGCAGGTATCTTATGGAAAATGGGTCCCAGTCAATTGGCTGAAAATCAAGTTTGATGTAGGTTATGATGATCTATCAAAGGTCTCCATGGACACAGTTTGATCTAAAGTAATTGTTTTATTAGCTGCTGTTTAGAACACCTTCAAATGTTTCACAGATGAGGATTTCATTGTGTACGTTCTGGAATGGTTGAGGCACTCGAAACAGCTACTCTTGCGTGAGAAAAAGTAACCCTAAGTAAACGATAGAATATTCTTTAATCAGATTGGATTTCTGTTGATGTAACGTAGTGTTTCATCGAATCTACATGGTGTAAAATATAATTTTTATTTTAATATAATTAAAAAACTATTCTAATACATTTTTTGTAAACTAGCTGTAATGTATGTGTATCTGTTAAACTTTATTAATTCAGTTTCAAATTTTGTTACGTTATGGTAACTACAGATTAATATACCCTTTTTTATCTCTTGTTTCCACTGAATGCGTTCAATAGTTTCCACTTTCCAGACTTGTCATGTAATATGGTTACACAATTTTATTTTTTTTAGTTTGGATTCCTGGACAAGATATTTTCTTTTCTAATTTTGTACCTGTTTTTTTCAAATTTACTGTACTGTTCATTGATAGTGAAAACCGTTTTAAATCCTTTATTGCTTTTTTTGCTATTTTATTTTAAATGTACAGGATGAGCAACTAAGAACGACTGTAGGCCACATCTCAGAAAAGAATAATGGTACAACTTTCAAAAAAATTACCTTTAGTTAAGTGATCCTGAAAAATTGCTGAGAAATATTTTGCAGTTTCTAAAATATCCGCTAGGGATGGAATGTACACTCGAAAACATAATACTCGAAAAAAACATACTTAAGGTGTCCTAAAAATACGATTTTTGAAATCTTGATGAGATTATGAATAAATTTAATCAAGGAGATTTTTTTCCATTATTCTTCAAATAATGGGTGCGGAAGGTTCAAACTTATGAACAAATGTATACCTTCTTAGTTTTTCCAACGATATTATTGATTTTAGCTGTATTTAAAAGAGTTTTTCTGTTTAATAAGATTGATAACAAAATTAGATAATCTTGTATCCCCTTGGAAATTTCAAATGTAAATTGAAGCATTTTTTTAATTTTTATATCTGATATTGTAAATCTTATATCTTGGAATAGATTCCTATTTTTTTAACCCCTTTTCATCAGAATTTAAAAATGCCTCATTACATTTGATATTTCCGAGAAAATGGGAAAATTCTCGACTTTTTCACATAATGTTGAGCATATCTTATTTAAGAGGAAAAACTCTTTTGAATCATGCCAAAAGCATGGATATCTATTAAAAAAAAGTGTTACGCCATTTGTTGAAGAATAAGGACAAAAAGACCCTAACTACATTTTTTCATAATCACAACAATATATCAAAAATTGTATTTCTAGGATACCTTTAGTATGTCTTTTTTGGAGATAATCACAGTATTATGTTTTTAAGTGTTCATTCCACCCCATAGCAAATATTTTAGGAACTCAAAAATATTTTCCAGCGATTTTTCAGTGTCATTTTCCCGAAGGTATTTTTTTAAAGTTGTAGCATGACTATATTTTGAAATATGGCCGACAGCCGGCGTTCTTAGTTATTCACCCTGTATTTGCTGATTAGGCATAGACACATCTATAGGATATCTTCTAGAGTGTTTGAGGTATATTATATAGAGGTCTATGTAATGTCCATACAACATCTACGAGAATACACTGTATTGTTTTTGAAATGTCGCATTTAGATCATTGATAAGAAGTTATTTTTTAGACAATACATTAACACCGACAATATATTAAAAGGTATTTTAGATTGTAACAGGAATGTTGTTTTTAGTTCGTTATAAAGAGTTCCTTTTGGGGAAGTTCTAGTAATGGGAAAAGGCAGCGCTTTAACATCGCTGAGAAGTTAAGTTGAAACATCACAAAAGTAAACAGCCACAAGCTTGGCATAAGCGGTTGTATAGATGTGCATGTGATGAAAACAAGAGGAAAAAAGGAAGAACATTATCACAATGTGATGTTGAATTAACATAACTGTAATATTTATTTGCATATACTCGATAGTCGAAATTGTGTAAAGTGAGTCAGAGCTATCTAATCAACACTTTGGTTAAAGCGCAGTTGCCATATGTATTCTAGAGAGAAATGCTGTATTTTATAAATACACTTCAAATCCATTGTGTCAATATTTCAGGTACAAAAGATGCAATGTAATTAAGTCGATACCAATTTAATATGTTTATTTCAAATTTCAAGCAGACTAATAATAATTAGTTTACTTGAAATGTGAAATAAAGTGTTTATGTATATTTCTTGAACGCAAAGTTTGTTGTGAAAAACTTGCCGATTTGACAATGTTGGAGAGTCGCTTCAATGTTCCGGCTTTGAGAACGAGATAGATAGATCGAGCTACGCGAATGAGACAGTGATAGTAAACAGTTATGTGAGGTGTTTATTCTCTTCATGAACGTAACATCAGTATTTGTGTTGTGGTTTTGTGTGATGAATCGGTTATTATTGGTATTTATTGTAATATTTATATCGGTATATTTAGTGACAATAATGGCGGAGTGTAGCGGTGTTGGCGATAGGAAACGGCGTCGTAACAATTTAATTCGGGAAGAAAAAGTCCTCATATTAAATGTGTACGAAGGACTGCGTGCCATGGACAAACAGTTGGGTGTTAGTGACGCTGTGATTAAGTGCAGTTATTTAACTAAAGTTTCTGAGAGTACTATATACAATGTTCTGAAGAAATCGCGGGACGGATCTTTGACAAGAGAACGAGGTGAAAACTGTAAACCGGAAAGTAGGGGAAAAAAGAAAATTGTTTTGGACGACCAAACACGGAATGCTATACGTAGGGAAATACATTCTTTTTATTTTAGGAATGAAATCCCCTCGGTAGCTAAATTGAGCAAGGTAATAGAAGCTGATGATACTTTACCAAACATCAGTGATAAAGTTTTGAGACGAACTTTAAAATTAATGAATTTTCGTTACCAAACAAGAAGTAGAAACAGTGCCTTAATTGAACGAAATGACATTGTGGAATGGAGGAGAAATTATTTAAAACAGATACGACAGTTTCGTAACGAAGGACGGCACATATATTATCTTGACGAAACATGGTTAAATGAAGGCCACACTGTGTCAAAAGTGTGGCAAGACATGAATATACGAAGCAATCGACAAGCCTTTATGGAGGGTTTCTCTTCCGGTTTAAAAGCTCCCTCTGGGAAAGGACGTCGACTGATTATCACTCACATTGGCAGCGAGGAAGGATTTGTAGAACGCGGATTACTAAGTTTTCAGTCCAAAAAAATTGTCGATTACCATGAAGAGATGGATGTTAACCGGTTTGAAACATGGTTTAGATCAATTTTAACAAAGGTAACTCCTGGTTCAGTGATAGTTATGGATAATGCTTCATACCACTCTCGTCGACTGGAGCAAATACCTACTCCAGCTAGCCGCAAGAGGGTTATATTTGATTGGTTAGAGAGTAAAAGCATTCCGCACCACGAGGCAATGCTAAAAGTTGAATTATTATCTCTCGTACGGAAACATAAAAGCAGTTATATTGAGTACGTTGTCGATGAAATGGCGAAAGATTTCAACGTCTCAGTTGTTAGACTTCCTCCCTACCACTGTGAGTTAAACCCCATCGAGCTGGTTTGGGCCCAAGTGAAAAATTATGTTGCGAGAAAAAACAGTACATTCAAAATGGCTGACGTTGAGAAACTGTTTGACGAGGCGCTGCATACCGTTACTGTTGAGAGTTGGCGTAAATGTATTCAACACGTATTAAAAGAAGAAATAAAGTTTTGGGATTTAGACATACGTGTAGAAGTAATGACGGAAAGCGATGATTCTGAGGAGTCGTCAGGGAGTGATACCGCTTCCAGTTAGTCAGACATTTTACAAGTGACCTCGCAACATTCCTATACTTATTGGTAATTTATTTTGGTCTTGACAAACAACTTTTATTTAGTTTTAGTAGTAGTAAGTTGGAATTGACTTTTAAACATTTTTTTATTTTGTTTTACATCACTTATGAACAACTTGTGATAAGTTATTATTTCAAATGTTAAAAATTGAAATTCCAGATATTTCAGTATTCGCACCCTTAAACTATGATACGCTCATGGAGTTCACTTTAAATCGGTAGATAACCGATGACGTCACTTTACACAATTTCGACTATCGAGTATAGTGGGTTCGTTCAACAGCAGTAAAATATAAACAGCGATATATTGTTGCAGAAATAACTTTGGATGAATATGGAGCAGTTTTAGGATTGAGTTACTTAGCAGGTGTTTGTAGATCTAACCATCAAAACTCAAATGATTTTTGGATGACTGATAGCACTATTATCGATATATTCCATTCCACGTTGCCCCTCAAGCGATTTAGCTTTATGCTATCATGTCTGCTTTCTGATAATATGGAAAATCGACCAGAGCGACGTAAATATGATGAGCTCGCACCAATCTGAGACATATTCGACACATTTGTAGACAATTGTGACCGTTGTTATTCTCCAGGCGAGTTTGTTACTTTAGATAAAAAGTTGGAATCTTTTCGAGGATTCTGAGGATTCCGACAATATATCACCAAGAAATAAAGTATGAAATTAAGGCACAAGCCCTTGTAGATTCGAAATCATTTCATGTACTTACTCTCAAGGTTTCTATAGGAACACAAGCTGCTGGACCTTATAATGTCAGCAACCGTCCTTTTGATATTGTTTTACGTATGGTCAAACCAATATCTGACACCAACAGAAATGTTACATTCGATAACTGGTATACAAGTCAGGAAGTTATGTTGAAACTATTGACTGATCATTAACTGACATCTGTTGGAACTTTACTAAAGATTAAGAGAAATATACCTCCAGCTTTCTTAGACGTCCGCGAGAGGGAAACCAAATCGAGTTTGTTTGGTTTTCAAGAAAAAATTACTTTAGTATCTTACGTGCCCCCAAAAAAATGTTTTGCTGCTTTCAACTTCACACCATGACGATGAAATAGACAATACTACAGGCGATTCCCGTCTTTAGGAAATAATTAGTTTTTAGATTTTCACAAAAGGCTGTAGTAGACGAATTTTCTGGTTCTTATAGCGTTTCTCGCAATTCGAGAAGATGGCCTCTCACCCTATTTTTTCGCTCCTCAATACGGCAGGCATCAATTCCCAAATTATATTCAAAACAAAAAATAAGGAAAAATAACTAAAAAACCGAGAATTTTTGAAGAAACTAGGTCTTGCTCTAATTCATGACCACATAAATACTAGAAAAAATAATCCTAGGGTACCAAGAAATTTACGTCGGAAAATAGGTGGAATAACCGGGAGTTTTTCCAATTAAGATCAGTATAACTGTGCAATGATAAAGAAAACCGGGAAAACTATATCTGCTGATCTTTACAATTATCACTTAAGATGAGAGTTTATTAATGGAGAACTCCCTAGATTCATCTGTTCATTGACTACTTCATATTGTGGGTTTCTTAAATGTCTTCTAATTTCCAATTAATCAAGGAAATCCAGTTCTTGTTTCTTTTCACAAATATGCAGCACTTCTAGTTCGGTGATAGGTGTTGATGAATTATTGGTGTCAAGTTGATGTTTTTTGTAGTGGGATTTGTCTGGTTGTTTTAATCTGTATGCTCGTGAGTGTTCACTGTATCGGATTTCAAAATCAGATGTATTTTTTTATCACATCAATAATTAACGCCCAAAAATCAAATTTACAGTAGAAATTGAAGAAAATAGCTCAATCAATTTTCTTGATTCAAAAATTCGAAGATTATTCAATTTACCAAAAACCAACACACACTAATGTGACAATTCCATATAGTTCCAATCACCCCATGTCACATAAACTAGCGGCACACAATTCAATGATACATAGAGCTTCTACAGTTCCTATAAACAAATGTAATTTTGATGAAGAGATTAATACAATTAGACAAATAGCAAAATCCTACGGTAATCCATTACATATGATAAATAAGCTAATTAATAAAAAAGTGGCATTACAACTAATATTTCCTTAACAAACTGATGAAATAAAAACTTATGAAACCATCACATATGCAAGAAAGATTTCTAATAATATTTCAAAGATAATATATTTAGCAACAAAAACAACAATTTCTTTTAAAACGGAAAGTAACGTTAGTACAAAATTGTTAAATATAAAACGAAAATACCACCATTAAAAAAATCAGGTATATATAAACTCAAATGTTCAGAATGTATTACTGTCTATTTGGGTCAGACCATTAGAAATTTTGAAATCCAATACAGTGAACACTTACGAACATACAGATTAAAACAACCAGATAAATCCCACTACGCAAAACATCAACTTGACAACAATAATTCATTGACACCTAACACAGAACTAGAAGTCCTGCATATAAGTGAAAAGAAACAAGAACTGGATTTCCTTGAAGAGTTGGAAATTAGAAGACATTCAAGAAACCCACAATATGAAGTTGTCAATGAACAGATAAATCTAGGGAGTTCTCCACTACTAAACTGTCTCCTCAAGTAATAATTGCAAAGATCAGCAGATACAGTTTTCCTGGTTTTCTATATAATTGCACAGTTATACTAATCTTAATTGGAACAATGTTATCCGGGATATCACCATAGGGCAAATAATATCTAAGCTTCAATATTTGTAATATCACATCTTCTTTTTTTTTATATTAACATATATTAAGCCGAGAATTTTTGAAGAAACTAGGTCTTGCTCTAATTCATGATCACATAAATACTAGAAAAATAATCCTAGACTTCCAAGAAGTTTACGTCGGAAAATAGTTGAAATAACCGGGAACAATGAAGAACCACCTCAAAAAAGTCCAAAACTGTCTCGAAGATGCACAATATGTCCTAGATCACGTGGTCGTAAATCAAGATCCGCATGCCGGGAGTGTAAGGTGTTTTTGTGCATGGAACACGCTAATATTTATTGCCAAAAAGTTGCAAATTTGAATCGCTGTAAGTTTTTTTGTATCAAAGATAAAATCTCATTTTCTTAGATTGTTCATACGAATATTAACAATTTATTCAACAGACATATCTATATGCAAATATTTTTCAATTTCTATTAACATTTGTTCAGTTTAATTGGTTTTTTTAGTACTCCTATTAAGGCATTCACTAAATTTGAATTTATTGTCAAAAGAAAAATTATTTAATTACCATTTTTCTTCATATTAAGTACTTATATTAGTTTATTACTACATTACTCAAATAAAGAATGCCCAATTTGGTTCGTATTAGGTTGGGGTCTGTTATACCCCACCTTACCACTGGTGTAAACATTTTTCATATCACCGACGTCAGGTTAACTAAGTCTTTTGTGGAGGTCATGTTTGCGTTTTAAGTAGTTTTTTTCTATATTTACAAATGACTGTCTTGATATATTTGGCAAAGCTGATTCGTCTAGTTCCCCTTGCACTAGAATGTTCCCTTGTCTTTGACTTAAGTGATGTACTTAAAAACCCACCATTTCTTCTCACTAAGCTTCTAAATGTATCTTTATCTATATCTAGGGTGATCATATAAAAAGTTCGACTCACTTTTACCTTGATAATCCACTTTTCGTGCTAGAAAATGTCATGGCTTTCCCTTTTATTATTTTTATTATTCGTTACTTTTCGTCTCCACAATATCCTCCTGGTAGAAACTATGACCTCCATAAACATTTCTTTTCATTCCAAGTATATATTTAACAGAATTTTCCAAATATTTCCTTTCTGTATCTTTCACATTTTGGGCACATTTGAAAAGATCTTTCCGACTTTCCTCTGTTTGCTAATGTGAACATCGTTTCTTGATGAAATTGGTTGATTTTGCTACATTTCTTGTAATAAGACTGCCTTTTCTTTCACAGCCCTCATAAGTTAGACTATGAACACGACGCTGTTTTTCAGGAGTAGAAGTGCATGATAACGACATTTCTACTTCTGTATCATAATCATTTGGAAACATTTTTTCGTGTACCTTTTCATTCTCTCCGTGTACTGCAATAACTCTATCATACTCTATGTTGTCTGTAATCAAAGTTACCTCAAATTGTTTCATGATTTCATTGTTTGGCACTATATTTTCTTCGCCTTTCTTAAACTTTCCGTAGTTTTCCGCGAGTTCAGTAGTAGTTTGGGTAGGGAGCTCTTACATATTTTCTTCTTCCACAGTGGAATTTGGGAAAAGTACGAGAATAGTGGTAGAAAATATTTTCGGTGCCAGGAAAGTAATTTGTATTAAATTAGCTGCGTTTAGAAGTGGACTATTTATATGTAAAAATATGTATGTAGTGGTGTGAATTCAAATAATGTCAGCTTCTTCACATGAAGTTGTCAAAAAATTTGGTTGCTTTGAGGTAAATCTCGTCTCTTTGTAGCCTGGGGCATAACCACTTATATTTCATATTTAGTTGTTCAACAACTTTAATGATGAATATCTTACTAATTAACAGAAAATATTATCAATTATTTATGAATATATATCATTATCTGCTAGTATATTTCACCACTCAACACTAATTTCAATTAGTGGTTGAATTTATCACATTTTCATCCACCGCCCACACGTCTGAGTTAAATTCGCTCCAATATAATTATTAAATCTAAAAGCAAAGTTTGATATTCTGAAACTGTAGGTGATATTCGACACCGAACGTAAGTTATACTACCACTAAACCCACACCCACATGTTTCAATATCTGAGACACGTTTAGATAACCCAGTTAACTACTTCTTCTTCGAGGGAACTAACGTAAACCATCAACAATTTACTTTTGGTATCTAGATGATTTAATAATCAGAACGTGTAAGCATATCAAATAATGTGATTGTTACGGTGGGTTTATACAGCAAATAAACTAAATCAAAATAACAAATAGAGTAAAAAAGTTGACCTTATGGAATATCCTTATACAGGAAATGATGAATAAAAAAGAATAACAGAAAATATCGCCAAATTTCAAATTTTCTATCTCATTTTATCTGATGATGGATGTGAGCAGTCTTGAGATTATTACGTGGTTGGTACACATAACCCCACTTTCATCTCATATTTTTCAGGTTTGTAAGTAATAAAATTACGTAAGATAGAAACTGGTGTATTTGTAAGTACCTAGCTCCATATATTTTATATTATTATAGGAAAAGAAAGCTGGTAAATAATTAAATCTACTGAAACGTTGTTTCTGATGCTAAAGATCCATTTCTGTTGGCCAAACAATATCCCTCAAATTATGTTAATTGTATGTGTAAACTGAACAAAAGTATTGTTGATATTTTAAAGTTGAAAATTTATTTATATTCATATAAGTTAATTTTTGTACAATAAAAATATCCATCATAATTTGATGGACCACTATTGGCTTCAACAATTATAATTATGTAGATACCTCTCCATATGCTATCATGAATTTCAGAATGCTTCGAACTTTTTGGAAATTCAGATATGTCCATAATCAAAATCAGAACAAAAACCATGAGGATGAGCAATAAAATTACCGATTCTAGGGCTATGGCTAAAAAGATAGTGAAGCATAGCATCAAGCCCTGCCTGAAGAATCGACTCAAGCCAGGTATTAAAGAGCAAATAGTGTGGCATCTATAATATATATATATATATATATATATATATATATATATATATATATATATATATATATATGTAGGTACAAAGTTAGATAAAAACATGCAGAAAACCCAACGTTCAACATCTCAGCCTTTTTATTATATATATTATTGTGATTTGTTAGGTGTGTAATTTTAATGTTTTAAGATAAATATATTTTCTCTAATTTGCCCTACGTTGGGCCGACATTTTATTGTGGATAGAATTGGTATGAGAGAATATTTAAAATGTTATTATTATTGTTTAGTTTTTGTTTGCCCGGTAAATTATAAAAAATTTAAAATAGTTTGTAGAGTAATTATACTTTTGCTTGAAAGACTCCACAATCTCAAAGTGGGGTTCAAATGTTTAAAAAAAAATTTTAATTTCAAATATGAGCGCCAAAGTTAAAAAAAATCCTTACATTTCAATAAAGAAATTTTGTTAATCAAAAAATATACTTGCTTTTATCATTTCTAAATAAATTCTAGAGACGGTCCTGTCTGCTTAATTTCGAACCTCTCCATGATTCACAGACGTCAGGTCAATACTGCTAAGTGTTGAACATAGATGGAGCAATCACCAAGAAATGAAAAGTCTCAACAATATAATTTCAAAATGTTATTCAAAGGGAAAAACGTTATTTAATGTTGTGGAAACAAATACATCATTCTTTTATAAAAAAAAAAACTTGTGAAAACCAACTATCTAGGATGATCATTCATTCAAACAAACCATACACTCAGGTGAAATATTATTTCTATGTGCGATTACAAAATAGGCAACATTTTATGCAAATTTGAAAAAAAAACGAATTCCGTTATAAAACGTCCATGACAGAAAATGGCGAAAAACAATGCTGATGAGCGTCTATGTAATATCAAAGTTCAATTCTTTGCACAAAACCGGTAAGTTTGTTTAACCTTTTTTTAGATATAAATAAAATAGTTTTAAATACCTGTTCACTGTATTGTTCTACTACACTTGAATGATTGGTTTTTTTTCTATTTTATTTTAGGTTACCTCTTGGAAAACCATACAATTTGTCCAGCTTGGATAATATCAAGAATTGATGCTATACTTCGTCCACATCAATACATTTTAGATGAATCCCATAATCCAGTGCTTTCTGAAAAGTATTGTGGAGACACCATTTCCACAATACAACACTTAACTTGGTTATATTGATAAATTTTATGGTTAGTATACAGAGTGTTGCAAGTTTCTCTGTATGTTAACATCCCTTAAATTTTGCGTTTATCAAATTTTAATATTAGGAAAAATTTTATGAACGCAAATTTTACTTTGAATATTTATAAAATTCCTTTTTCTTTAACTTCTCCATCAATTTTTATATTTGTATAAATCTTTTATGTTAAAAACACCTCTTATTTCATCACTTTTCATATATCGTAGAACATAGCTATTCACTCCATTCTCATTTTCTATAACATATGGTCCCTCGAAAGGTGGTTTCAATTTTGCACATATTTGTTTACTTTTGTCTGATACCCTTAGAGCACGGACGATTACTAAATCTCCTTTATTAAATGTCGTTTTGACTTTTCCCATTTTTTCCATTCTTCGTAGATATTTATTTGCATTGTTTTGCAAATTTTTATTTACTCTTTCCAATACCTTTTCAAATTCGTCTGTAGTATTTATTTCCCATTTCCTTTGAGGTCTCAATTGTTTCATCAAATAAATTGGACTTTCCATTGTAACTGTGTTTGGTAAAAATTGTTTAGATAATTTTGAATTCCTTCTATGTGATTTTCCCAATTATTATGATTTTGATTCCACAAAGTTATTCTCAGAAACTTTATCACTTATCTTATGCACCTTTCAGATGGATTTGAAGATGGATGTCGAATACTAATTGTTTCTAAATTTATTTGATTCTTACCACAGAATTTTCTAAATCTTTCATTTGTGAAATAGGTAGCATTGTTTATTATACAATTTTCAGGTTTTATAATTTCTTGCATGTACTCTAATAGTTTTTCCATAATGACTTTACTTTTTGTTGTTTTTGTAGGGTATAATTTTACAAAGTTTGAAAATAAATCAACCACTATTAAAATATGACAATTTCCTTGTTTACTGGGTATCAAATTGCTCAGGAAATCTATAGCAATTATTTCCCCACATCTCGTTGTTAATATAGATTTTGCTATGTTCTCATTTCTCCTATGTTTGCTTTTCCCAAATTGACAAATATGGCATGTACTGGTGATCAATTTTGCGATACTTTGGTCCCCTTTACTAATATAATTTTCTCTGAATAGTAACCATAATTTCCTAGCTCCTATATGTCCATGTCTTCTGTGTAAATTCTCCAAAATTTTCCTAGCTAAATTTTCTGTTATTATAAATAAATCTGTTTCCTCATTTTTCTTTATCCATGTATCTTCTTTCAATTGTCCTCTTCGTTTCTGTTTTTCAGTTAATCCCTTTTGGTCTTCGATGATGCTATTTAAAGAAAATATCCCATCTGGATCTTTCATGATATTTGCCCCAATTTTCACAATTCTTCTATTTTTATTATTATCCCCCTTACTTTCTCTGCTTAACGCATCTGCCACTACATTTATCTTTCCTGGAATGAATTTAATTTCATATTCCTGTAATATTAAACCCCATCTATGAACTCTACTGTTGCCAAATCTGTTTTTTGAAATTGTTGTTAGTGAAGAATGATCGGTTTCTATTGTAAATTTTGCTCCTAATAAATAAAGTCTAAATTTTGTCACACAGAAAATTACACTTGCCAATTCTAGTTCTGATACCCCATAATTCCTCTCATAATTTTTCGTTACCCTTGATACAAAACATATGGGTACTTCCATGCCATTCTGTATCTGTAATAGCACTCCTGCAAACCTTTCTTTGGATGCGTCCGTCCGTAATATGAATGGTAGATCATAATTAGGATGATAAACCTTTAATTGTTCAGTAAATGCTTCCTTCAAACCATTAAAAGCCATTTATGTTTCCTCAGTCCACTTCCACTTATTGTCCTTCTTCAATAGCTTTATTAAAGGTATTTGTTTCATACACAAATCAGGTATCAGACGTTTAAAATAGTTCATCATTCCTAGAAATCCTGTCAGAGATTTAAGGTTTGATGGTCTCTTATACTCTATTATAGCTTGTATCCTCTCTTTATCCATGGACATCCCATTTTGGTCTATTTTATAACCTAGGAAGCATATCTATTCCTGATAAAATTTGCATTTATTTTGATTTATTTTTAAACCTGCTCTATCTAATTCTTTTAAAATAATTTCAATATGTTTTAGGTGTTCTTCTTCATCATTCGAGAAGATCAATATATCGTCGATATAATGAAGTGCAAAGTCTTCAAATTTATTTAGTATTTGGTGTAATGCTCTAACCAAGGCCGAACAAGCACTTTGTATACTATATGGAGCTACACAAAATCTGTACAACACACCATCAATAGAGAAGCCTGTGTAATCTCTACTATCTTCATCCAAAGGAATCAGCCAAAAACTGTGTTTTAAGTCAACTTTGAAAAGTATTTTTGTGTTCATAATACGCCCAAAAATTGCTTCCACATTCATCGGAGCCTCGTATTGTGGTACAGTGTATTGATTGATATTTCTTGCATCTAGGCATAATCTCAATTCACCATTTGCCTTCTTTACGACCACAATAGGGTTTACATATCTTGTGTTACATCTCTCTATAATACCGTCCTTTAACATGTTTTGTATCTCTGAATCAACTTCTTTCCTATATTTATAAGGTATGGGATATGTTCTTATTCTGAAATTTTCTATTCCTCTAACTTCTATCTTATGTACATAATTATTTGCCATTCTCATCTCCTTTTTAATCAATCCTTCATACTTCATTATTAAATTCTTCACTTTCTCTTCATATTCCTTATTTCCACACACTAATTCCAATTCTTCCATAATTCCATTCCTCTCTATATAACATAACTCCCTATTATCCTCTTCAATATCCAGTTCTTCCATATTTCCACTCCTTTCTATATTTCATGACTTCCTATTATCCTCTTCAAATGCCAATACTTCCATATTTCCATTCTTTTCTATATTCCATAACTTCTTATTATCCTCTTCAATTGCCAATTCTTCCATATTCTCTTCCTCAAATTCAATCCTATTACCATTTAATTATATCTCCATCTAGTCAGGTTCTTCCATAATTTAGTATACAGAGTGTTGCAGGTTTCTCTCTATGTTAATATAAATAAATATATATACATATATATATATATATATATATATATATATATATATATATATAAAAATTGTAACAAAAAGTATGTAGGAATGACATCTCAGAATTTGAAATCACGTTGTGCTCAACATAAAAGCGATGCTAGGTTAAAAAAGCGGAAATGTGCATTATCAGAACATATAGATTTCGATAGAGTAAAGATTCTTGATGTAGAAAGAAACTATAACAAAAGAAAGTTTTTAGAAATGTATCATATTAATAACATTGGGGAACCAATGAATAGAAGGTCTGCCATTGAGTCACTTAGTAAGATTTATACATATTTGTTGCACTTTAATAATGTCCACTCCGGTAGCGAGGAGATTGATTCCCAAATTAGTGTTTTGAGTTAATGGTTGGCTGATGTGACAGGTCAGTCGAGTGTTGACAATACAAACATTAATCAATATTTCATTTAAAAACAGAAGAATTTTTGGGTACATTATGGCTATCACAGCTCGGTTGCGAATGCAAATGATTTCCAAACAGTCGGGCCTTAACGTGAGAGGTTAGGTCCTTTCCATGTGTTAAAAGTTACAGATCTTACATCACTTTTCCTAACTGACATATTATTGTTATGAGAACTTTAAATTATTAATACTGATTTTCATGGAAATTAACATCAGACGAAAGTGGAGATCGTTAGTATTTGCGGGTGGGTTTTGTTTGGCTTTTTTATTTAACAATAGTAATTGCTGGAATGGGGTGACAGTTTGGGAATACCGAATGTGAGAGGTTTGAGTGTTCACTGACTGTTGACTTATTTCGTCATCCCAATTTTTTACATTTTGCAAAAGACAGGTGGCAGCTGTCAGACAATAGTATGGTTAAATTCAAAGGTGTAATTTTTCAATGTTGACGTGATCCTAGGTGTGGACATTAATCTATTATTGTTTTTCTTTGAAGTTTCCACCAAAGCGACCAAAAAAACACAACAGTATTGCTGATAAATTTAGATTTTCATTAAATGTTGTTACTTCAACCTCGTATCTCTACCTTTCGACAGCAGTCGATTTCATGTTGAAATATATATTCAACAAAATCAGTTCGTTTCTTGTTGTACGTCTTTTGGTTTTAAAAAACGGGGAAAAAATCCTGACTCTCATTACTATATGTAGGAGAGAAATTATATTTAGTCGACATTTTAGTCTTTAGTGGATGAAGGTTTTCCTGTAATTTGTGAAATGTGAGTTTAATTTTAAATCCACACTACAAGTAAGTCGTAATGATTTCAAAAATTATTTTCTTTATTAAGTTAACCGATTTTTTCTTTCTGGTTTATTATAGCCTTTGAAAATGAAGACAATACTCTTCGAAAGCTTGGGTAATGTACTATTTGATTCACTTTATCTCTAACCTGTAAAGTTTTTTTGGCTGCTATTCCCACGAGTTTGAGGGTTTTTTTAACAAAGACCACTCTTTGAAGTTTTATTTTTTAACTAGTCTGCCGTGACTAACTGCCAACTTTTGGTTTTTGGTTTATATATATATATATAAATATATATATATATATATATATATATATATATATTATAACGTATATGTAAGGTAGAAACATTGTCATGAAACAGAATAATTAGAAATTGCTAAATAATAAAACAGTAGACTATACTTTACTAGGATGACAAGAATGAGACATTAAAATTGCTCATGTTTATTAGATAATTGTGAATATCTTCACTCAATTTGCTAATACAGCTTTTATATAATTTATAATTCAAGGAAACTTTACAACTTGCAAAGAATTAAACAAAAAGAAACATTACCTTAAATCAGAAATCCGAAACCATAGAATTAAGATCATCCATTTGTATCAAATATTTTATAAGAAAATAACATTGAACACATAATCTAAAAAAGAAATAAGAATCAATAAATATTCAAAAACATACAAGATATTGCTCAATATTTTAACTCTAATGTTTACAAAGAGATATGGTTAGAATATTTGACGCTGTAATGTCAATATGTTTCAGTGACAAACGCTGACATTAGAGTAATTTCATAGCGTGAATTAATAGAAATTGATTAATGAATTTAAAAGGAATATAAATAGTTAGAATAGAGAATGTTGACAAATTGTTTAAAAGAATTTATGTGAATGGCTAAATACAATCGTAACAATAACTAATTGTAATAAGAAAATCAAACTAAACATTGGTATATTAAAGACTATTGTATTTCGTCAGTATAAACTATTCGTCCCATTACAATCAAATGAACTTTAATAGTGAACTAACAATCAAGTGAAACTTATTTGATATATAAGTAAAGATAATTGAGAGTAAATAAAAATGAAATCATAATTTTGAGTGTGGTAAACAAAGGTGATTGGTTATTGAGATATGACAGAACAATTTTCAATCAGTAAACAAAGTGTAACAAACATTTTCAAAATAGTGAGCTGGAAAAAACAAAAGACTGGTTTGTTTATTGGAAAAAGTGGAAGCAAAAAGGGTTGGTAGCTTGGCGTCGGTTCGAGAAGGTTGGTTGGAGCAGCGTTCCAGAAAATTTGATAAATTACCCCCAAAATCATGATTAAAAAGTAAAAAACCACTAACAAAACATACAACAGTACTTACCAAATATCTACAGCTAATTTTCCTGAGAGAGAATCAATTTTTCTCAAATTTTAAACTTCGGAAGCAGCATTTCAGAGTCCAGAGAGGCATATCCTAGTTCCAGGACACAAGGTCAGTGCGTATTGTTATATAACAAGAGTTAAAGAACTCACTAATTACAATCCAGTGTTTAAAAATCTCATGAGTGAAATAAACTTTGCGAAAAAGATATATCTGGAAAAGAATCATAATAGAGACTTAATATACCTATACAATTGAATAATTTTCAATAATAAATGGCCAATTTAAATAGACAAAATTAAATACTTACGCATTTCAAATAAAAACTTAAGAAAGATGCATCTGAATTCATTTATGTAATATTTCAATTCTATGTATATAAAACTGATAATTTGTTCTTGTACCATATTGTTTCTGTATGTATAATTTGTTTCAACATAAATTCTTTACATGTGCATTACGCATCAAATATTCGATGATATAACGGGAAGCACGTTGTAGAATTGAACAGACGCAGCTCGTCTATGAAGTGCTTCTCTTAACGCATCATCACCTGATGTTTTAAGCATGCGCATAGCATACCATACATAAAATGGATCGATAATTCTAGTTCAGCCACACATAGGCGTAGTATGATAAATTTTACAATAAAAATTCTCATTATTAAAAAAATTAAATTATGTTTACAAGTGAAGCGTTTCTTTTTATTTAATAACGAAGATATTCACAGCCACAGGAACTCAAAGAGCAGAGAGGGTTTCATGCTCCCAAATTCGTACAAATCATAATTATACAAAAATTTAAATCAATAAATTATTTGAGCTAGCCGTATTAACATATTTCAACATAACATATAAAACATCCAAATTAATATGATATGATAAAATTGGCTCCTAACAACGTGAGGCTATTTAAAAATTATTGTAGGAGCTACACTATTAATATATATATATATATATATATATATATATATATATATATATATATATAAATATATATATATATATATATATAAATATATATATATATATCTATATATATTGTACATGCGATTTAACCACCATATGTTATATATTTGCAACTGACAGTTATTGTCAAATTATTTACCGGCTAGCATTATTCTCTTTATCTAAAGGTGAATTCATTTATCTATCAAAATAATCTATATAATTTTTAAATATCGTTCAAAGTGAAATTTTTATTTTTTTAGATTATTTACCCAGTTGTATCATGTAACTGTATTCAATCAATTATTTAATATCATTTTGACATTTACTATATTTAATATTATAACTGTCACCATTAATAAAAAAAATGTCACTGGCAAATTTAGATTTCTTTTAATTGAATTAAGTGAATTTATTTTTCAATATCTTTCACAAAATTACCTTTTACAGTAAGTTCAATTCAACTATGTGTATGTGTCAAACTAACAAATTACAAAATCAACTTTAGTTCTCCTTTTTAACAATTGCAATACCTTATCTATACTACTACAAATGAAAATTCAGTAAATTACGAACTAAAATACCTAATACCTATTTATTAGAGTTTTTAAATCTATCAAATTGTTCAAATACCTTTCGAATTGTCAATTCAATTTTCAAATGTTTCAAATGTGAAATACCCGATCACAGTCTTAATTTTGTTCAATTTAGTCTCTCCAATTATGATAATTTATTATGCATGCTTCAATTTCCTTTTCTCTTTTTATTTTGATTTCAAAATTGATATATAGAATTATTTTAGATGCATCTATATTTAATATGTAAAGGCCTGCTATTTCCCGTAAAAACAATGCATTATTTACGCTGTTTATACTTTGGTATAAACTCACCAATATTCTGGATTAGGGCACACAATATACATTTGATAATTATTATAGTTTACTACCCAATATAATTCGACAAATATTTAGGTTTTACTTTTGATGCCTCTTTCTAATCCAAGCACCGGATTTGGAGCCACAACCATCTACCTCTTGACTATTATTGACATCTACTAGGCTTTTTGGAAACTAGATCGGGTTAACCTGATGCATGTTCGGAGAGTAATCCGTATTACGTCTCTACCCTAGTATACCGGTGGGTAAATGCAATAAGCTGAAGGGTTGTTTTGTTTGTTTGTGTTTTCAATAATCTAAAAAGTTATTGATTCTTTAAGCCGCGTAGTTGGCAGGTTACTGAATCTCTTTTTTTTTCTTTTCGTCCTTTCGATATAAAACATAGGTATCTTATTGGCATTAAAATTTGTGAATGATGAGTGAAAAACTGATACTGAAGCACTATTACTTTGTCAAATTCAACATTCTACCCTCCATTTTAAGGTCGCTTTCATCATTCAATAATTTTAAATAAAAATACGAAGAATGACGAAATTTCTTGGCATTACTATACGACGCCGTCATGTCGATCATATATTAACATAAAAATAAATAATTTACTTTAATATAACAATGCCCTTAAGGTGATTGTATTGATTTTCTAGTAACTGAATGCGTGCAATATTCGTAAATTTCACTGCGAAGTAAATTTCAAAGACATATAAGCTACTAAGTTACAAAGAATTCTACTGCAAATATGTGAACCTTGAAGTCATAAATACTTGTGAGGAATACGTAAAATTTACCTCAATACCAACTTTACACTCTGATGACTATGAAGGTATGATGTGATGTAACATATCTTTATAAATTAACTTAAAAGTTGTATTTACTCCGAAGTCATGATCCAAGTACCAAGAACGTATGCAAAACTGAAATATTAGCTAATTATTTTACTGTAGATTATATTCTAAATAGTAAGTAGCAATTACTCATTTGTTACAATTTTTTAATCCGTTTTGGTAAACTGTTTATTGATTTTTATTTCATTCTCGTTACCAATTCGTAGTAATTATGTACTATAAACCATAAATGCTAGTTTGGAAGCTACAGTGAGGCCTGGTATTGAAGCAACAAACAATTAGTTTCACAATCAAACTAACAGCATTCCTTATAAACTGGTGTCTAACTACCAAATCTATAAAATTATTGAGTTTAACGAACCGATCACCAAGGAAAACTAAAGTTCCTCCAGACCCTAAAAAGCACTCAACTTGCTGGTAATATAAAAATTTTCAAAGACTCCAAGACTACTCAGCTTATGGTTGCCGATGCTGCTAACTGTTTCTTGGTATATTGGTAAAAATGTACCTTCACTGAATCACTTGCGATATGTTTTCTACATCAAATCTGCTTTCAAGCACGAGACAAACATTGCATCTCTACCACCATCTGCAGCTGCAGTATGAGAACTCTTACTGATAATATACTATCATGCCCAACAGCGTCGAAAAAAACCCAGAGGAGTGGCTATGGAAAAGATGATCAATTAGTATTACACCTGTAACAAGTTTGCTACCACCTGCTCATCAAGTTTTATTAAAGCTTATTTAGTGTAAGTGTACGACAATTTGTCAAAAAAGTTTTGGCTGTAAGAAGCGTTAAGCTGCTTCAATTTGTACTTGAACTGGTAAAACATTTACGACAATACGGCGGCAGTCATACTGGAAGATCATGAAGATAAGCAGGAAATTCTGAACGAACTGGAGATGGATTTCTCAGTAGTTAACCTAATGAAAGCAGATGAGGAAATTATAAAAGGTATCAATTTAAACAAATCGTTAACAATCAATAAAATTTGATTCGATTTGTTGTCTATTTTTCAGATGACGAGAAAAAGCCGGAGCCCTCAATGAAGAATGAAGAGAAAGAGAAGTTAGAGGTTTGTTTAAATTGGGGTTTATAATTGTTTTATCAGGGTAGTGTGTATTTTGAGATGTGGCCTTGATATAGGATATATTTCCTCTGCATGGCTGGGCTGGGGGTATTTTGTTGGTTGATTTATGTGCCGTATGAGTTTGACTTAAAAGTGGTGAGTGAAGATTCAGTCAACTGGAAAAAAGTGTATGGGATACTTGAGAAGAAAAGTGTCTAGAAATTTGTGAATTTTGTTTTAATTTTGGATGATTGGTGGTTCTTTTCTAGAAATCAACCGGAGAGAAAGGCAAATTCAATTAGCAACGAAAGTGGGTGATTTTAAGAGAAACGAGGTTTTAAAGGTGAATTGGCTGGGTGTTTAAGAAGTGTCTAGTAGAGATCGGATATGTAGAAGACGGACCACGTTACGTTGCGGATAGTTAAAAGTAGGCGAGGTAGGTGTTTCGATTATTGGAAAAATTCTGGAATTTGAGTGTCTCCGATGTCTTGAGAGTTAATAAGAAGGATAAAGTGTGATTTTGAAGGTTTTTGATTTTTATTTAGAATTTGTTTAAAGACTGACTATGAGACATGAAAGGTGTATAGGAGATGTTAAGTGGTGTCGACTGGCTACTTCCGAGTTCGAGGGGAGGAATTTAGTGGGTTGAGTGTTTATGGTCTCGGTGAGGTGGTTAAAATGTTGAATTTTCAATTATTAAGTAAATGACACGTATCATCATCAAGTAAATCAAAAATCTCGTTGCACGCGTCGGTCCATTTGGCTAGTGAATAAACTTACCATGCTACAGGAAAAAACGTGAACAACCAGCAGTACCGACGGGGGAATGGGTGTCGCGGATTCAAGTTGAATTGCTTTCGCTCCTGATGAGAGTGAAAGCAAAATGATCACGCCTGCCTATGTTTGTAACAGAGCCGTTTTGTCGATAAATGGACGGAATTAAGTGGCGAAGTGTTTCGGCTATAATGTCCCTTGAGTTGGGAGTAGCATTCATGAGGGTGACTGTAAGGACTTCAATTAAGATTTTAGAATCGGTGGAGAGTTCGAAGGAAACTGATAGCTTTTCGAGTAAGACTGGGGTCTCTTGGGAGGTTTCAGGTGCCGTTAGTCTGTGGTGCAGCGAGGGTGGAAGGCGGGGTGAGGACCACCGCAATTTTTGCATGTGGTAGTTTCCGACTTGGGGAAATTTTCGGGACGATAGCCTGTATGGCCACAAGAAGAGCATATCGGTTTAGACCGACAAGAATTGGCGTTGGATGGCTCGCACTCATGTGGCAGACCATGGAATGAGAGGCCGGATGTGAGGGCCTGGTGGTAATGGGTTTCGGAAATTTCGACGAAGCGAAACATTGATGTGAGTTTGTCTGTGGTTCTGGCGATGATTCGCCAAGTTTTGAGGAAGGAAATTTGATGATCGTGAAGAATTTCTTCAAATTCTTCGAGGCTGATCGTGGCGTCTACATTCCTGCAGACGAAAGAGAAGGTGGGTATGAGAGTTTTGGTGGTTGCTGATCGATGTGGACGTTGGGTGGAGTCGAATATGTTGATGGTGATGTTAGAATCACCATTAGAATTGTGAATTCTCAGAATTGTTGAGACTGAAATTGGGGAGGACGTTTAAAGAAGGACTCTTTATGTTTTCAACTTAAAACTTCACTTTTCGAAAAATGTATTCAATTACAATAATTACACATCAATAATATATTTATTGAAGTTAACAATATCAAGTCTATAATCATTCTGATTCTAAAATATGTATACTGAAACTATGCGGTGGCCAATAGTGCAATTCAGCATCATGACGTAGTCGAGCGTCCGATGATGGTTCGATGTAACGATACCATATAAGGTAACGAATTGGGTTGACGGGACATATATCGTTTCATAGTTCCTCCATCCCCAAAGAAAACTCAAGGGTGAAGCGAGGGTGGAACCACTTGAGTTAAGTCGATATTTGTAGCTTCTTTTTTTTCTGAAAGCCCTTTCTCATAAGGTTTCTATATTTAAATAGCAAATAGCAGATAAGGAGTATGCAGATTATGGTACTTGAGCTGATAGCAATTCGAGTAAAGGACACAGGCATCTTGAGTTCATCAAGCGGATTGGCATTGTTTTCTTGAAGTTGCAGTTTATGAAGTTTGTCTAAGTTGATTTTCTTTAGCTGAATTTCTTGGTTATTCAAAATTGGAAGTGGTACTTCTTGGATTCTTACGAGAGCTATAGGATGTCATTCGATGATATGATTTTCGTTTTTATATGTGTATTTTGTAGTAGCTATAGAGCATCTTGGCGGGATTGTTAATAAGTAGCTTCCTTGTCAAACTGAAACTCCTGATTTTTCACAATCTGCTTGTATTTTCTGTGAGTCTGGGAATATTACAATGTAATGACTTTCGTTAATTTCTTCTATTATTGGTTCGGAGACTTTTTCAGCGATTTGTGGGCAATTCTCTGGCGATGATGTGATTGAGAGGAGAGATGTGATCCAGTCTTTGGTTTCTCTGGTCACTTGTAGCCTGTTTATTTTACAGTAGTAGATGGATTGGAGATCGATGCATAATTCTTCTTGATACTGATATTGGTTGTTGCTAATAATTAGGTAAGTAGATGGAGGAACAAAGACAGAGTTATTATGTAGGTAAACACATCTGAATGGACCAGTGGTAATTCTAGTGAAAATATAATTTTATCTCTATCATAATAAACTTTAATATTAACAATTGCATAATATTTTACTATTTGGTTTCCATTGGATAATAATTGATCATATATGTTCGTGTTATATAAAATTTGGACTATTTTTTCCAGATCCTTACGGGAGATTACGCTTTGATGCACCTAAACTGGCAAAGTCTACTGCATTTCCGATATCGTTAAGAAAGCTGGACGTAGAGTCCGAGTAAATTTTTTTTGACTAAAAATTTCTTGAAATGCTATATAGTGTGAACAATCATAAGATGTTTCGTTGAGTGCTTTTCCTAATTCACTAATTTTGTTGGATATTAGAAGCAGATTATTTGAAATTATTGATATTAATTCATTAACGCTATCCATATGACTTTGGTTGAGTTATTTGTGAATTTACTTCTCTAATGATTTTATTTTGATCATTTTGCAGTTCGCTAATACTTGCGTATAGTTTGTTAGCATCTTCTTGGTACATATTGCCAGTAACGAGTTTCACTAGCGAGCCAAGAAGGTTTAATTCGATTAGATGGATATATGGAGTTTAAATTAACATTTATACTATTAACTTCAAATTGCAATTGTTTATAAACATTTCTCAAAGAATATTCATAAATATGGTTCGGATTATTAAATAAGTTGACTGTCTCGACCCTTACTTCGTGGAATATGCTCATATTAGTGTTTTTAGATGAAACTCACGGTCTCTACTTAATTCCACAATATAATAAAAGTTATTGAAAATTCTAAAAAATTGACAATTGTTTCGATAAATCAATATCATCGTCATATTGATTTATCGAAACAATTGTCAATTTTTTAGAATTTTCAATAACTTTTATTATATTGTGGGATTAACTAGAGACCGGGAGTTTCATTTAAAAACACTAATTAAATAAGTTGTTTATTGAGTAATATTGTGAACTTAGATTTGTAATTTGATTTCGGATGGGGTTTGTAGGGATATAGTGTAGAAATGTATGGGATGCGATTTTCACCCTAGCTTGTCCTAGTTCGAAAGATAGGATGACGGAATTACTTTCCAAGGATTTAATCTGTATCTTCTGGTTCGTCACTGTTTGAAGAGTCATCGTGCTGTGAAGTTACGTTGATTAGTTTTCTTACGGGTTTAAATAGTTGTTTATGTGAGTCGTTACTGTAATATCTTTTGATGTCAAAATGTGTCAAAATGTTTATCGTCATTTTCATCATTTGAATCTACTTCGGGAACGAGAGATTGAGTCTGGTTTGGTTGTAGCGTTAGTTTAATTAAATTCTTTCATATATTGAAAAATTGGCGGTAGATCAGAGCCGGAACTATTTTCGTTATCTATTGGATAAATTTCGGCACGGAAAAGGGCATCCGCATTCGTGTTGCAAGAACCTTTTTTATATATGATTTCTTTGTCAAATTCCTCTAACTTCAGTCTCCAACGGACAAGTCGGGAATTTGGTTCCTCTAGAGACATAAGCCATTGTAGAGGTTTATGATCGGTGACGATTTTGAATTTATTGCCAAAAAGATATGGCCGGAAATGCGTTGTACCCCAAACTATTGCTAGCAACTCTTTTTCAATTGGTTAATAATTTTGTTGTACCAGAAGCATATGCTATGACTTTGTCTCCACCGATTGGTTCTTGGGAGAGGACTGCTCCTATTGCGAAATTACTTGCATCTATGGTCAAAACGAATTCTTTGGTGAAATCGGGGTAGATGAGAATGGGTTCATTGATTAAAAGAGTCTTGCAATCTTCGAATGTCTTCATGTAATTCGGGTCAAGTATATTGATGTTAAGGCCCTTTTTTTAAACAGCTTGTAAAGGGTTTGGTTAATTTGGCAAAATTTTTTATAGACTTTCTGTAGTACCCGAGAAGGCCTAAGAAATCTTTTATGTCTTTCGTGGTTTTCGGTAAGGGGTAGTTGGTAATAGTTTTTACTTTATCAGGAATGGGTTTGATGCCTTGAGGGGTGATTAAATGACCTAGAAAGGATACTTCTTTTCTAAGAAATTCAGATTTATCGAGTTGAACCTTGAGGCTACTCTCACGAAGCTTTTGGAAAATACTTTTTAAATTTTTAATATGTTCTTGGAGTGAGCTTGAAAAGACAATTATGTCGTCCATATAGACGAAACAAATTTTATTACGGAGTTCTTCTAGTACATTATCCATGACCCTCTGAAAGGTTGCAGGGGCGTTCTTTAAACCGAAATCGTTAATTTGACGTTCGACTTCAGGTTTATGGATGTAGGAGTATCGATTTGACTACGTATAGACTGAAAGTTCGTCTGTAGTTTTTATTTGATCTTTCACTTGGTTGGTAGATAGGGGGGTATTTTCTTTATGGAATATGCCACGAAATTTTTTACAGAGTTTTTTAATTTCTAGTTTGTCTTCTGAATTTAAATGAGAAGTTCGAATGCGTTGAGCAATGTGGAAATTATAGGGATGATCGTCGGCAGGGTTTTGAACAGAAATTTGGAAGATTTCGTAATTGTCTCCGAAGGGTTTTACAGCTATGTGTTTGTACAGAAAGACATCTTGAATATTTTCAGAGGTATTTATAATATCAGCTGAGGCATATCCATTTTTTGAGAAAGTGACACCTTCTTTGATACTACAACTAGATAGTTCAGTGTATGGAATTCTAACAGTACCATTTGGTATATTGACAGGTATTTTAGCGGTTTCTATTGGAATGGGTTCAACATGATCAAAAAATAAACGGTTTTAAGGATTAAAACTAACTTTTCCGCATCTGTGGTCCTGAACAATATTCTATCATAAAATTGTTACTTGTATACATTACGGGGGATATATCGTGCTAACAAACCGACATTTCTCCAAAAATAACCAAAAATTCAGTATTCCTGGATTTATAGGACCCACTGTACTTGCTCTAGTCAACTGAAAATCAATGGGGTACATCTGTGAACAATATTCAATTATAAAATTGATCAATCGTATACTCTCTAGAGGCTGTATCGTGCTAACAAACTGAAAATTCTCATGAAATGACAAAAATTTGGTACTTCAAGTACCATAGCACCCGTTGTCCTGGTTTTAGTGAGCTGAATATCAATAGGGTTCATCCTTGAGACGCTCTGAATAATATCCATTCATGAAATTGGTCGCTTGTATATACTCCGGACGGTGTATCGTGCTAACAAAGTAAAACTTCTCCAAAAATGTCAAAAATATCGTACTTAAAGTACTGTAACACCTGTTGTATTGGCTCTGGTGAGCTTAAAATCAATAGGGTTCATCAGTGAGATGCCCTGAATAATATTCAATAATAAAATTGGTGACTTCTTGAACTCCGGAGGCTGTATCGTGCTAACAAACTGAAATTTCTCAAAAAATGACAAAATGTCGTACTTCAAGTACCATAGCACCCGTTGTACTGGCTCTGGTGAACTGAAAATCAATAGGGATCATCTGTGACATGTCCTTAACAATATTTGATCATAAAATTGCGGACTTATTGCACTCCGAAGACTGTATCGTGCTAACAAGACAAGTAAGGAAAAGTGGCCGACGACAACGGACGACAACGACGACGACGACGACGACGACGACATACACACAGGATTTTTTTCTAATAGTGAGATAATGGTAGGCTTGCGTTTTGTGTTCTAATACGTGCATTTTTTAGATCGATATATACTTCTAAATCCTTTAAAGTTTCGTAACCTATCAAGCCGTCAAGGAAATGGTGGAAATAAAAAGATGAAATTTCATGATTTCATCTGAATTGAATTCGCGAAAGCTGGAATTTTAGCGCAAAAATCTCTAGTAATTATTTGGAAGACTGAGCTGATGGTAACTGGTTCTTCATAGTCATAATTTGGGAAATAATTTTCAGCAATTTCGGGTTTTAAAAATGACTTTGAAGCTCCGGTATCTATTAATGATTTTAAGGGAGGATCAGAAATTATTATGTATGGAAGATCTTTCTTGTCATAAATTGAAAAAATTTCTACGTCTGTTTTGTTGGTTCGGGAGCGTCTTGAAAATTTTGTTCGTCGCTGCTTTGGGTTTCTTGATTGTTAGATATTGAATTTCTGGTGTCTACATAGTCATTATATCCATAGGGATGGATAAAATTTTGGTCGTAAACGTTATCTTGGCCGAGCATGTTATTATCATAAGCATAGTAAGGAGTGTTCGTTTGATAATAGTCATGATATTGCGTTTGGTCGACATTGTGCAGTTCTTCAGGAGTAAATCTGGTGATGGTTGGGGTTGGTATTGTTGAGGAGGTGGAAGTGCAAATCGATTTTGGTTTCGATTAAAGTTGGATCTGTTAAATGTATTTGACGAGATGCTACTCATAGGAGTTGGTTTGGGCTGACGGAAATTTGAATTAGGTTTCCAAACATTACTCGGTGCTCCTGAAGGTTGTTGAGAACCGAAAACTTGTCTATTCGTCGGGTCTATGTGGGATGAATCTGGGTTGAACATTGATTGGTCCACGAGGAAATGGATTTGAAAACTTTTGTATTGGCATTAAATTTTGACCGAAGTTAGGGACATTAAAATTTGTTTGATTCTGATAGTTTTGATCAAATTTGGGATATGGTTTATTCTCAAAAGTTTCGTTATTTGATTTTTGAAGGTGACGGATATTATTTTCGTCCATAATAAATTGTCTAGCTGTTGCAAGAGTATCTGCTTGAATCGTGGAGCCCATAGGTTCTATCAAACCGGCCAGAAATATTTTTAAAGCATGTGTATTGAAAAAAAATTTCTTTACGGTTGCACCAGCTTGACCAGTTTCATGACAATCAACGTTATTATGAAGAGCACTCAAATTAGACATTACTCTAGTGTGAAAATTAAGAGCAGGTTCGTTAGGATTTTGTCTCAACTGATCTAGATCAAAGAGTAATCCGTTTTCGTCTCTGTGGTCGCCGAAGTGAGCTACCAGAGTGCTTTTAACTGTTTCCCAATCTTTGTTTTTGCAAATACTGTGAACTTCTCTCGCGTTACCAACTAATTTTCCATATATTCCGGAAATCAAACTAATGTTTTGAACGCAATTTGTATTTGCGGGATTTGAATTCCAATAAGTTCTAATTGATGTGTTACTTGTCTCTAAGAAAGACGCTAATTCAAGCAGATTACCATCAAATTTTGGTACAATTTCTAATAATTTAATTCCAAATTTGAGAACAGATATTGTTGAACTTGATTAACTATTACTAGATTTAAAATTTTCTTCAATGCTTTAATTATTTAAAACTAACTTCTAATACTGAACTTTCTTTTTCTTTGTCAGAGGAATTAAAATTAAAATTTGATTCAATACTAATATTGAGAAATTGACTGTCTCGACCCTTACTTCGTGGAATATGCTCATATTAGTGTTTTTAAATGAAACTCAAGGTCTCTAGTTAATTCCACAATATAATACTTGTAATATATTGTGGAATTAACTAGAGACCTTGAGTTTCATTTAAAAAAACTAATATTGAGCTCACTGTCGCTTTCCACTATGGAATCTTCAGATGAGGAGAATGACATGGACTAAGAAAGATAATAGGATAAATAATATGAGCAACTTACAGTAAAATTGCGATGATTTCCATTGATCCTTGACGGACTCCACTCTGTGTATTGGCACCGTAATCTTCTCCAACTTTTATTTGCACTTCTTCGGATTGTTCAAAATTTGGAAACTTTCGCGATAAAGGTTTTTCCAAATAAACTGTAGAAACTGGAGGATAATACGCGATGAGAATCCTTTTGAAACCCCAGTTACTGCGCCACTTTATGTTTTCAACTTAAAACTTTACTTTTTTAAAAAATTTATTCAATTACAATAAATACGCATCAATAATATATTTATTGAAGTTAACAATATAAAGTCTATAATCATTCTGATTCTAAAATATGTATACTGAAACAATGCGGTATCCAATAGTGCAATTCAGCATTATGACGTAGTCGATCGTCCGACGATGGTTCTATGTAATGATATCATATAAGGTGATGAATTCAGCTGACAGGACATCTATCGTTTCGTAAGTGGCTGTTTTGTTGAAATGAACTTTCAAATAGAGGATATGGCCGTTGAGGAGCTCTAGGGTGTTTAAAAGGGTAAAGAGGGATTTTGAGCTGAGCATTGGGGTGGAAGGTTTCTGAGGTTAAGGGTTTGTGTAGTGTTATTGTTGGCGGTTGTTGTGGGATTGTTAATAGGGTTAGAAGTTGTAGAACGGGGTTTTGGTCTTCCCGACTAGGGTGAAATCGTCCTCGTCGGGGATGGATTGATGTCGGGTGATTGAGGGTGTGAGCGATTTGGATCTTACGGAGGAAGCGTGAGTACTGGTTGGGGATGTAAATGAAGTGCTTGTGTGTTGCTGTTCGGGTGTTTGTTTCGAGGAGGATTGTTTAGAAGAGGTTTGAGGGATGGTGTTGAGTGGGAGGAGTTATTTTTGGAAGTGTGTGATGAGGGAGTGTTGTGTTTAGTGGGTGAGGGAAGAGAGAATTCTTTCTCACAAAGGTCTGAGGTTTTTTAGTTCTCGGGCGAGTTGAGGTCTATGCAGTATTGATTGTAGAATTTCTAAGAGAAATTTGTGCGGTCGGGGTCAACTGCGTGGAGAATTGATTGGATTTCCGGTGAGAAGGTGTATTCATGGTGTGCTGATGGGTTTTTTGCAGATCTCCTGCTGTGGTGGTGTCTGGAGGACATTTTCGGGTTGAGTAAGTGTTAGGAGTTGGGGGTCAAAGCTAACACCGACAGCTGACCCACTGTCGGAGGAAGTTGCCGTCCTAGATAAAGGTTTTCTGACTTATCAGCTTTCAGGAGTTTTATATTTACCTAGGTGCTAAATGTCCTTCCTTCTTCTGGATGGTGTGGCTTGCTCATTTGGAATCTAAAATAAAACAAGGTTATTAAACAGTTTTTATTTTCATAAATAAGAATTGAGTACACTTCCTAGTGTGTTGATTGAACTGTCGAGTTGAAAAGTTCGGCAGAACATGGGGTTGGTTGGTCTTCTAGTGGAGGCGTCCACGGTGCCGGTGCCGGCGGTGAATTGGTTTGGATCAGTGACCAATTCGGGCTTGTATCACCTTCCTCGGGCGATGACCTGGCACTACTGATTGAAAATGGACTGGAAATCGATTTTTAGGTCATTAAATCTATCAATCCAATGAAAGAATGCGAAGAGATTCTAAAATGTACCATGTCAAACTACGTATTGACCATTTACATCATAACTGAAATGGACCGCCCATGTTGAATATTGATACGGAGGTGCGGTGCGAGAGAGATGGAAAGATAATGATGCCGCTTCTTCTTCTTAGAGTGCCATATCTGTGATCGAATGTTGGCGACCTCTCACTTCCCAGGATGCCGCTATGGAAGGCAAGAAGAAAGTTCTGGTGTATTATTTGGTGTATATGGGCCAGTTTTTTTGTTAATTTCTGTTTTGTTTTCAGCATATGTAATAGTACTGGACGATCAGGATTATTGAGGAAAAACTTATTAAGTGAAATTTAGTGTCTCGACCCTCACTTCGTGGAATCTACTCATATTAGTGTTTCAAATGAAACTCACAGTTTCTAGCTATTTCCACAATATAATGAAACTTCCTGAGAATTCTAAAAAATTGACAATAGTTTCGATAACTAAATATCATCATCAGAATGACAGAAGTTATATTTCATTTGATGCCTACCTGATGTTTAGTAGTTATTTTTGGCTAGAACAAGAGAACTTGTGATTGACTTAATATATGTTAATAGAAAAAAGAAGAAGATGTGATATTACAAATATTGAAGTTTAGATAATATTAGCCCTATGGTGATGTCCTGGATATCATTTTTCCAATTAAGATCAGTATAACTGTGCAATGATATAGAAAACCAGGAAAACTATATCGGCTGATCTTTACAATTATCACTTAAGAAGATTATTTGTGGAGAACTCCCTAGATTCATCTCTTCATTGGCGACCTCATAATGTGGGTTTCTTGAATGTCTTTTTATTTCCAGTTCTTCAAGGAAATCCAGTTCTTGTTTCTTTTCACGAATATGCAGCATTTCTAGTTCTGTATTAGGTGTCAATGAATGATTGGTGTCAAATAGATGTTTCGCGTAGTAGAATTTATCTGGTTGGTTTCAATCTGTATGATCGTAAGTGTTCACTGAATCGGATTTCACAATTTCTATGGGTCTGACCCAAATAGACAGCATCAC
This sequence comes from Galeruca laticollis, assembly GCA_963921935.1. Taxonomy (NCBI): domain Eukaryota; kingdom Metazoa; phylum Arthropoda; class Insecta; order Coleoptera; family Chrysomelidae; genus Galeruca; species Galeruca laticollis. Next base: position 46,480,805 of record OY998181.1, on the reverse strand, counting down.
ATTCTGGACATTTGAGTTTATATATACCTGATTTCTATAATGGTGGTATTTTTGTTTTTACATTTAACAATTTTGTACTTACGTTACTTTCTGTTTTAAAAGGAATGGTTGTATTCGTTGCTTAAGATATTATTTGAAATATGCATATGTGATAGATTTATAAGTTTTGATTCCATCAGTTTGTTTAGGAAATATTAGCTGTAATGCCACTTTTTCCTCTTTTCTATTTATTAGCTTATTTATCATATGTGAATTACATTTGATCATAGGAACTGAAAATGCTCTATATATCATTGAATGATATGCCGCCAGTTTATGTGACATGGGGTGTTCGGAACTATATGGAATTGTCACATGAGTGTGTGTTGGTTTTCGGTGAATTGAATGATCAAGTACATTATTAACTGTTTGAATTTTTAAATCATGAAAATTTATTGAGCTATTTTCTTTAATTTCTAATGTAAATTGAATGTTTGCGTGAAAATCATTAATGTGGTTGAAAAATACATCTAATGGTCGTTCGCTACCCAAAAAACAACCTAATATGTCATCTACATATCTATACCAAAATAAAACATTGTTCGAAATATTACTTTCGAAGATCTTTCTTTCTAAACTGTCCATAAAGATGTTTGCCAAAATTGGTGATATACGGCTTTACATTGGTAAACCGTCATTTATATATCTAATTGTCAAAAGTGAAATTATTCTGATTAATACATACATCAAATAAATTAAGTATATCTGATATTATTCCTGGATTAATATTTTTATCTCCTAGTAATTTTCTTATAAGTATTAGACATTATTTAGGAGGAATTTCAGTGAACATATTAGTAACACCTAATGAAATAAGATTATAGTTATCTTGCAAGTTGATTGCTTTCAATTTTTTGATTAGTTCTATTGAATTTCTAATTGAGTATTTAGGTACATATCCCTAACTATTAGGTATATTGTTAAGCCTCTTTGCCAATATATTATTAGGAGTATTAACATAAGAAACTACATGTCAAATTGGTTTCGATGTTTTATATAATTTAACGGTTCCATATAATTGTAGACAATGGGGATTCTTATGTATGATAGACCTCTTCTCGTAATCACTTAAAAGAGCATTTGAATTATTAACAATATCCCTTACATTTTTAGAAAACTTTTTTGTTGGGTCTTGTCTTAGAACTTTTACATCGCCAGATTCCATAAAGTTATATATCTTCGAATTATAATCTTCAGTTGTCAATATGACAGTTGTGTTCCCCTGGTTAGATTTTGAAACTGTTAGGTTATTACCTTCTACTTTCTTTTTGATTGCATTTAAAACTGTAATGTCAATTTTTATTTGTCGTTTAACTTTTGAATGTTCAATATTTTTGATTAAATTGGCAATTTCTAATATCTCATAAAGAAAATTATTTGAATTAGATTTTAAAGCTATTTCTGACTCTGTAGCTATAATTAATTCATTATTATTCGTGAATTTTGGTGGTATGCTGTACTTTAAACCTTTATTTAAAAATTCTATCCCACTATCCGTGAAATTAGTGCCTGGAAGGTTTTCAAATCGCGGTGCAAAGTATGTTGGTATGTAGGTATTTAGAGTTTCATGATGTTTAGAGTATTGAATTCTATGTTGTGTGTGTTCAAGTTTCTAGAGCTTTTGTTCTTGTTTCATAAATTTCTTATGCTTCATCGTGATGACACTTTCTCTAATTTTGTCATCTAAACAGTCGAATTCTACTGGATGTAATTGGAACGTGAGTTCTGAATGTACAACTTTTATGTAGTTGTCTAAAGAGTCCCTTCTTTTAAACCATTTCTTACATCCTTCTTTGATCCAAACTCGTTGAACACATCTTATAGATTTTTCGATGAAATTAACTGTCCAGACCCTCAATTCGTGGAATCTACTGATATCAGTGTTTTAAAGGGAACACAACATTTTTAGCTCATTCCACAATATAATGAAAATTGATGAAACTTCTAAAAAATTGACAATTGTTTAGATAACTAAATATCATCGTCAGAATGACAGAAGTTACATTTCATTTGATGCCTACCTGATGTTTAGTAGTTATTTTTGGCTAGACCAAGAAGTGACCTAACGTGTGATTGACTTAATATAAAATAGAAAGTAACGTAAGTTCAAGATTGTTGGATGTAAAGACGAAAATACCACTATTAAAGAAATCAGGTATATATAAACTCAAATGACCAGAATGTATTGCTGTCTATTTGGGTCAGACCCTTAGAAATTTTGAAATCCGATACAGTGAACACTTACGAGCATACCGACTGAAACAACCACATAAATCCTATTACGCAAAACATCTACTTGACACCAATCATTCATTGACACCTAACACAAATCTAGAAGTGCTGCATATTTGTGAAAAGAAACAAGAGCTGGATTTCCTTGAAGAATTGGAAATTAGAAGACATTTAAGAAACCCACAATATGAAGTCGTCAATATGGAATTGTCACATTAGTGTGTGTTGGTTTTTGGTAAATTGAATAATCTTCGAATTTTTAAATCAAGAAAATTGATTGAGCTATTTTCTTCAATTTCTACTGTAAATTTGATTTTTGGGCGTTAATTATTAATGTGATAAAAAAATACATCTGATTTTGAAATCCGATACAGTGAACACTCACGAGCATACAGATTAAAACAACCATAGTTGAAACTTAATTGGAAAAAGATATCCAGGATATCTCCATAGGGCTAATAATATCTAAGCTTCAATATTTGTAATATCATACCTTCGTCTTTTTTCTATCAACATATATTAAGTCAATCACTAGGTAGGTTACTTCTTGGTTTAGCCAAAATAATTATTAAACATCAGAGAGGCATCGAATGAAATGTAACTTCTGTCATTCTGACGGTGATATTTTATATCGAAACAATTGTCAATTGTCTTAGAGTTTTTAAAAGTTTTCAATATATTGTGGAATTATATAGAAACTGTAAGTTTCATTTTAAACAGTAAAAAACAAATATTTTTAAACCAACAAAGAATTTAGAAATATAATTATTGAAGTACTAAATAGCACTAACGACTGCATAACCCAATTGGGAATCATCCGTAAACAATTATAGAATCTTATATTATTAGAAATAATAGCAAATAACTAGAAAACCAATAAAGCACTAACGAAATTTATGGAAGCACTAACGAATCCCTAACGAATGATACTAACTTTAACTAAATCGTGAACATTTTGGGGGCCAACTTCACGGAAGTGCCAATAAATTAATATCAAATATATCGAAAAAGAAGATAGCACTAATGAAAATTAATAAAGCACTAGATAGCACTAACGAAGCACTAACGAATGTCACTAAATTTAATCGAATCGTGAATACTTTGGGGGCTGACCACAAAAAAAGAACATGAAATTTCTCGACAACCAGTAAAGTATTGGCGATAATTATTGAAGCACTATAGTGCACTAACGAAGCACTAACGAATGACACTAATTTGGAATTAATCGTAAACACTTTGGGGGCTGACCTTGAAAATATAAAGTCAAATATCTCGATAACCAATAAAGTACTAGCGAAAATTATTGAAGCGCTAATGTGCACTAACGAAGCACTAACGAATGACACTAATTTGGAATTGATCCTAAACACTTTGGAGGCTGACCTTGAAATAAATGAATATTCAATATCTACCAAACCACGGACGCACTAACGAGATTATTAGAAGCACTAAGAGGCACTAACGGGGCACTAACCAAAGACTCCAAATTTAGTTAAATCGTGAAAACTTTGGGGGCTTACCTCACGGACCCGATTATGTGTGGTTTGATGGGGTTCACTGATGATTCTTTCAGACGGTGCTCAATATCTTTTGCAGGCTGATACTTGAGAATTCTTCCAGTTTTTTGTAGATTTGTCAGTGGTGTTCGGATCGTATTTACGATACTGTATGGCTTGACTTGGTTTCTGTTTATCTTGTCTGCTTCCATATATTTTTGGATCTCTGTATATGTTTGTCTTTTTTCTATCGAACTCCCAACTTCATTTTGTATAATATGTGTATTTGATTCAAGTTTGTTTTATAGATGTGTTTTGATCATACCGCTCTAGTATTCTCACGTAACACAGCAGTTATAATTTACCGTTCACATAAATTTCACCTTGCCTTATGTAACAATTCCTTTCATCTTTTTGCTCAGCAATATGTAGATGGGTTTTCAGAATTTGGAATTGCTCTCTCTGCTCTGTAGTTAGATCTTGAGCAATGGCAATTCCTTTGCCTTCGAGATTTTAGACATTTTCAAAAATGGGATGTTTCTTAAGATATGGAGTTAATTTAATCTCTATAGGATATTTTTCATTTCATCCTAGTATATAAATGTGATTTGAATCAGATTCGATTGAATATATGTTTAATAAGTTGTTCAATGTTATGATTAGCCAACGTATGTCTAATTTAGTATCATCCCTTTCCAATCCAAATACAATAATGTTCCGTTTTGATTCTCTTTCAAGCAAATTGATTCCATTTTTCAAATTATAGCTTTCTTGTTGAGAAAGTAATATTTCTTAATACCGCTTCATTTCCAATGTTCAGTCCTCTTTCAGCTGCGTTGATTGCAAATATGAAATGAAACCATAAGGGAAGAGTAAATTGTCGAACCAATGATAGAGAATATAGAGACACAAAAATTTATTCATCCATTCACAGGCAAGATCTTTCAAATTATATAAAATACAGAAGAGAGCAACGTTTACAATGTAGACAAATCTAGACATATATACACCATAATGAATACAGGTATGGAAACAAAATACACGAAAATCGTGGGTTGACAAAATATAAATTACGGAACATCCAAATCTCGAATAAACTTTCAAATGTAGTAATTGAGGCATCAAAAAATGGAAGGTGTACCACTGAGTTTCCAAGTCTCATAGATTTAGGAAGAAATGTGTAGTATGCATAATTATACCTGTGAAAATGTATGTGAAATATTCGACTCTGCCTTGTAGTTGCGATGGAACAAATAAACTTATTTCATTTAGAAATTGAGGACAGTTATATGTATAATTTAAGATTTTAAAAAGTAATGTAAGATCTTTCTGCTTCCCGCGGTTCTCAAGAAAAGAGATTCACAGCTGCTGCAGCGGCACAACATATTCATGATTGACATGTAGCTTAAATGCAATGGCGTGTAAAGTTGATCTGAACATATTCCAGTTTCCTAATATAAACTAAATAATGTGTAGACCATACAGAAGATCAGGAATCGAAGTGAGACCTAACTAAGAAAAAATACAAAAGTTTAATAGAGGTAATACCAGTAAAATTATCAGTAGTTCTCCTAAAAAGACCCAACATTTTCATGGACTTATGTACAAGAGTAGTGATGTGTTGATTAAAGTTAAAGGTTGAAGGTAAGTGATTGAATGCTGGTTACAACAAAAGCGAATCACATGACACTTGCTGACATTAGGATCCATGCCGTTATGAGTGCACCATTCGGATAGGTTATCCAAATCCGACATCATCATCCCAACATCTTCATGGATAATAATGATTTTAAAACTGTTCAAATCGTACGCAAATACTTGTGCATTAATATGACGAAAACAAGTAACAATATCATTGCTAAAGATATTGAAGAGAAATTGATCTAAGTGTGAACTCTGGAGAACACCCTGATGTCACACAAAATTGATGGAAATAGAAATAATTTATCAGAACCTGTTGAGCTCTATTGGTTAAATAACGACGAAGTCACTGCCGAAACTCCAATTCTAAGAAAATCAAGCTTTCAAAGTGAAAGACCATGGTTCACCCTGTCAAAAGCCTTAGGAAAATCAGTATACACGGAATCCACTTGTTATCCTCTCTCAAGCAACTCAGAAATAAAGTCAACATAACAGTTAGGTAACTTAATTAACAAACTAAGCTCAGTCGATTTGCCCGAGGAGAAACCAAATTGCTAAGAGTTAAAGATTCCCGAAGAGACATAGGTTAGATAATGTGCTCTTAGATACTTTCGGTGAGGTAATTCTTGATTTTAGATTTATTGCAAGATTTTTATATGGGCGTAACGTAAGAAAGTTTCCAAGGATCAGGAAACACACCCAAATGTAAAGATTTATTGAAAATATGGAATATAGGTCGTGAAATAATGAAATTGAATTCTCTCAGAAAAATGGGTGGAATACAATCATGTCTCGGTCGCGTAAAGGCAAATGCCTGTATGGTACAGAGCGCGAGGTCCGCGCGGTGCTCTGGAACACTCGTGGCTTTGTTTATGAATACTAGTTGACTAGTTACTAGTGGCATAGTACACGTTACGTTGTTATAGGTTATAATTTCTATTTTGTCTTGACTTTATCACGTACACCGTGGATAAAGTAACCTTAAGAAGTTTGTTCGGGCGTTTGTGCCAAAATGTAAACATTCTTAATATAACCGCTGTGGACAACAATGAGCATTTCAGTATTTTAATGCAGTGTAAGCTGCGACCGACAGCTGCTAATGATAATACCTATAAAAAGTAATCCTTCAACAATACCAGCTGAACTTCGTTAAAACCTAAGTCGCCACCTACGACCGTAGGAGTTGCCGCCAGCTCTCGCGGAGATGGGAGGGGTTCAAAATTATGTTCAAATAGAGATAATGATCTTAATAAGGGCGCCTGGTAAGTTTGCCCCGCGCGACTACGTGATTTTCATCCAACACCTCTAAACTTACCAAATAGGTGCCAATACAAAAAGAATGAAAGTCGTGAATCTCTTAACTACGTTCATTCGACAGCAGCAGTAGTCAATAATGCATGTGAAATAACTAAAAGTCATGAGCGATAGTAAGAAATTAAAAAAAGTGAGCAATAATACTTACTCTTAAGCAATTATGGAACCCAGATAATGTTACACAAGAAAAAAAATAGTAGGTGTTCCCAAATAGAAAGCATAAGATCGTAAGTCAAACAATACCAGTTCAGTCTATAAAAATTCGATTAAGCGTCTACAAGCATGTACTTGACTTTACAGACTAATTATAAGTTATAAATTATTGGTTATAATTATAAATTATAGTTAAACAAAGATCAAGTAACTCTACAATTACGAACCTACTAACCAATTTACTACAGGCGATATTAATGCATGCTTTAAAAAAAATAAAACAATGTCGCTTGAGCTCAGGCGCATGCGCAAAATATTTGTAATCACCGGTATTTGAAGTAATATTTTGATTAACTAGAAAAGAAATCCGTAGCATTAATTAACGCTTAACAATTAATAAAAGTATACACCCTAAAACGTAGAAATAATTAAAAACCTATATGTTTATTTCTTAGAATTAAGAGTTTCTTTTGATAGTTTAGTTTATTCAAATAAAGAATTGACCGTACTATGCTTGGTAATAAAAGAAAATAATGAAAACTTGCGTAGTGATGATAGTAGGCGTAGCTGCACTTCAGCCAGACAGCCCGCCGGCTCTTATCAGCTCAGGATGTGGTCAGTGTCGTGCCGCTTATCAGTTCTTATCAGCTCTCGCCAGTGCCGTACCGGAAAAGTAACTTATGTTGAAATATTACTAAGAATTTCGTACCGGGTGGCTTGTAACATATAATATTTGCGTTAGGTCACGATCAATATACAGGATGGACACGTTCGATCGTTATACAGGATGTCATAAGAACACTTGCATCTCTGTTATTATTGGTCGGATTGCAGGTGTTATGTAGATATTTTAGCTACATTTGTCCACACTGAACACACGATATCAATTAGGATATTTTTGAATATTTTGTAAGCGGAGTGCATTAAAAAAAAACACAGGCTATAAGATATTATATTACGTAAATATTTTGTAGAAGGGGCTGATGTATACATCTTTTAGTTACAAGAAAAGTTACTAAAAAAGTTACTAGATTTGCCCCGCCCCTCCCCCTCCCCTCCCCACCGCCTCCCCAGGGCGCCAGGTGTTCTAAAAATAGCTCTTCCAAGAAATACAGATGACGTCACTAGCGCGGCTGGCAGGTGGAGAGTTTTAAGGTTGTTCGTAGTGTACAGAAATCTTGCATTTATTATCGTTCGAAAAATAAAAGCTTATAGAAAGTGATAAAAGTCGAGCTATTTAAAAACCACAGACCTAGTAATTATTATCGTTTTGGCGCTTAAATATAAAATGTAAAATTATTTATCATTAATGAACAAATAACAGAAATACCATTTTGTGTTTGATATAAAATGTGTTCAAGGCTAGTCGTAGTCTCCTGAATATCCAGCTTGCAAATAATTTACGGTTTTCGCGGTTTCGCTTCCGCATGTCTTTGCTGCATTGGTGTATGGGAAAATTGCAGTTTTTGTTTCAAGGTGAACCTAAAAATTGATAATATTGTAAATAAATTTGTGATATAAAATTAAATCTTTTGAAATGATAAGAAATGAGTACTTTGTATATAACGGGGTATTATTGTGTTATCTATCTGAAACAGGAATAAAGAAACGATATTCGAGGTTTCAACGAACAATGAATATTTTACTCCAAAGCGACGTTGCCACCTCCTCCTCAACCCGATAAGGTGTTTTTGATACAGACGTTGTCATTTCTTTAAATCAAATTATGCCGATAGAAATAAAACATTGCTACAGCTGTTAAAAGTTTTGTACAACACACATATAAATCTATAGCTGTAATATTTTTTACCTAACAATAACTATTGAAAAATGCGAGATGTTGCCAAGTAGTGAGGATACCTACTAATCGTATTGAGGTTTTGTAACAATAACTATAAAACTTATTCATCTTAAAAGTCTAAATCTAAATCAATCACCCAACATCTCGCCTGTGGGTACGGTATTTTGACCATCGTCTATATAAACAATAGAGTCAGTATCGTAATAAACTACAGCCTCACCTAATTTATCTAACATTTCGTACAACCTGAGACGTGCGTTGGATGTAGTGAATGTCGCTATAAAAATATTGGTAGATTTCGGATCTTCGTAAAACTGATCTTTGTATTTATAGGTGACTTGAACAATGTCATCGTTAATAAAAACACAATTAGATATATTTATTTTATCGTCCAATAATATGTCATACCAATCTTTGGTATCTGTGATATATTTAGACACACTCATGTTAGTTCTTTGACCGAATTTACCCCAGCAGCTATTTAAAACTATTTTGGCAATAGCCCTCTTACCGGGGTTGGACTTAATGTTGTTAATATCCAGTTCGATGCCCATTGTTTCTTTGATGGCTTTGGCATATGCTTCGTTTGATTCATAGCTATGCGGGCTCGTTTCTAACTTGATTTTCATAAAATCCCTTACATATCCTTTAAACAACTCATTCGTTTTTTTTGTTCAAAGTGCCACACTTCGGATATATTGATAATTTTGTATCCTTTTTCTATTGCTTTATTTATTTCCAAAGTGGTCCAAGTACCTGTAAACACACGTTCTGAGTCTGTATGAGTACATACCGACGTATTGTTTTCCATGCAGGTACGACAGAGGGCAAATGTTAATTTTGTAGTTTTCACCGGTAATACAGGGTGATACAACTCACGAGGAGGTAAAACAGTGCATTTTATCAACCCGAACCATGTAGGATCATATGTTTCGGGTTTAAATATTTTTACGGGAAATCCTACTGGATAGAAATCCATATAATTAACGGTTGGATACAGGGAAACCACATCAATGTACCTGAGTTTTTTACCTGTTACCTTTAATTTTGCAGCATTGGTTCGGCCTCCAAAGAATGAATCTCTAGGCTTTAAAGACTCATCAAATTCTACAGGTTTAGCTTTTTTAAATTCAGCAGATTTGAGCCAATCACATTCCCACATTTCAACTAAATTGTAGCCAGCATCTATAATTTGTTGACTTCTACGTCTTGTTTTTTCATAAAGGTCTTCCATGGTTTCGTTATTAACTTTATTAATAGTTGTGGGATTGTAACATTTAGGGCACCCGTGCCAGTAGCAGCCGGAAAATTGGAAAACTGTCGGCTTTTCTGTCGCCTCAAGAAATCCATCCACGGGTTTTCCGCAGATAACTACTTCACCACCATTTAAAGCGTGACGTACGTTAGGGTACTGGTTTAACCACGTAATAGAGATCTGGCTAAACTGTTCTTTTCTTTCATCCTCTACACTAGCTATTGTTTTAGGTACCAAGTATTTAGAACGGAAAATACCCATACATAAACTGGCTACTGTTAGGTATTGAAACGGATCAATGTTGGCTATTTCCAAAAAATCTTTCCTAAATGTCAAACAACCTCTTCTTAAAATATCAACGTCGGAATCGCAATAGGCCTGTATTTCTTTCTGCATGTCAAAGATATCATTTTTATGTTCTTTGTACCATTCTAAAAACTCATTTCTTTGTTTAACTTTCATAGTGCTAACCCCATAATATTCAACATCTGGTAGGGGGCCTACGTAATTTTGGTTCTCCACTGTATTAAAATAATGTGGAAAATAACCTTTTTTTTTAATTCTTTTAATTCGAATGTTGTTGGAAATGCTGCTAGAGGACCAGCCACAAAGTTTGAACTATCGATTATTTTCAACTTTATGTGAGGAACTTCTAACAACATTAATTTAGAACCGTTGTAAATAGTGAAAGGTTTTATTGTGTTCTCCACACAATATTTCAAAATAAAATATGAATCGTAACCTTTTGCATTGTGAGCAACCGCTGTATATCCTCGATGTTTTTTTCGGATATAAGCCACTGACAAAATTCGTCATTATTTGTAAAAGTATATTTGATACCATCAAAGTCGTGGGCTATTACTAAATTAGGTATATGTATACCGGTATCTTGCATAGCTTCGTAGTCGAAGAAAATATACTTTTCGTTGTAGGTACACCTCTGTATTTTATCTTCTGACATACCATTACAAGTACAAGGTTCTGTGCAAATAGGTGAAGTTTTTTTTATATTTATTATATTTACAACCCTTATTCATTCCAATGCTACGACCGTTGCATTCACAGGGCACGTTACATATACCTCCTTTGGCAGGTTTCTTAGTCATGTAGCATTGATGATTAGTCTCTACAAAATCGTCGCAGTTTCTACAGTATGAAAAACCACACTTGTGAAATTTTTCACGACTAAGAAACTTGTTGCACCCTGTACACCTGTATACCTTTTTACAAACTTCTTCGTGATTAGACAGACACTCGTGATTATAGCAATACCTGTTACAGTTTTCACAAAAGATTTTGTTTTTACTATCGATGCCATGCTGTTGCATATTACACAAGTTACATTTCGGTAATTTTTTACATTTATGTTTTTGTTTATGATCGTAGCACGTGTCACATTTATAACAATAATAGTTACGGCCGTGAAAACCAGCCATCTTACTTATAACATCAAAATGATTGTGATTTTTATACAAGTATAATTTTACAGGTTTTTCCTTACCCTCGTAAATAATTGTGTTGAAATTTTCAGCACAAATAATTTTAATCTGTACATCTAATAACTCTTCTGCTCGTTTAAGATCTTGTAAAGAGAACCCACATACGTAGTCACCGCCCAGTCTACGACATAATGAACGGGCTAGGTTAGTTTGTATAGATCTACCCAATCTAATGTGTCTTATGTCTGATGCCGATAGTTTTTTACCCAAGATTTCATTGGTGTGATATGTAAGGGCTACTATTATAGCACGAGCACCGCACAAAGCATCACTGTTGTTTATCCTTGTAATACTTCTTTTTGATATACGATTTTCTGCTAAATTAATTATTTTTTTACTATGACCTTTACCGCGTGGTACTTTAAATATCTGTACGTCGAAGGTTGTACCTTTAATATCGACATTCTGATCTGACGTAACGATGTTTTCGACGAGATCTAAAAGAGTATCGGTATTAAGCTTAGTAACCGTTTCCGTACTTATCGGATTATTAAAACCAGAGTTTTGAATAATGACCCTGATTTTATCACCCTTTACATAATTAGCTTCTTTTTTAGAATGGTCTATGACCTCTTGTAAACTGTTACGTAAAAGCTGTTTTTCAGCTCCTAAACCACCACCATATTTAATATCTTTATTTAAATTATACTGATATGTAGATAGAAAAGCGTTAAATTTTTAATATATTTCTTTGATAGATTTTTAAAAGACCAAGGTTTGTTTTCCATTGTTAAAAATTTTTCGAAAATCAAAAAACTCAAAATTTTCAAAAATCAAAAAAGACTCAAAATATTTTTAGGCTTACCGCAAGAGCAGGAGACACGTCTGAACACGCCGAGAGCAGGAAAGAAAATGAGTTTGAGCAGCCGTTAGCTGTTTTATACAGAGAGAAAAAAGGGGCGTGGTCTGCCGACGTCACGTGATCTTCTCAGGAGAAAATATCTTTCCCAGGTGAGTTTATACAAAACCGTTTTAAATTATATATTATTTTATCAGGGGATTGCCACCGTGAATCATATATAAAAATATAGGTATTATTTTCTCGATTTTATAACATATGATCGGACTGTGGTTAGATAACCTCACTTTTACAATTTCGATAAGCTTTATAGCGAGCTGTTTATCAGCTGTGAATATGATTCATTTATAAAATTTATTTTAGGGAATCTCTTTTAAGCACGCTACACCTGCAAAGTAATAATTTTAATTACTGGTTTACTTAAAATACTCAAATTCTGTTTCTGGTAAATCTGAAAGAATTTAGGAGACTACAAAATGGTCGAAAAAAAATTTCGTGGCGTGTGCAACGGCTGAAATATAGATAAGAAAATTGTTATAGTTTTGAAAAGCTTGTAAAATTGTGGGAAAAGTGTAGAGCCGTGCGCAAAACCGGAAACGATGATAAGAAAATCGCGATAATTTGAAAAAGTTCGTATATTTTAATGGAAAATGTGGCAAAAAAAAATCATGTTATTAGATAAGAAAAATTACAGCTTGTAAAATAAATTGCGCAATGACACGCTGACGTTGTGTCATAATGATATTAAAAAAGGATAAAAAATAAAACGTTTTAAATCAGAAAAAATATTTATTAATAAATATAAAATCTTATTTATTTACATATATAAGTATTCTATAACTAAACACTATTAGAGTTTTTACAATCACAATTGTACTCTTCATCGCAATGTTATACTTCCTCCTTTACGACAAAAAGAACAAAAAATTTGGTCTGCAATCGCTGCAGTCACAGGCTCGACCCCAATCACAATTAGGCCTGTTTACTCTAGAAAAGGTATAACATGAAATAACTACCTGATCCTTAGGTAGTGTCTTTTATTCAATTATATCTGCCAGCCTAAGCTCTTCAATTATTTCACAAAATTCTTCATCTTCTCTGTCAAGTTGTTTTAATCGTTCCACAAGTACATTTGGGTCTGTCCAATTCTGGAGTATATTATTTACAGGGTAACGTCGTGTACTAATAGTAGTTGTTGGGGGTCTATTTTCTGAATTAAGTTTTGTTTTAACGAGGTCTTTGTTCATATATGCCATGTTTTCCGAAATACCTCGTATATTTCCCACAACTGATCTTGGTAGTGTACTTTTCAAATTTCCGAGGGTACGTTTGGTGCTTCTAAATAATGGTTTAATTATTTTATTGAACTTAGTTGGACATGACTGGTGTTTTAAATGTCCTCGGCGATTGCGATGCACACCTGTTAATTCCAACATTTGTTTATAATTTTGATGATCTTCGGGCGTAAAATCCTTTGGATTTTTAGCAAACAAAAGCGAATATAGACCAGAAGTTCCTTTAAACTTTGCATCGGTTAGCGAAATATTTTGACCGTCAAACTTAAGTTCTTTATTACCTAATTTCCATTGCGAGCCATCATAAACGGGGCCAAAGGCGTTATCATAATCATCACAAGTTTTCCAATATGTATCTAAATAGGAATTATTCTCTTCACTTATAGGGGGCACATCATTTCTTGGCTGTTGGGAAGGTGTTTCTTTCGTAGTTTTAATTTCGTGTGAAGACGGTTCACCTTGTACTAAGGTATTTTTTATTTGTTTTAACGGTTCTGTTACGGGTTTAAATATATTTTCGAGATGTTCTTCTCGATCACGCTCGTATTGTCTGAGCGCATTGTATTTTTCACGAATAGCTCTTGCGAGCTCTAATACGTGTTGCTTACGCAATGTCATGGTAACGAATGAAGAAACTATTGTGTACACCCCTATTTATAACCTCGGTATGTACTCGGACAGGTTCATACATGACCATAGATGACCATAAGTGATCATATATGTAAAACATAGCCGCGCATAAGCGACCATAAGCGACCATAAGTGACCATAGGCGACCATAGGCGCCCAAATGTGTAAATCATAGATGTGTATAAGCGACCATAAACAACCAATAGTCGTAATCATAGATGTGTATAAGCGACCATAAACAACCAATAGTCGTAATCATTGACGTTCATACGCGTACATAGAAGCCCCTAAATAACCTTTATTAACTAAAAAATAGGTACGAAGACATAAGTGAAGGACTAGTAGTACAAATAACGTGTTTTATAGATGATGTTTTAGTAAAACACTTTACGTATCATCTACAGAACCCCGCTGACAGCACATACTCTGGTGATCTTTACACATGGGGTGCCCATGAATATTCTTTCCACATCGGGGATGGTTCTTGGGTCCCTCCGACGCCTAGGGAGGAATAATATTTATGTAAGTATTTTTTGTGTTTTTTGTTGTTTTTTTTTTTGGGGAAAGAGGATTAAAAGACATGTTAAATTCAAAATATTTTTTATTGTAGACATCTAGAAAAAACAAATAATTAGTCTTTATTTAATATGATTCAAGATGCTATAATACCTCAAGATCCATGTGATCATATATGTAAAACATAGCCGCGCATAAGCGACCATAAGCGACCATAAGTGACCATAGGCGACCATAGGCGCCCAAATGTGTAAATCATAGATGTGTATAAGCGACCATAAACAACCAATAGTCGTAATCATAGATGTGTATAAGCGACCATAAACAACCAATAGTCGTAATCATTGACGTTCATACGCGTACATAGAAGCCCCTAAATAACCTTTATTGACTAAAAAATAGGTACGAAGACATAAGTGAAGGACTAGTAGTACAAATAACGTGTTTTATAGATGATGTTTTAGTAAAACACTTTACGTATCATCTACAGAACCCCGCTGACAGCACATACTCTGGTGATCTTTACACATGGGGTGCCCATGAATATTCTTTCCACATCGGGGATGGTTCTTGGGTCCCTCCGACGCCTTTAAATAGGGTCGAAAAGGGGGCGTGGCTTATTGATATTCTCAGGAGAAAACATTCTTTTAAGGTAATTAGTTCGAGTTTATTCAAAGTAACATATGTTTTAAAAATATTTCATCATGGAATTACTGTTGTGAATCCTTTATAAATATATAGGTGTTATTTTTCACAATTATTACGATGATGTGTGTGCGTTGTTAGATAACCTCACTTTTTTACGATAAACTGTTTTGAGTTTATCAGTTGTTACGCTGATCGAAAAGGGGGCGTGGCTTATTGATATTCTAAGGAGAAAACATTCTTTTAAGGTAATTAGTTCGAGTTTTTATTCAAAGTAACATATGTTTTTAAAAATATTTCATCATGGAATTACTGTTTTGAATCATTTATATATATATAGGTGTTATTTTTCACAATTATTACGATAATGTGTGTGGTTAGATAACCTCACTTTTTACGATATACTGTTTATCAGTTGTCCCGCTAAATCACTTTTTTTTAGAACTTTGCAATCTTGAATAGTAGGAATGGGGAAGATATGGAAAATGCATGTACAGGTCTGTACAAAGAAGTGTGGGCGGTACTGTTCTATTGATAAAACAACTTGAATTTTTCAATAGGTCTAACGTGAATTATTTTGAGCAAATTTTTAACTTACAGAAAGGTCTATGATCAAGTCTGAACGATTAGTATGACATTCTGAAGTTTTACCGATACACGGTTCTGCTTTCATTCGAAGAGAATCATTCTTATTTAGATACATATTGGAAAAATTGTAATGATTATGCTTTTGGGGTAATGGTTCAAAGTGGAAATTGGTGTAATAAATAACTTTACAGGTCAAAATATTTTGCTAGATACAAGACATAATCAGACTTATATTCGCTTCTGTTTGTCAAAAAACCCCCGAAGATCATCAAAATTAACGTTGGAATTAACAGGAGCAAATCGTCGCAGGCAAAACACCAAAAGTGTCCAGCTCATGATTGTAATCATTTCAAATTAAACTGTACGCGTGAAAAATTGTAATATATTGAAAATTCGTTGAAAACTCTGTAAGAAATAAATAATCTCTTATATTTAAAACTATATTTTATTGCCCTCTTCAAAACTCTAACAATCTCGTATCTTTTTTATATCGATCGTTTCTATTGCACGTCTTGTCAATAGCTAAACTACCTGACCAATTCAACCCTCGTTGTACTTCCCTTTTCTTGATACTCAGCTTGTGTTTGTTTCTCTCTATTTAAACATTCCTATGTTGTTATTGTTATCAAGCTCGTAACGCTCGTTTGAGATTCATCTGACAGACCTTGCATATAGGGTGGATCCAAATATATCTTACAACTCTTATCGGTGTAGTACGAACGTATTTAACCTCGAATATTCATGATAATTTGAAAAACTAAATAATATTGCATAGATATGAAAGAAAGCTGACCGTTTCAAAACCGGAAAAGGTGATAACAAAAATTGTAATATATTGAAAATTCGTTGAAAACCCTTATCGGTGCAGTTCGAACGTATTTAACCTTGAATATTCATGATAATTTGAAAACTAAATAATATTGCATAATTATGAAAGAAAGCTGACCGTTGTAAAACCGGAAAAGGTGATAAGAAAATCATGATAATTTGAAAAACAGGTGTTGTAAAAGTTTAAATATAAAAAAAAAGGAATCCAAAAAAATATCCAATAACATACAACATAATCTTTTAGAGGTGTGTGGTTTTTAAGGTAAAGTAAAACAATGTAAATCGTGAAAGTGTACCAACTATGGTGTGTGAAATAGGGGAAAAGCTAAACAACATAAGTTGTGAAAATATTTTTAAAATCTACAAAAACAATATACCACCCTTTGTGCATGTCACAATTATGAATAATACAACAATGTAAAAATTTTGCCAACGCTGTGTAGAAATAATACAGCTTTCAGAAATAATCAAAGTAGTAATAATTAAACCTCTAACCCATAGTTTTTTCAATTTCTATACGTCACAATTATGAATAATACAACAATGTAAAAATTTTGTCAACGCTGTGTAGAAATAATACAGCTTTCAGAAATAATCAAAGTAGTAATAATTAAACCTCTAACCCATAGTTTTTTTTTTCAATTTCTATGTCTTTGCGGTTGTAAACTACTTTGATTATTTCTGAAAGCTGTATTATTTCTACACAACGTTGGCAAAACTTTTGTTTTATTATTTATATTATTTTTTCTTAGCTACAATGTGGTTGAAAATGGTTATTATTTAACTATGTTCAACCTCAGGGTCATAGCTATATATCAATCAGGGGTAGGATGGATAGTTGGTTTTTAATAAAACAACAATAATTATTGTGAAAGGGTCACACATCTTTTATTCGTTTCTGAAATACATATTAAATTATTATTTCATTTAGGTATAACTAATTACCTTACCTTATGATCCAAACCACCACCGCCGGAACCGGGTGAAACCCCGTCGGTACTGGGTCGTACCACAGCGCTGCACCCTGGTACGACCCAAGGCTAATGTAGTCAAATGGTCTAAAACCCATTGGCAGTCCGTTTATATTCACTGTTAGTATATCCAGCAGCTGTAAAGTGCATAAGATAAATATCAAATATATGACGTTTGTAATATACCTACGGCTAGGTGCAGCGGCAGCCTTTCCCTTATGACTTGCACTATCTGTTCTGTAAAAAATAAACTAGTAAGATTTTGACAATAAAAAAAAAACGTAGGTATGTTCCTTACCCATGGTTGTCGTAATATGTCTGTGTCTGTGGTAATATTGATATTAAAATTCACAGTTTTATTTGCTTCCCCACCGCTTGTGCTATTATCTTCCTTTATTCTCCCCGGATTTTTTTTAACCACTATCTTCTACCCACAATAGCGACCTTTGCAAACTACATTGTAACAAAACTGATAATTTATATATATAAATAACATTTTGTATGCATTATTTCACTACGCATTAAGTATAAAAACAGTCATGGCTGAGTGTGAATATCTCTTAAAAATTGATTTAACACTTTCACATATCAGTTTATTCAGTTATTATCGTCCAGTTCAAAGGGGTAGCTCTGTATTTATATGTTTTGAGTTAGGCGGTGTTTTTTATAGTGAGGAAGTGTTGTTGAGAGGCAACTATGGTGAAGGGGATGTTTTACAAGTACAGTTCCATAACTCCGGCACCCGATTTTTAGTTTTTAACTATTATATTAATGAACATATTTATGAAATAGTCAATGGTACTGAGGGTATATTTGTTGACGGATTTTATAATAGTTATATTTCTGTCATACCCATGGAACATATAGTAGCTTTCTTTGGTAAGTTTTCAGGAAACTCTGTAGGAAAATGGGGGTTGGTAAAACTCTGTTACGGTGGAAAATGAAGTGCTTCAAAATTATATTATTCTAGTGTTACTTTGTTGCTTACTCACCTCTATTTTTACAGAAATTTTAACTAATAAAACTTTTGATCACCCGACCTGTATATTTATGTACCTCTATATTAGGTTTTAAGTGCATATTTGAACCATGTATAGATTTTATTCGCTAAAAATACCAATGGCTGCTTTTTCCCAATAAAATACTATCCTTCATTGTATTAATTTGAAAAAGTAATCGCCCTATATTTTAAAAAGAGGGTAACAATTTGTGTTATTGACTTATAGGTGTATACCGCGTCCTAGTAGATGTAATTTCATTTATAGCCTCGAACACCATACTTAGGGTCCGCTAGTCACAGACATGTCACACACCTGTTGCACACCTGACACGCACCTGTCGCACACCTGTCACGTACCTGTCGCACACCTGTCACGTCCCTGTCGCATACCTGTCACGTACCTGTCACGCACCTGTCGCATACCTGTCACGTACCTGTCGCACACCTGTCACGTCCCTGTCGCATACCTGTCACGTACCTGACGCACACCTGTCACACACCTGTCACGTACGTATCCGGTACCCACATACTTATTCTTTTTCTGATTCTGTTTAAATCGATGTAGAATTGGTTCAAAATCGCCCTATATTTTAAAAAAGAGGGTAACATTTTGTGTTATTGACTTATAGGTGTATACCGCGTCCTAAGATCATGTGTCAAATAATTCTAGTTTTACTTTGTTGCTTACTCACCTCTATTTTTTTTACAGAAAACCTTTTTTTTTAACTAATAGTACTTTTGATGACCCGACCTGTATATGTAAGTATACCTATACCTCTATATTAGGTTTTAAGTGCATATTTGAACCATGTATAGATTTTATCCCCTAAAAAATTTCAATGGCTGTTTTTTTTCCCCAATAAAATACTATCATTCATTGTAGCAATTTGAAAAAAAATAATCGCCCCATATTTTAAAAGAGGGTAACAATTTGTGTTATTGTCTTATGGGTGTATACCGCGTCCTAAGATCCAAAATAATTTTTTACAGAAAAACCTTTTTAACTAATAGTACTTTTGATGACCCGACCTGTATATGTAAGTATACCTCTATATTAAGTTTGAAGTGCATATTTGTACCATGTATAGATTTTATTCGCTAAAAATATCAATGGCTCCTGTGTTCAGCGTGTTGCCTCGGACACGTGGAATGTGGTTAGATAACCTCACAGCGATGCGCTCCTTTTGTGGGGTTTGCTAAAATTATTGATTGTTCTGAAAATCTTTTTAAAAATTTGTATGACAAGAGATGGCGGAAAGTGTAGATAAGAAACTGTGATAACGGTTCACGAGTCAGGTGGCATAAAACTATGAAAAATCACGTGTCGCAATAGATAAGAAAAAGTTATTTGTAAAGTTGCTTGCGTAATGTTGGAGTTGGAGGTCTAAATATAAAAATAGGGTAGAGTAATTTTCAACCAAAAAAAAGTTTTGTGCACGAGCCAGATTGGTGATTCATCATAGCACGGTACCTGTCACGCACCTGTCGCACACCTGTCACGTACCTGTCGCACACCTGTCACGTCCCTGTCGCATACCTGTCACGTACCTGACGCACACCTGTCCTCATAGAAAAGATGAATTTGAGTGCAAAACTCTCGAAGATATAGTCATGGTTGGTATTTTTGAAAAATTTATGGTGAACGAGTCTACGATTGAATACTTCGCTAAAGCTCCGAAACATCTATCGAAAGTGCGTGAAAATATTCATGAAACTGTAGCTAAAATATTTACGTAATATAATATCTTATAGCCTGTGTTTTTTTTTAATGCACTCCGCTTACAAAATATTCAAAATATCCTAATTGATATCGTGTGTTCAGCGTGGACAAATGTAGCTAAAATATCTACATAATACCTGCAATCCGACCAATAATAACAGAGATGCAAGTGTTCTTATGACATCCTGTATAACGATCGAACGTGTCCATCCTGTATATTGATCGTGACCTAACGCAAATATTATATGTTACTTTCAAGCCACCCGGTACGAAATTCTTAGTAATATTTCAACATAAGTTACTTTTCCGGTACGGCACTGGCGAGACACCGAGCAAGAACTGATAAGCGGCACGACACTGACCACATCCTGAGCTGATAAGAGCCGGCGGGCTGTCTGGCTGAAGTGCAATATCCTAATTGATATCGTGTGTTCAGCGTGGACAAATGTAGCTAAAATATCTACATAATACCTGCAATCCGACCAATAATAACAGAGATGCAAGTGTTCTTATGACATCCTGTATAACGATCGAACGTGTCCATCCTGTATATTGATCGTGACCTAACGCAAATATTATATGTTTCAAGCCACCCGGTACGAAATTCTTAGTAATATTTCAACATAAGTTACTTTTCCGGTACGGCACTGGCGAGAGCTGATAAGAACTGATAAGCGGCACGACACTGACCACATCCTGAGCTGATAAGAGCCGGCGGGCTGTCTGGCTGAAGTGCAGCTACGCCTACTGATGATCCCTGACGAAGTACGCTACTGATTCCTCGTGTTCAACTTCCAATCTTTGGAACACCCCTCCAAGTAGTAAGAACTAGGTATGCCAACAGGAACAGCCCCTTACGTGAACCCTACAGAAAATGTTTTATTTTTTTCAGGTATTCAAAAGACAACAACAAAAATTATAATTCCCAGTTTGACAATTAGCTAGCACTTTATGCTACGCCATTAAAACCTAAATCTAGAATAATTATTTACTAATTACTTATCAATAACTACAATGTTAAAATTATATCAAAATTAATGTGAAACTTTGCCAATTTCTCCCAGTGTTTAAATCTACATACAAATGAAAATAAATATCACTTAAAATCGAGTTAAACTCTAATTAAACGAATGGATTGACCTTTTTTTCCTATTTTTAAGTCAATAAAAATGTATAAAAAGGATAGGAAAAAACGGATAACAACAAAAAATGTATTTGCTGTTGAAACGAAAGATATGAATAATAAACAATCACTTACCCTTATGCACGGGGTTACTTATGTAAGACAATCTAAAGTGACTCCAATTACCAGGTCTGATGTAACTGACAGAGACTACTATACTTCAAAGACCGTTCGCTCCTTTAGAGAATCTATTTGTGATAAAAAAGAAATAGAAAAATGAGCCGAACAATTTTTCTAGAGTTAGTAATAAACTTTATAGCCAAAGAAAGATAGTTTTGGTAGCAGAAAAAAAGAATAAGACAACCAGTACTTACCTATTATGGACGGTTCTGATCCAAAATGGTAGTTGAAAATGTAGATATCCAAAATGCCTTAAAACAGGTTTATAAGTCTGACACACCAAAAATATACAATCTATCGAAAACTACGATGGTCAGACTTATCAAGTGGTTTCAAAATAATTCCCACGAATGGATGATTCTTCAAAATCAAAAGTTTAAAAACCACAACTGGTGTTACACACCATCTACTCCCAGACTACAATTGAGAATGCGTCACGGATGGGTGTCTTCTGCCCTCACGCGAAAGATTTGGTAGGTACTGCCTAGTATCATGCTTCGAGGTAGCTACAAGCGAGCTTCGAGTTTTAGTAGATCGATTCTACTAATTAGGTACCTTGGCCCAAGGTGGCATTGGATGTGCCAAATTTAGTATTTGCATATACGAATAAAGGTCAGATAGGTCATACGGAATGTCCCAAGAGAATTCTTTTACGGAAATATCAGTTCTTACGTAGTAAGTATAGGAAAAATAATTAAATGATAATAATTTAATTAAAATACTTATAACAACTGATGATAATTCAATATTTGTTACCAAAGAAAGGTCTCAATTAAAAATAAACCGTTGCAAAGCTTTCAGGATAGGGAACAGTGTGTTACATGTTTAATATCTTACCTGCTTAGGTAATTGAAAACAATAACAAAACGAGGAAAATTCTAAGTGAATAATATTAAAATAAAATTTAATTAGCATGGGTCTCATCCTTGTAGGAGTTCAACTCTCTAATTCCCTTATGGATAAATAAATCTCGTTAAAAAAATCCTTGTCTCTCGAAATCACCTGAAAAATAAATAATACTTTCAGATATTCAACTACTCATTAAACAATTATAAACAAACAAACTTGACCTTCAATTAGTGTATTCTTGTTATTCGATGTAAAAATGGTCTCAATCTATATGGGTAATTAGCTTGCTTAGGAAGCTCCCACGGTCAACAGTGTTACTGGTCTAAAGGAAAAGAAGATATTTTAAGTGACAAATATTTCCGTTTTCCCTTTTTGAAACCAACGGTTGTGGAACAACGTGCTACGCTGTAAGCGGATTTATAAAAAGGAATTTTGAGGTGCAATCAAGGAGGAAGCCGCTTGGATATATGTTTTGAAGCCAGCAACAGATAGTTGGATATATTTCTCTGATAACACTTAGCAAAATTCCAGTTGAAACGAAACTTCAATTGGAAGCCACATGTTGAGGCCCCATACCAACCGAGGTGAGTCGCCAGCTAATTATGATCCAATGAATAAAAATAACTATTCGTTTAAAGACTTATTATACAATTACCTTTTTCTTTTCAGGCCTTCTTTCTAATTAGTTTCACTTTCTCTTGGTTCCCGTTAATTTCTGTTCTCCCAAATTCATGAGTACTTCTCAACTATGGCAATGTTATATATATGACTTGTAGTTTAGCCGAGATAATTTTGTTGGAGGTTACTGAGTGTAACGAATCATCCCATGATGAGAACGAATTCATGAGGTACCAGAGTAACGCATCCTTTGCAAACAACTCTGGAGCCGATTCTAGTAGTCTGTCCTTAGGCATTCCTCTAGATCTACGTAACTCTTCGACACGTTCTAAGAAAGGAGTGACACTAGATACGCCGTCAAACTTAACGTTCCATCTACTCACATCGAAACCATAACGGGACTCAGAACATCGAACCTCCGTTACATCACGACGACTATCCACATTCGAAGAAATAGGCGGAATCATCATCTTATCATTTACAGAACAATGAACTGACTCCCCCCTCTGTTGTGAATTCGAGTTATAATTAGGAATATTATATAGTAATGACATTGAACTTTGATTGGGAAGAGCATGCTTAGAAGACACATTCGGATCTCTCACAGTGTTGTCTGCTCGTACTTCAAAACGTTCCTGGGATGATGATTGAAATTTAACTGAATTACTGTTGCGATTCTCAATTCCCGAGTTAGTGATCCGTCTAGATTGCTGTTGCCCACGAGGGTTAGTCTCAAAAATTTCTCGTAAGTGAGCCACCGGAGTGTGCTTTGATGGCGAATTACGAGTGACCCAATTACTAAGAGTTGATGAAAGACGAAAAACATTATCAAGCGGAGACTTATTTACTTCTACAACTGACCCACCTGCGTCACCTAAATCGGTAGAGCCCTGATCTTGTTGAATCGCTATCTCATTCTCGACATCAACATTTAATGTTACCGACCCCCTATGTACAATTTCAGGAAGAAGAGGCTTGGGATCGTCGATTAGTGATACATCGGTATCCGCAGAACTCCAATCATAATTCCCATAACACAATAAAACTTCCGACTTCAATTTCCCACTTGTTAACAATAAACTGTCTCTTTTAGGGATTATTGTAATATTTTCCAACCGACCCAGTCGATTTATAAATGCACTAATCGCGAGTTAATCCTCTTAAATTCATTTCCCTTATTTTCATAATTGAAGTTTTGAATGTTCTCACCTAAATCACCAAGCTTAAGTTCGCAAGTTAGAATTTCTGAATATGTGTCAATGTCCGAAACATCGATAACCATCGGTTCGCCTGAGCGTTCCAATCTAAGAGATTTCCTTAATGATGCTCGATTTTTCTGAACCGTTGACTTTATAGGGTAAACCCCAATTTTTAATTCGTAAGCTACCTCGTCACCCAATAGCCTATTCATCTCCATTCTTCCCTAACTTAACCTATATTACTTATAATAAAATACGTATGTCCCAAAGTTTTGACGCTTATCCTATATACCCCCCCCTCAACTTACAAAATGAGAGGATGGACAATACCAAACCTATGAACATTCTCTTAACTATGTCTTAAACTTACGAATATCTACAAGATAATTTTAAAAATTTAAAAAAAATTTGCTAAATTTCAAGCAACTCCTATATATGCAACGCTATACACCATTTGTACAATGCTGAAATACCTATCCAATACCCAAGTATCAAGTACGAATATTCTCTATCTGTACATATACTTATCTATAAATACTGTCAATACGTATACTCAATCTTGGGGAAATTAATGAAAACCTTAATTACTTTTGAGAAACCCAAACATCACCAAATACTACTTGACAAAGCTCCTGTTACTACTGTTCGTTTAATAACCTGGCGGACAGCTCCGAAATTTCTGGCAGTGAACTTACCTTGAGTGAAATATTATATATTATTGAAACAATTATCTATAGGACAACTTTTACTTTTAATATAGTCAACTTTATTTGTGTTTTATGTTCTCATCACCCGTCCTATTATCAGTGACAATAGAATGTAAACAAATAACCTAATTACATCTGTGTTCACTGTAAATGAAACTAAATGATATTTATTACTAAAATTTAGTCTAGCTAGCAGTAGCGAAGTTAGCAACTACCTTCATCGTTATTTACCAGTTGAGGCGCCATTTTCTTTGTTACTCCTTTTATTTGATAGGGATTAAATAAAATTAAATACACGACAAATTATCTGAGGGATAGTTTTTGGGTAATTCTACCACTGTAAACAACGAGTTGGTAGGTTCTATTAAAGAAAACAATCCAAATGAATTTGACCCAAGCTTTATCAATTGTGAATTTCAAAAGAATTCAAGTGTGTTACAAGAAAGTATAGATACAGTTATATACAAGGAGTATATCTACTATACCGTTTATATGCATATACCCGATATGTACAAATAAAGTTTAAGTAAGTATTTTAGCTTTGACTTATGTCCTGTATTATAGGGTTCAATCTAACAATGTTAATGTTGATAGATTTAAGTGAATTAATATTGATACTCTACTAACAATTTACTTTTCATTTATGGTAATGTTATATATATGACTTGCAGTTTAGCCGAGATAATTTTGTTGGAGGTTACTGAGTGTAACGAAACCTACATTCAGAAGTTTAGAAACACTGTCCAAAAAAATGTGCAGAGAAATGAAAAATGTGACAATTGGGTGAAAGATTTTTCATACTCGATCAATACAAACTGGATAACGTCAAGACGTTTTCCTAATGCAACTCGCTATGAATTTCGAAAGCTATACGTGTGTCAACACTAATGATTGAATAGTGTATCTGAACGAAAACGGCAGTCGTGTGAAGTAAGGAACAAAAATTTCAAAGAACAAATAGACACTAAATTAAAAAAAATATATTGAATACACATTAAAAAATGATGTGATGTTAAAGGACGGAATTGACGTATTGATAAAAATAAATTCTGAACATTCCCATAGGGTGAATGTGGCACCGTGTGAAAAGGGCATCACAAGAAATTTTTGAGTCATACTTTATTTCGGGTAGGACTCCGTCAGCTGCCAGATTTTATCATGAAATGAAAACAATTGAATCTGGTTCTGAAGAAACGAAGGAAATACAGAATGTAAGTACAGCATATCTTCTTGCTAATGCTAGAGAAAATCCTACTGAAAGGGAGATAAAGCATTTGTATGATAAGTAGCGTTCCTCTCAGTATGGTAGTCGAGAAGAAAAATGTATAATAGAAGTTCTCAAGAACATACAGTCCTTGTTGCAGAAATTCGGCGTTACACTAGTCGTCGAAGAAAATCCTTTTATTGCAGTTGCTGTTACTCCAATAATGCGACGCGCATTTTTTCAAAATTTTACAATTGATATGGTTTCCGTGGACTCCTGCGGATCTTGCGATAAGACAAATACTTGTGTCACATCTCTATTCACTTAAAACAAAACAGGCTAAGCTGAAGCGAATTATACTCTTGCTTTTGCGTATGCAACTGGAGCTATCGAAGTAGAAAACAGAAAGTTCGATCCAAAAGTGTATATGACTGATGACAGTGCATCCGAGTGCAATGCGTTATCAGCTGTATTTCCAAAATCCATGTTACTTCTATGTACATTCCATCTCTGTCAAGCTTCATGCAGATGGCTCTGGCAAACTGACCATAACGTAAAAAAGGAGGACACAAGAACAGTGATGGAAATGCTTAGTAACATTCTTTACGCTCCAACATTAGAAGATTCAGAGGAGAATAATGATTTCTTGATGAGTACTAATATAGTACAGAGTAACAAAGTATTATATGATGATCTGGAAAAACTGTGGGTCCGTAGAAAAGAATGGTGTATTTTGTATTGAAATAATATAATAACAAGATGTAACAACGCTTATAATTACACTGAAGTTTCAATTAGGATTTTTAAAGATTTAGTTCTGCAAAGGTGCAAAGTTTTTATTTCTTGTGCACTGGTTGATTTTATTATCAATGTCTTCGAAAACTACTATAAGCGAAAATTGATGGAATTGTCAAATTCAAGAAGATCTAAACCCCAAATTGATTATAGAAATATGTGTTTTAGAGCAAAAGAAATTAACATCATTCATCAAAGGGACAATACAATCTTCCATGTCGCATCTGAAAAAGACTCCAATTAATTTTATAGAGTGAATGCTAAAATTGCTTTTTGTGATTGTCCATCAAGCACAGGTGGCAAATTCTGTAAGCACATATGCGCAATAGAACAAAAATTCGGTATATTATTTAAAACGTCTCCAGTTCTAAGCGTTCATGACAGAATACAATTAGCCAAATTAGTTGTTGGGCACTCAGCACCAGATGAATATTATAGAAATGTGGATTCAAACAGAACTGATCTTGAACATTTTGAAAACTCAGTTCAATCAACTACTTCTGTTCCTGCTGAAGTAGACTTTGCAACAGAAATGGATTTACAAGTTAACGCCGAAGAGAGTGAAAGCCGATTTAAAAAAGAAATTATAAGAATGCGCTGTGAATTGGATAGCTTAACAAATACGCTCGAAGGCAATCAAAGCCCAGAAGCTAATCTATCCCTCATTAAGTTTAATACACTAATGAACAGCCTGAAAACCTCTTCCCAAATTTTAATTTTTAAGGAAGCTAGGAGTCGAATATGCGGGAGAAAATCTAGGAAAATTCGAGTTCAGCCAACGTCAATTTCGCGACGTAAAAACAAAGCACTGCCTCAATTTGGGAGAACTGAAGCTGGCAGGCCTTACAAAATTGAAAAACCAATTCGAAAACACAGCCTCGGAAGGAAAATTTCGCATAACCTACCAAATTCTAAGTTACATTGAACCTAATTCTGTATTTCGTTGTTTAATAAAAATAACAATCCATGCATATATGACTTTTATTGTAAGAATATCTACCATTTATCAGGAAGATGAAGGTAGGAATGAATAGATTTTGAAATTTACGAAACAAACCTGAACTGTTTAATTGGGTATTTCGCCACATTGTTTTCAATTGAATAAAAAATAATTTAAATTCAGAATCATATGCTAAATTATTGGAAATAATATGAAAATGCAGTGTGGCGTAATACCTTATTAAACACGTATAAATATGAACACGCCACAAAGACATATTATATATTTTATTGCCTCTGTATTACACTGGGCTTTGTCTTCTGCCACGCAGCGTATTCATAAACAAAGCCACCAGTGATCTAGAGCACCGCGCGGACCTCGCGCTCTGTACTATACAGGCTTTTGCCTTTACGCGACTCGGTCTTTTATTAATGTTGAAATTCTCTCATAACCTCTGGAAATAGGAATATGGTATGTTGATACGAACAACACAGGTTGGATCTGATGGCACTATGACTTAGAGTGTGATTAGTGTACACAGATAAAAAAAATGGTCAGCAAATAAATAAGCAATGTCAATACCACAGGAAGCAACTGCATAATTTATTGTCATTTAGTCAGGTATATTTCTAATTTCACATTTAAGGTGGATTTATAAACCCTGTTGTTCCCGTTGTTCGTTGCTTGCCGTCTTTTCCAAGTTGCTGGCGATTCGTTATTCACAGTTGTTCCCGAGTCGACTAATTCATATAGTTTTTCGTTGCTGACGTTGTCGAAATTTGATTGGTCATAACCAAACCAAACCACAAGCACGTATCGTAAACAGCGCCACGTCAAGTAAGAAATGTCAACTTCACATGTAGAAATCGCGCATCACAAGAGTGAATCTGATTAGTGCTTTTAACGCGACAGCCGGTAGCACCAATCGTTTTCCTCATTTCACGCTGCCGAAGTGCATCAATAAATAGTAGCTTATGTAGCGCCTCTCTTGTTTGACCGTAAAAACAGTAGTGTCAGTTTTGAGTTTAAAATGATTGGTATAAATCAAGTCATGTGGCACTAACTTCAGTTTTCATTGGTGGAACTACAAACACGAATAACAAGATATAAAATTTGGTTATTTGAGAGCAACGACGCACGACGTGGAAACGACGAACAACAAGGCAACAACGGTTCATAAACGCATGTATAAGATATCAATGTTTCATTTTCGAGCAGCGGGAATCACGAACAACCAATAACGAACAACTGAGTTTATAAATCCAGCTCTACTTGTTACGAATTTCTAAGAAGCATTCACCTGATTCTGAATATAATGCACAGAAAAAACTGCAAACTTAGCATAGTACTCACTTCAGAGATGCTATCGAGTTCTAAGCTCACTGAACCTAGTAAAACATTCGCAGGGCCTCGTATAAAGCATCCCGCAATTCCCTCATGTAAATTGTCTGATTTTTTTATATGTAGTGGTATTTGACGTCATGATCAAAAGTCTTCATGGATTCAACATTAATATATCGCTAGATTTGGAGATACAGGGCGTTTAAGCTCAAAATCCCGAATTTTTTTAAACGGTCCCCAAAAAGTCCCTCTCAATTTATTTTATGTTGTTGCCAAATACATCAAGACAAAATACATACATATTAGAGAAAATAAAATATCTGATGTTTACAGGGTGATTCGTGCTTTCACAGACCTGTTTTAGTTAAACTACGTATTTTTACAATGGAAAAAAGCATCAAATATCATTAAAAAAAATCACCGTCAAAGTTCCTGAATATTGGTTATACTATAGATCTTGATGTCCTCGATAAAAGTTCTTATGTGTAGAATTAGATCCTATGCTAGTTTTTGAAATATTTAACGCTTTGTCTGTAAAATATCATTTTATAGTAATACAGCATAAACACAAAATAAAAGAAATATTGTAAACTAAATATGTACCACACTATGTTAGATTATATTGCAATGTTATATGATTGGGTGGTAGTCTACAAAAATTCATACTAACAGGGTGATCCGACTTGAGCTTGTAAGATGACAAAATCAACAAATACAAGACACCCGCCAAACAATAGAAACGATTTTGCTACTATCCCACACCCGTAAGGTAGAGCCTTGGGCGTATTTGATTTTAAGTGGTATACCCTGTATAGGCTCATCCTACTTATATTTTTGTATAATCATTAGATGTTTATTGCAATCGCTAGTCATTTGAGCAAAAACTGATGCATTGTTCTAGTTGCCTATTATTTATTAGGTACAACATTAAAACTTGAGTTATAAGATGACAATACTAATAATAATAATGAGTATGACTATGTGTTTCTGTAATAGTGAAAAATGGCAATTTGATAGACTATATATGAGGGTCTAAAAAGTGAAAATCTGTGAAATAGGTCATAATATATCATGTGACCTAATATCTTTAATTAAGGTTTATCAAGGAATTTGAAAATGGAAATTAGCATGTTTTAGAATTTTCATCACACTGTATGTACATTCTACATCAATGATAGTTTTTGAATCATGCGTTATAGGGTTTTAATCAAGAGGCATAGGTCAATAAATCCATCGATCTCTCCCATACCAATAGACCATCCTGTATATTTAATATATTTCACCACTTAATTTTTATAAATCCATATTAAGATTCATTTATTTTAGTTAAAGCTGTTTATAAAATCATATTTTAATGGTTGAAACAATGCAGATTTAATTTTCAATAAAACGGAACGTCCCTGTATATATTTGCAAATTAGGATATCAAAACGTTTAAAGGGAATTATATTTTTTGTTATATTCTCAATATTAGTTATTACCCAAGAGAAGGCATCTTGGCTTACATCTAGCGTGCTATAATAAAATATTTTCACAATAAAAAATGACTTTAATCTGTAATTGAGTTTTACAAAAAGTGTCACTTATAGTTGTTTTATAACGAGAAAACGCTAACCTCCAGTATCCGTTATAGATGTGCGGGTTGTCTTACGTAGTACAACCCGTGCTCGCCAGTCGACTAGCTTCGAGTCGAAGAAGGGGTGGATTCTTCAGAATTTAACAGTTTACTAAAAAGGGCGCCACAGAAGTTTTGGCAAGCACCCAAGACTTCTTAAGTTAGTCCACAACTCCTCAGTGGATTATCAACACAGGATAATGATCAAACATATTTTCGAATATGCCGACGTTTCGGATTTATTAGAATCCTTCATCAAGGCTACAAAGATATACATGCAAATGATGATTATGACTATTAAATAGGGTAGGGTGGGCCTCTATGAGACATGGGCCAGCATGAGACAATTAAATATTTCCGTTTAGATATAGTATTGACCTCTGTTGGTCGAGGTAATAAGTTAACACTACGTGCCGGTTTACCAATATAATTTTCTATTACCGTACGTTAGTCTTAGTAGAGTTATGACCACCAGTGTGTGTGTGTATCTCATCGAAATTTTTAAGACGTGCATTTTCGTTCGTTCGTCAAGAGAAGAATAAAACTAGTAAAGGTTAATTTCCCATACCATTTTTTAGAACAATTAATAAGCATTCTTTCGCTCGTCATAAATGTATGAAATGGCAAATGAAAAAATTATGTATGGACATCTACTAACCACGTGCAAATGGGCCACCTTGAGACACTGTCTCATGGTGGCCCATATAAGGAACTGGCTGTATCAGATAAATAATTTTTTGTAGATGTCCAGAGGTCGCAAAAGGAAAAGCCAGAAAGGTTTGTTTTCAGAAGAATGTATGAGAAGAACTGTTCGACAAGTATTGATATGGGAAGGTGGCGTAAAACTGTCTCTACGTAAAGCTACAGAAGAGAACGGTTTATCCTTTCAGAGATATGTTGAAAAAGTATAAGAAAAGACGGACCCTAACATGCAAATATCCATGAACAGCCAATATAAACATAGATTAATTTTTACAGATAATGAAGAAAGAGCGCTTGTGGATTATGTAATCATATGCTCTAAAATGTGTTATGGACAAACAACAAAAAATACTCTAGAATTGGCGTATGAAATGGCAAAAATTAACCAAAAGAAAATTCTGTTAAGTTGGGAAAGAAATGAATTGGCTGGCATTGACTGGTTACAAGGGTTTCTAAAAAGACATAGCAAACAGTTAAGTATTCGGCAGCCTGAAGGGTGCAGTCTTTCCAGAGCTTCGCCATTTAATGAGCATAACGTTAAGTTATTCTTTGATAATTTGAAAAATGCATATGATCGCTCAGAAGCATTTTCTCACGGCACTCGCATCTACAACTTGGACTAAACGAAGACGACCGTTCAGAAACTGAAGAAAGTATTATCGGCAAAAGGAGTTAAACAAGTCGGTCAATGTACCAGTGGTGAACGTGGAGTATTAATTACTACGTGTTGTATAATAAGTGCCAGTGGAAATACCTCACCAACTGCCATGGTGTTTCCATGAAAAAAATTTAAAAGCCATATGTTAAATGGAGCCCCATCAGGTACATTAGGTCTCGCAACTTCATCAGGTTGGATGGATGGAGAAATATTTCCATGTGTGATGAAACAATACGTAAAATATAGTGGATCCTCCAAAAAGAGCCCTACTATCTTAATATTCGAGAATCATGAAAGCCACCTTACCATAGAAACACTTAACATTGCTAAAGATAATAGAGTTACAATTATTATACTACCTCCACAATGTAGTTACAAGCTACAGCCGTTAGATATATCAATATTTACTCCGTTGAAGGCGTATTATAATTCTGCAGTTGATTCCTGGCTTCTACATCATCCTGGCACACCGTTATCTATTTATGAAGTTGCTGGTTGTGTTGGTGTTGCATTTAGACGATCCATGACTCCATTAAATATTAAGGCAGGTTTCAAGCAAACCGGAATTTTTCCTTTTAATCGGGAAATATTCACCACTGATGATTTATTAAGAAGTTCAGTGACTGATCGAGATGTATTAAATGATTCAGCTTTGTACACTGCTGATGAGCAAACTACGTCAACGACTATGGATGTCCCACCTGTAATTTAAGATTTTACTGAAGAAATACCATCAACTTCTGTGGAAACATCCCATTTTTCACAAATTCTATCTACCTCCTTAAATACACCACAGGTTACAGATAATCCAGCTGAAGATAAACCTGCTACATCAGTTTTTGTTAGTCCCCAGATATGCAAAGGCTACCCGAAGGCAGGCCAAAGAAAATTACAAACAGCAAGCGTGAAAGAGCTAAAAGTTGTATACCCACAGGCACACCTGAAAAAGAGAAAGTTGAACAAAAAGAAATGGAAAAAAAGGAAAAAGAACAGAAGAAAAGAAAGGAAGCTTGCAATTGAAACGTATTTGCGAAGAAACTAAAACAGATCACTAAAAACATATCTTCCGATGAAGGTGATTCCAAAGTTGAAAGTGAGTTACCTTTCCAAGACGATTCTGATGAGGACGGGTGGATTCCTGAAGTTGAACTGTCAAGCTTTGAAGAACTTGATAAGGATCCTGAGCCCAATGATTTTGTTTTGGTACAATTCAAGGCAAAAAATGATGTATTCTTTGTAGGAAAAGTAGTCGAACGAGAATCAGTATCTAGGGATGTCAAAATCAATTTCCTAAGAAAAGCCTCGAAGGTTGAAGGACATTTCATATTTCCCACTGTCCCAGACATTTCCACCGTTCCAGTCATTGATTTGAAAATGATTTTAATCAAACCAAATCAAGTTCGAAACCAATTTTAATCAACTGAACATGCGTTAATTTTACTTTTCCGCCCAACCTATCTAATATGCGAGAAAAGTATTGGTTTACCCCAAAAAAAGTTTGAATTTTGGAACTTTTTTTTGGGTTATTTTACGTTTTCTCCCGAAAACAACTCGAAAAAACGGTGTTCAGAAAAAAAATCCTGTGTGTATGTCGTCGTCGTCGTCGTTGTCGTCGGCCACTTTTCGTAACATGGTCTTGTTAACACGATACAGTCTCCGGAGTGCAACAAGTCAGCAATTTCATAATTGAATATTGTTGAGGACATATCACAGAGGAACCCTATTGATTTTCAGCTCACCAGATCAAGTACAACGGGTGCTATGGTACTAGAATTACGAAATTTTATCATTTTTGGAGAAATTTAAGTTTGTTAGCACGATACAGCCTCCGGAGTGCAACAAGTTTCCAATTATATGATTGAATATTGTTCACGACATATCACAGATGAATCCGTTTGATTTTCATCTCACCATAGCCAGTACAACGGGTGCTATGATACTCAAAGTACTATATTTTTGTCTTTTTTGGAGAAATATCAGTTTGTTAGCACGATACAACCTCCGGAGTGCAACAAGTTTCCAATTATATGATTGAATATTGTTCACGACATATCACAGATGAATCCGTTTGATTTTCATCTCATCATAGCCAGTACAACGGGTGCTATGATACTTAAAGTACTATATTTTAGTCTTTTTTGGAGAAATATTAGTTTGTTAGCACGATATAGCCTCCGGAGTGTATACAAGTGAATAATTTTATGATTGGTTATTGTTCAGAGCGTCTCATAGATGAACTTTATTGATTTTCAGATGACTAGATCCAGTACAACGGGTGCTATGGTACTCGAAGTTCCAAATTTTCTGTCATTTTTGTAGAATTTTCAGTTTGATAGTACAATACAGCCCCTGGAGTGTTCACAAGTGACCATTTCTATGACTGGATATTATTCAGGGTATTATATAGATGAACCTTATCGATTTTCAGGTCATTGGAGATAGTACAACGAGTGCCATAGCACTGGAAGGGCCACATTTTTGGTTATTTTTTGAGAAATTTTGTGTTGTTAGCACGATACAGCCTTCGGAGTCAACAAGTGACCAATATTATAATTGGAAATTTTAAGGTGTGTGTCATAGATAAACCGTATTGATTTTCAGCTCACTAGAGCGTGTACAACGGGTCCTATAAATCCAGATATACTACATTTTTGGTTATTTTCTGAGAAAGTTCGGTTTGTTAACACGATACAGCCTCCCAAGTGTATACAAGTGACCATTTTATGCTAGTATAATGTTCAGGGTGTCTCACAAATGCGGAAAAGTTAGTTTTGATCTTTAAAACCGTCTATTTGTTATAAATATAAGATAAAGATTAATCCTTTTTGAGGGTTCTATAAATATTTCCTTATTTCAAATGTTGTGATGATACTAATAATGGTTTCTTGTGTGTCATAAATATTTTAATACAATTTTTAGTTTTTTTCTTCCCATTTTGTCCTGTCTCATAGTGGCCCAAGTAAAGGGCCACTATGAGACGGGCACTGAAAAAATGAATGTCACATAACTTTAAAATCTAGTCAAATAAAAATAGTTATATCCATTTTTTACATTAATGTAACATAACTTATGCACCGACGATATATCGACGCTCACAAGGCAAAATGACTTAAGCGCCATTATTGCACAAACTCAGGTCCATGTATCATATTGAAGGACTAAGCGCCAATTTTTATATAACAAAATAAACCCCGTAAAATATGCAATATTTCGAGAGATAATTTGATTTAAAACTGCGCAAGCGCCAAAACTTCGTGAACAGATTCGTATAGAAGCAAACGAGGGTGGCACAACCACCAGTACTGTATGCTAAACTATAGGGAGATGTTAACAATTTTAAAATCCTATTTAAGAAATTTCAAAAGGTGA
Organism: Galeruca laticollis; assembly: GCA_963921935.1. Classification (NCBI taxonomy): domain Eukaryota; kingdom Metazoa; phylum Arthropoda; class Insecta; order Coleoptera; family Chrysomelidae; genus Galeruca; species Galeruca laticollis. The sequence goes on along the minus strand of OY998181.1, from coordinate 46,445,083 downwards.
AATAGTTTGTTGATTGGTTATATCGAAGTGAGGTAAGTCAATTCAATTTACTTAAATGATATTTTTCTCAAAGTAGGTCGTATTTACATAAAAAACTAACTATAAATGTATGTCGGTTATGCCAAAATGCATTTTATATATATTATTCAGTCATAAACGCCATTTAACATAGTAATTTACTATCCTGATACTGGTTGATTATTTTCTTGTGCTTTATTGTTTCATAATTTGAAAATACTTTGTCTGTCTAACAAAAAACAAATTTATGGAATTTTATTTATAAAATCAAACTACAATTTCATCTTTCTTTTTATTTTAGTTATTTATAATCGGCGCTTATGACTGCATAAACATGACTTCAAGGGGACACAAAATTTTGGCAATGTTAAAAAATCCGCCAGAAATTCACGAAGAAGCAGCTTTAAACAACAATAATTTTCTGCAGGAAGCATTAAATTACGATATATTATTTGATTCATCTCCTTCAGTTAACGACTGCTTTCCTATACAACTGGATTATGTGACGCAATGTACCATTGAGAATGCCAACTTGAAAGACAATAGCTTTCCTGCCATGGAGGATAATACCTTTCTCGTTACGATTCAAGTAGCAAACGAAGAAACAATTTGCTTCCCAGAAAATAATAATTTAATTTCTACCAACTCCTCTGAGGTGACGCAAATTTCTAAATCCAGCATAGTGGACTATTCTTTTGGAAGTAGTTCTAACGATACTTCGATTGAGAATTCTGCCAAGAAAAACTCCGTGTCTCACAACAATTTTATCCATAAAGATGAAAATTCTTCAACTCAAGATTTTTCAATAACGAATAATTCTCCAGAATTCTCGGAAAATCTAAGAAACAACGATTCAGATATGGAATATATCAATTCCTCAGAGGACAGGTCTAATAACTCCAGTGAAAATTACTCAACGGATAGTGAAACAAAAGAAAACCAACCTCAGAAAGTAAACCAAAGATAAAGCAACCGAAGAAATAGATTTAGTGGTAAAATAAATAGAAATCGGCGTGGTGAAGAACAGCCGGAAAAGGAAATGTTAATTAATCCATGTTTAGGAAAAAAGTGCAATAATAAATGTAACACATTTTCGAAAGAGGAAAGGAATTCATTTCTTCAAAATTTCTATAGATTGAGCGATCATAAAAAACAAAAGTTATTTTTGAGTGAGTGCATACATACTGTAGAAGTTAAAAGAAGAAGAACCTCGAAAAAAAATTTTAAACGTCAGTTAACACATGAATATTATCTTCTCAGAAGTAATAAGAAAGAAAGAGAATATCAGCAGTTCTTAATCAACACTTTAAACATTTCGCAAAGATGCCTTAGAACTGTTATTGCTAATAAGACGCGAGAAATATTTCCAGATGGAATTGATAGAAGAGGTGAACATCCCCCAGCAAATAAATCTACACAGATGCAAGTACAACTGTTCAAAGAATTTGTCGAATCTCTTCCTGTGATGCCATCTCATTACTGCCGCAGTTCTTCAAGTAGAAAATATCTTTCAGCAGATATGAAATCCTATAACAACCTATATAGAATGTACCAAGCGAAAATGGAAAAAAAATCAATCCCAGCTTTGAAAAGAACTACTTTTTTAAGTAAATTAAGAGAGCTGTACAGTTATGGCATCCATGTGCCGAGGAAAGACAAATGTGGTCAATGTGAATTTTACAAGAGTATTAATGAAAGTCAAAGAACAGCTGAACGAATTGAGAAATACCAAAAACACATCGAGGAAAAAGAAATAAAAGAACAAATATTTTCAAACGAACAAAAAGAAGCTGAGAGAAATTATGAGAAACGCATTGTCAGTTTTTACTTACAGAAGGTGCTGACTACTCCTCATATCAATAGTATGTTGACTGGCTACTATAGGAAGTATGCTGTATATAACTTTACTATTTACGAATTTTTCACAAGGGAAGGAATTTGTTATTTATGGGAGGAAACAAACGGTACACGTGGCTCGAATGAAATATGTAGTAACTTGTTTCGATATCTTAAGGATACAGAATCCAATAGTAATATTAAAACCGTTGAGTTATTTTGAGATAATTGTGGGGGACAAAATAAAATATTACTATTCATGTTTTATTATTTTGTCAATAACTGTTCAAATAACATACATGAAATATCACTGACTTTTTTACTGCCTGGGCATACATACATGCCGGTTGATTCTATGCATGCAGTAGTGGAAATATCTCTTGAAAAAATATCCATAATGGCTCCATCAGAATGGACTACAGTTTTGAGAAATGCAAGGTTAAAACCCAAACCCTACAAAGTGCATACATTAAAATACAGCGATTTTTTGGACTTCAAAGAGGCGTCAAAATTGATGAAAATATCAGGAGAAGAAGGTATTTTAAAAATAATAGAATTGAAGACTATTAGATTTACAAAGGGTTTGTCGCAGTTTCTTTATAGATACAAATATAATGAAGAAGAAAGAATGGGTACTATATTGTTAAGAAAATCTAAAGGAACTGAGACAGAACAAGAACTTCTCGTAAAACCAGCATATTCTTGTGAACTTTCAATTTCAAAAAAGAAATACGAAACAAACAATGTGTAAATTAAATACAATTTGATCAGAATATCACCAGGAATACTTATCACTAATGTACAGTGCCAACATACCTGATGTGCTAGAAGACACGGATATTGAAGATGTCCAATTATAATGAACAGGAAGATGCCATAGAAATGTCAAATAAGGAATAAATTCAGTTTGTATTTAAAGCAAGGTTTTTTTGCTTTGTTAATATTATAATACCTCTATAAAAATCATTATTTTCTTACCTATGCAAAGTTTTTTTTTTTATTTTGCAAATAGAACTATAATAACCGACAGTTATGAATATATTTTAAAAAATTCGGTTAGACTTAAGTGGTCATAAGCGACTATAAATGCCATTGCTGTTTTGTCATAAGTGACTTAGACTTTTGATTTAACCTCCACATCGAAGAAAACGTTTGACAAAGCGACATTACTTGCAAGAAAAATGAAAATAGCATATTTTGCTCTTTTAATTTTACATTTGTACGAAATTATAGATTATCTTTGGTAACTCATAAAAAAATTGCAACCAAAATATGTAGTATAGAGAAGTGAACAGTTTTTTCCATTTATTGAGAGTTTATCGTCTAGGCGTTTACGTCATGTTGCCTTGTAGGCGTCGATATATGTGTCGTATTTACAACAAATTAACCGACAATTTAAACCAGACTTTTTCCGTCTCATGGTGGCCCACTCTCCTCTACTCAATAAAAATATTAAAACTTCAAAACATTTCATAAAACTTCAAAACCTTAAGAACTTCAAACCCTTAAAAAACTTATACGCAAAATTTTAAAAATTCAAAAATTTCAATAAAACTCCAAAAAACTAAAAACTTAAAAATCTCACATTTTTGTCTCTAAGAAACATGATCAAATAAAATAAAATCTAAATTGCTGACAATTCAAAATTTCTCAAGGTGTCACTCTTACCTATTGAGGCTTTTTTCATCGAGCAGAAATCATTTAATTCCTTGTCAAATTAAAAAATAGACGAGAAACATAAAAATATTTCAGAATGTTCGGGCACGTCATAAAAAAACAAAATAATGCACAATCTTCAAACATTCCTTTTTAATGAGATTATATAAACAAAATGTACATTAATATTTGGTGTTGAAAGTAAATTGTACGTATTCAGTCTTCTTAATCTTTCTAGATGTCAAAAATTCATTTCCTAGTATACCCCCTGATCAGTGTATTATGCTGATCAGAGATTTACTTTTTGCTAATCATATCGATACTTTTTTGATTTTGGATATTTGTTATGTTCTTGTTCTTGCTTTGGAGCAATTTTTTTTAAATTCAACAATAATTATTTTAGACAATGCACGGGTTTGGCTATGGGTAGCTGTTTATCTTCCTTTTTAACGGACGTATATATGAATAACCTGGAGAGAATTTTCATATATAATCCAAATTTCATACATTCTATTTTGTTCTATTACAGATATGTGGACGATTGTGTTGTCCTTTTTCGAGGTAGTCCTTCAGATGCTTATTCCTTTCTTGATTTTTTGAATACTGTTCACCCACGAGTTGGCTTCGCTATTGAGTTTGAGGTGGATAATAAATGATTCAAAAAAATCTAACGTCATATATTCTATACCATGTTTAGACTGTCCCAAAAAAATATATAGGTATGACAACCCCACATCTTGAAAATAGACTTAATTGCCATAAATATACAAAAAACGCATCCACTGCGCTTCATAAACATGTGAAAAATGAAAAACATAAATTTGACTTTAATAATACTAAAATAATGAACCAAGATTCTAATTACAAAAAACTAACAATAAAAGAAATGATACATATAAAAAAGGAGAACAATGCAGTAAACGATAAACAAAATATAAAAAATCTAAGCCAGATATATTATAATTTATTATAATAATAACATCAACTTGTTGAATGTCTCTGGTATATTGTAAACCGTTGTTTTAAGGCAGGTACTTTCGATTTTATTATTTTTGAAATAGTTTTATTAGTTACCAGTTTTTGTCGCCTCTGTGTGTACATTTAATTTTAATAGTTCAATCGTTTTCAATCTATTATTTAAACATCAATGTAAACATTTTTAAAAATGCTCCGAACTCGGGAGCGAAACGTTAAATAAAAAAATATAATTCGATACATCATTTATGATTAACCTGATGCCCAAAAACAATGAAAGGAATTTATATACAAGGTTGAAGAAAAACAAATAATTTATATATATATATATATATATATATATATATATATATATATTGAAGGTTTCATTTGGTTGTATTCAATTTAATAATGATTAAAATGTCAGAAGGTATTGTTCATTCAATAAATTAGATGAAAGTTTACTATTAGAAATATCTTGTGAGTTTGCAAAATAAATAGAACGGCACAATAATCTATTCGTTGGTAAAATTAACGCAAATATCGTGGAAAGGATTAACAGTTTTTGGAAACAAGTAGAATTATATTAAATTAGATATTCCTAATATTTAATAACCTAACAAATTGTGCGCATCCAGTTATTCAAGAGATATATCCAAATTATTTAAATACTTGAAAAGTTAAAGTATGTAATGAAAGTGTTTCAGAAGGTTATAATTTAGCATTAAATCAACAAGCTGATTAATGATATTCCCAGCATACTAAATCATTTTAAATAAATAAATTCAGAATTTCTTCATTTTCAAAATGAATGTAGATTCTTTTTTTTTTAATAATAATAATCTTTATTTGCATCAGTTACAGTTACAATAATTAAATATACATTCAAAAGATACAAGCACATTAAAATAAGTTGAGTAAATAAGTAGTTATTCATTTTCATCGCAAAAGAGCGTACATTCACAAAAGCAAGGCTTGTGCGCGAATGTGATAGTTCATTTATCATAAGAAGTAGTTGTATAGAATTTAAAAAGACATCATTTACAAAGACAAACATCCTTAACATATATGGGAATATTTCAAAGAATATAAATATGAGCTCTAACATATAGAACACAGAACACCAAACGACAACAAAAACGTAAGTAAAATCATTCAGAATATCGATAAGACAAAAAATGTTCAGGTTTTACAAATCACGATAAAATTGACAGACTATAATAAGTTTCATTTCGAGGAGAAATAAAGTTTTGCATTATATCGGCCGGAAAAGATAGGATCCAGTTCTTTATTTTTTTTTGAATAGACTTGAAGAGTTAATTTTTTTCAAATCATACGGTAATTGATTATATAACTTTGGAGCCAGGTATGTAAAACTTTTTTTACCTATAGCCTTTTTCATCAATGGTATTTCGGCAGCACTTTCCTTATATCTGGTTGGATAACTATGTTTAATTGCCTTTAGAGTGGCTTTGTCTTTATATTGCTTTAGTAAAATGACTTTAACATATAGTTGGCAGATGTTAAGTACTCCAGTTTCTTGGTAGAGCTGAGTTGTAGGGTAGGTTCTGGGTTTGTGAAATAACACTTTTAATATACTTTTTTGGACTTTTTGTTGGTACTCGATAAGAGTCTCCCCAGCCTATCCCCAAGCAAGAAGACCATATGTTAGGTGGCTCTCGACCAGTGCATAATAAAGAATTTTAAGGTAAGATAATTTTAGAATATTAGATAGATATTTAAGTTTATATAGTACAAATCTAAGTTTTTTTATCAAATAATTTACTTGGTGATCCCATCGTAAATGGGAATCAAGGAAAATTCCGAGATATTTAATTTTATTTGATGTTTTGATATGAAACATTTCTCTTGTGGACACAGTAATAGATATTTGCTCAAATGGTGGCAAGCCGGTGCTGTATGAAGTAAACGGCAAAAAAAAGGTTTTTTTATAGTTTATTGTAAGTAGTCTGTTCTCAAAAAAATCAACTACTTTAACAAAATCGATATCGATATCATTCTTGAGAGCCAACCAATTGTCATTTTTATAGAATACAGCGGTGTCATCTGCAAAGCTCACAATTTCTCCCTTTGTGTCCTGAAAAAATATATCATTAAGGTATAGGTTAAAGAGGATTGGTCCCAGGACTGTTCCTTGGGGTACTCCATATTTTACAATTTTGAATTCACTGTGGGCTCCACCAACATTCACACACTGCACTCTTTCGTGCAAATAACTCACAAGTAGCTTGTAAGCCATACCCCTAAATCCTGCATTCTCTAAAACCAATAAAAGCTTGTTATGATCGACACTGTCAAATGCCTTAGCCAAGCCAAGAAAGATGACAATGGATGGCTGTTTTTTATCTAAAGCACCACTTATCATCTCCAGCAACCTAGCCACTGCATCCGACGTCGACACGTTTTCACGAAACCCGTATTGTTTGTCTGATAATATGTTATATTTTTTTATAAACGATACGATTCGTTTTTGTATTATTTTTTCAAATACCTTTCCTACATTTGAAATTAATGATATTGGTCTATAATTTGAAGTTTCCTTAGGATTTCCATCTTTAAACTGGGGTAAAATTTCTGCAATTTTCAATATTTTTGGAAACTTACCATCATTTATTGATTTATTTATTAGGAATGTTAACACAGGTGCAATTTCTGTACTTACTGCCTTAAGAGTTTCTGATCGTATACCATCTAGCCCCGGTGACTTATTATTTTTCAAATTCATCACGGTTTCTATTACCTCTTTTACATCAGTGTCTGAAAGAAAGATTGTTTTAGATATCTTTTGTTGCTTAATATTTTTCATCACATTTTCATTGCTTATCTTGTTAGCCATCTTTTTCCCAACGTTTGTAAAGTGTTCACAGAATGCATTTGCAATTTGTTTTGGGTTATGTACTACAGTATTTGTATGTGTTATAATTTCACTTATTGGCTCTTTCCGTCGTTGGGTGCCTGAGATTTCCTTAACACATTCCCACAATTTCCCTCCAACATTCCTATTGTCATCTATTTTTTGATTGAAGTAATATGATTTAGCTTGCTTCATTAATGTATTTAAATAATTTCTATATCTCCTAAAAGCCAATATATTATGTGGTGTGTAATTATGCGTCATTATTTTATATAACCTATTTTTTTCATTAACAGAAGTTACAAGAGCTGGCGTAATCCAGTTTTTACGTTTGATGTCAGTTTTTTTTATTTTTTTTGTTATTGTTGATTTGTCTCTGTAAAATTTAAACCTATTTATAAATGCCTCTGTACAAATATCTATGTCATTATTGTTATAAATGTCCTGCCAACTTTCTTGATTAATTTGATTTTGAAACATTTTCATATCAAATATAACCTTTGTCCTTTCTGATGGAATATTTAGTTTTGTTTCAGGTAGTACAAGATGATTTATGATCGAAAAATGGTCAGTGATACTAGTTTGTAATATTATCGGAATATTTTTAAAATTATTTATATTAGTCTTGAAGTATATATGGTCAAGACATGATTTTTGTTGGTCTTTTACCCTAGTGAATTTATTTATTAAGCTTTCGAAACCCCCTTCAGTCATTTGGTTCAAATAGTCGTGTACAAAGTTTGATGCATTATCTAATATATTTATATTTACTCGTATATCGCCTGTTATTATATGGATATCAGATTTTTTACATTGTTTTAAGTAAGTCCCTAGGTCTGTTATAAAAGTATCTATACGCGAAGGACACGGTCTGTAAATTCCATTTATTATTAAATTTTTGTTATATACCTTGCATGAGAGTTCCAAGATTATAATTTCGTTAAAATTGATCAATTCACATGAACCGTGGAACTCTTTTTTCGCAAAGATAATGACACCATCGCATTCATTGAAACTTCCATTATTGTAAAATAAGTCGTAGCCGTCCAACTGATATAAGGAAGTGTCTAGTATTTTTCTTGTTTCTGTAATTACGATAAAATCGAATTGTATACCTACCTGTTCCAAAGTTAATTTTAATTCGTCAATGTTTTTGTTTGCACTTCTTATATTCATTTGAAAAATAGATATGTTCTGGTTTTTGTTGAAGTCATTAATTAATATATTATAGTCTGGCAGATCTTGTATTTCTTTAGTATCGACTTGTTCGATTTTGAAGTCTAGGAGATAATTATTCATTCTAAATGATTTAGTCAAGAAATCAATAAGTTGAAATATAAGTAGAGTTTTAAATATTAAACATCATATACATCTCAAAAGAAATGATAAAACAAAAGGAAAAGAGTTTCAATTATTATTTGGCACTTGTAGTGTTGGTGACTGTCTTGTTACAAAATTGTCAAGAGTGGGTTTCTTCGCAATAATTTCCGCAGGATTTCCTAGCTCGTTGTGTTTTCTTTTTGGTTGGTTCTTACTATTGCTTTCACTTATTTGGTTCTGGGTATTTGGTTTCGGTTTCTTATTATTTGTGCTGCTATAGTTGCTGCTATTGATATTATTACCGTGATTTGGTGTATTTCCAGTCACAGAATTATTTTTGATAATTTGGTCGTACGTGTATGCTGTTCCTTCAACAAAGAGTTTCTGTCCATAGATATGTGCTTTTTTATTATTTTGCTTCTCTCTTTTTAGCTGATACACCAATGTACTCCTAACTATTCTTTCTTCTTGAGACAGTTCTTCGGTTATGCGTATATCTGTCCCCTTGAGCTTTCTACAGGATCTTAAAACTTTTTGCTTCGTAAGGTAAGAGACAAATTTCACTAATATTGGTTTATTATCTACACTTTTATCAAAAGTAATTACTGTATTGAAATCTTGTTCGATTAAGTTAAGTTCTAGTTTTTGGTTTAGTAGGTTAAGAGTAAAATTTGTTAAGTTTCCTCCTGGGAATTTCGAGTTTAATATCACAATATTGTTTATTCGTTGTTGTCTCTCTAATTGTTTGTTCTTGGATTTAAGATTACTTATTTCACTTTCTAGTTCTTCAATTTTTTTTCTGTCCTCTAGTAACAATTTTCTTATTTCCGCAATTTCTTTAGTCAGTTGATTTGTAATGTTTTCAGCTAGTTTGCTATTTTGTTCTTCAATAAATGTTTTCAATGTTTCTAAGATATCGTCTTTACCACTCATTTTTTAACTTTGATTAGAGAAAGTATATACAATTTAATTCATTCTGCATTTTGCGCCTCTACTATAGAGTTGAGTTGCATTTTTGTTTATTGACATTCGTCTTATACAATTTAGATGTTATAAAATATGTATACTTTTATGCTGTTTAGTAGATACAATCATATAGTACTCACTGTGTAAAGTTCAAAATTTCTGATACACTTTTTACCACTGTTTCATTTCACTACTGTATACCAAAAAATAAACACATGCTTCGTTGACGAGCACTTAATTAACAATTATAGATCTATCTATCTATCTAAATATGTTGGTAGTGGAAGTCTTACAAGGAGCTGCCAGTCAGAATCCAGAAATACTAAAACCAGCTGAATCCAAGTTGAAGGAATGGAAAACTCAAGCAGGCTTTTACACAACTCTGTTTAATGTAATTTCCAATCATTCCATTGATGTAA